>JAPZEB010000023.1:24548431-24559549 GCA_029783705.1 Chaetodon striatus
GCAGTGTTGATGTGAAATCAACTCGACACTAGACAAATTTGCCAAACAAATGGATAAAGTGGCCAAACACTACAGTACCAGATGAAAGCGGTGATGCTGCATAAATTCTGTTGCGCTGATGTAAATTGTTTACAATCCTCAGGGCTTTATGGAAGGTGAAGCCATCGCTCATTGTTTTCACAGGGTCAGATTGATATTGATTGGCTCTGACAGCTAGCATCATGATACTTAGCGGCAGTGACCATTTTCTCTTTCGCCCTGCGCTGACTCTCCCTCTGTCGGCTCATTTTGTCAGTCATCTTGCCGCCTTCCTTTGCTCCCTCCTTTTACAACCCTCATAACATATACTACATTTTTTATGTCCTTTTCACTCTTGGTCTTTTTTCCTCGCAGGCCTCACATGGTGACAGAGTACATGGGCATCAGGAATGAGAGCTTTATGAAGATTGCTGCGGTGGGAACGTGGATGGGAGACTTTGTCACTGCTTGGATGGTGAGATTCCATCTCTTATGTCCTAAATAGGACTGCAGCGGTATGAGATTTTCACAGTATGATAACCACCTTAAAAAAACGTCACGGTATTATGGTATTACACAGTTATTGTTATTATTATCAGTTACAAGAAATGAAACTGTTTTTTTCATGTTGAACAAATGCTTTAATATTGAAATTTTAAACAATTTTTTATGGAAGTTAGCGTTAAAAATTCTGACAGGGAGTCAAGCTGGAAAGGAGATGCAAACATGCAGCTGAGATTCTCCTTCCAGTTGAATTTTTTCAATACTGTAGATAAGCAAATACACACGTACATTTTTATACCACAATATCCTCCTGAGACTCTGCGTCCTCATGTGAAGACATCACATTTTGGCTTTTCTGCACCTACATGGTACATTCATTCTGCTTAACTTAGACCTGCTTAACTTAGACCTGTTTTTTGTGGACACTTGTGTGTGCATGTGGCAGTAAGAGCACAATACACAAATAAATGTAAAAACAAGATGGCAGCCATCTCTGCCAAGTCAATCTGCAGCCGATCCCGACACAAAAGTTCAAAACCTGATCACGGTTTACAGTTAAAACTTGTCAATTTATGTTTTATAATACTTGTAGTTTGGTATGGCATTAAAATATGACCAATTTTAGCAACAGTGACAAGCTAAGACACTGTTAATTAGGAAGTATTTGTTTAAGGACATTGGGACTTGATCGTTGTAGCATTTCGCACAGACCAATTAGGTGTGACAGACTGTTACTAAAGACAAAGAGGATATTCCCAGCTTTGATCATGGCGCAAGGAAAATTCCTACAGAGTTATAAAATGAACAAATCACAGTTTAGTTTTTGCACAGCCATGTCCAGGCACTGAAATGAACAGTTGTGAACAGTTTTAGACTTGAACAGTGACCTCTGACCCACAGGGTTACAAAACATTGAACATATGTTGCATTGTGTGTACTTTTGATTTTGCACAACAATGTTCAGACATGAAAATAAACAGTTTTATATTTTATTATTATTTTTTTAAATTATTGATATTAATGATCATTTAGTTCAAAAACTACTTTCTGTTCAAAGAGAGTGCTTTGTTTTTTATACGCATCAGATCCTACTGAGGAACAAAAGCTTGGGTCTCGAGAGGTGTAACGGTATACTGTCTGCTGCAACCCTAGTCCTAAACACTGGATAGGTTTGTATTTCTAAAAGGAAAGATGACATCTGCATCGCCATTTCTCGTCGCAAACATTTTCATAACCGTATTTTAAATACTTTTAAACTGCAAAATAAGGAATTCTGCTCCTGCTGGAGGTCGGTGCTATGTTTTAACTTGACTGATTTCAACCTAGCAGCCAAATTTACAGACTTTTCTCATTTCACAGCTAAACAGTACACTAAAATATGTTACTGAAAACATTTTAGGCGAGAAATAGACAATGCAGTAACAGAATCCTCATTCATATTTGATCAGTGCTGCCTAGTTTGACAGTTTGACCGCAGTTCGCAAAGCGAGTGACATGACTGACAGCTGTGTTAGGGACCCCTCGGCTCTGATAGATTGTTTTTGTTCAGGATTCTTGAAAATGCTATAGGAGCACTAGGAGGAGGCAGAGGGACATGATTTCTTTCACAGATTATCTGTCTCATGCACTACTGTCAGGATATAGTGACAATTTTATCAAATGTGACAACTTTTTATTATTAAAGTTGGCTAAAACTGCAGCGTTAATAATATAGAAGTGCCTGAAAAGGCAAACAAACATGGATGCCTCACATCAGCAGAAACCTGTTATTCAAGGCTTTGAAACCCAAGTTTAATGGAAATGATGCTGTATTGTCTACGCACTGAATTTAACCCTCACACGACCAACTCTGCAGCCATACAACCATCCTGAGTTGTCCGATGAGATGACCCACACATGTCATAAACATAAAAATCTACCCATCGCTACCATCCATCCCACATGACACCATCATTATTATGCTGATTAAATTTAAGCCAACTCTGACAATTCAGAGCCAAGTCTGAGAGGATAAATTGGAGATTCGCTTTTAGGGCTAAAGTATAATGGATACACCCTTTTGAATTAGCTAATTAACAACAATGACAGTCATCTGGCATCATCTGCTCAGGCCAAACTTCAAATTATTTGCTCCACTGGTGGCAAACAAGCAAGAATAGCACTTATTCATCCATCATGTCTTGTGTGTAATAAGCATTACGGCCTGGCAGGGATACAAGCATGATTATGTTTAGCCATGTTGTAAGATCACAATTAATCTAGTAAGTATATTAAAATCATATAGCAGATGCACAGTGTAGCTGCTCCTCACACACTCATCTAATTTCTAGGTCAGGTGTATCCTCTCAGCCGTTGTAAGGCACACACTTAAAGCCCTCTGTGTCGATCCAGTTCAATCTGCTACCAAATCCTTGGAGTAACATGCAGTTTGATCTCAGAAGGGTCAGAGGAAACAATGAATGCACAGGGAGGGACAGAGTATGTTGGAGGAGAAACCTACCTCTGTTCATTTGTCAACATAAAGAGAGGAGGAGAGCTCCAGCGGGAGTGGACTACCTGTGGTGGGAGGAGTGGGGCTGAGACAACTTGACAAGCTCCCTCACCGGTCACATTAGTATTCTACAGTACATACTGCAGAGAAAGAGAGCGGGAGGAAGGAGAGACAGGAGAGGGGAAGGTGGGGAGAGAGGAGGGAGGTAAGGAGTAAGAAACAGAGGTGAAGGGGAAAGGGAAATGTAGAAGTCTGGTCAGAAGGGAGACGGGGGAATCAGCGAGTGAGAAGGTGAATCAGTGAGACAGAGGTATGTGTGTGTGGGTGTAGGTGTGTGTGTGTGTGTGTGTGTGTGTGTGTGTGTGTGTGTGTGTGTGAGAGAGAGAGAGAAAGAGAGAGAAAGTTGTGCCAAGGCAAAGTGCTGATTCCAGAAATTACTCACAAGGTTTTTTTTTTTACATTCGATTAATTCAACAAGGCACTTTGAAGATGACCTCTGTGTCTCCTCCGCCTTGCAGATTTACACTGTGTCTTCACCAGATGAGCGAACAGGAAGTGTCTGTTTTTGCAATGCTGCAACGGCAGGAACATGTCAGATATTGCCTGATTCAAATCCATTTTTCAGCACGAGCTACAGTATCTGCAGTGAGGCGCTTTATTGACGAACTGACCTTGCCCCTGCAGTGGCTCCGCTCAAAGAATATAGGGGAAATTTTTATACTCATGTATAAAATCCTCTCTGAAACAGCTCTGCATCCATGCGAGAAAATCCACTATTTATTATAAGTTATAGCATTAAATTGACAACCTGAAAAGATTATCATCAAGCGATATAGGCAGAAAGACAGATGCAACCGCACACATTAACAATTAAACAAGTCAATATTATTGAAGGTAATCACAGGCTCATTAGTGTTTAATCACAGATGAAGTGTTATTCAATATCAATTATTCAGAATTTGAATGTAAATAGCCACATTTAGTCTCATGTGTATGTATAACCTGCGTTATTTAGAATAATTTATTGTTTAGCATATGTATAATTAAAACTGTATAATTAAAACTGGGGACCAGAAGGTGGATTAATGAATTCCAGTAGGTGAACACTTGCACTGTTTTAATATGATTTTTTTTTTTACATGTACTACATGATCAAAGGTATGTAGACACCCACATCACACACATGTGTGATTGTTAAACATTCATAAATTTTTCGTAATCGCTTATCCTGCGTGAAGTCACGCAAGAGCTGGAGCCTATCCCAGCTGACACTGGGCGAGAGGCAGGGTTCACCCTGGACAGGTCACCAGACTATCACAGGGCTGACACATAGAGACAGACAACCATTCACACTCACATTCAAACTTACAGCTAATTTAGAGTCACCAATTAACCTGCATGTCTTTGGACTGTGGGAGGAAGCTGGAGTACCTGGAGAAAGCCAACACTGACACAGGGAGAACCGGAAGGACTCCCCCACCCTGGGGTTCGAACCATTAACCCTCTTGCTTTGAGGCAACAATGCAAACCACTCACCACCGTGCCACTGACAATATTGTTGAACATGTAATTCCAAAACCATTAGCACTAAAATGCCACTTCAACAGAGTTTTCTCACATGATTTGGGGACCTTACTGCAGGGATTTGCTTCCGCAGTGGTGAGGCTGGACATTGATGTTGGGCAAAAAGGTCCGTCTCATAGCTGGTATCCTAGTTCATCCCAAAGGCTTTGGATAGAGTTGAAGTCAGGAGTCTGTGCAGGCCGGTCAAGTTCGTCCACACCAAACTTGGAAAACCATATTTTGCACCTTGTATTGTGCATGAGGCATCAAAGTGTTAAAACAGGAAATCGCCTCACCCAAATGTTGGCCTCAAAGTATAAACTGTGTATAAAGATGGACAACATGACAGCTGTCTTTAAGAGCAGCCAAAATGTCACGGTCACCCCCTGGTGGCTGGCTGCAGTATAAGTCATAAACCCCGCCCTCTCCAAAGATGTTTTCTGTCATTTTTAGTTCCTTTCACGCAGGTGTAAGTTTGATTATTATTGATGAATGCTATTGTAGGAGCAGAATGTGCATGAATTATTTATTTTGTATGATGTGTATGTTGTATTGGATATCAGCTCTCACGGGGTAATTAGCGGTCATTGAGGTGGAGACATGTTGTCAATCTTTACATACAGTCATTGCCTTAAATTTGTAAGCGTAACATAGTTTGAAATATAATTGTATGCTCTAGCTTTAAGATTTCCCTTAAAGCAATATTAAGGGGAATGTGCTTTTTTGCATTCTTACTGAGATCTAGACGAGAAAATTGATGCTACACTTATGTCTGTCCATTAAACATGAATCTGATGGTTAGCTTAGCTTAGCTTAGCACAGAGACTAAAAGCAGGGGAATCAAGTGACCAAACTCTGATACAGCTGATACAGAAACTACAGTGTAAAAGGCCAGGAAATAGTGTAACATTAGCCCCGCGTAAAACCACAGCTAGTCATTTTTGCACTTCTGTTTTAGCACCAATTACACAGCAAGATATAATGTGTTGATTAGTGAGCTTTAAAGGTTCTGCTCAGCATCTGTTGTTACCCTCGGACACTGCCAGGCTCGCTTTTTGTCTGTCTTTATAGTATGTGAAGCTAAGCCTGCTCCTCATCCGGGCTTCAGAAGTAATTACATCATTTTCTGTGCACTTTCCTTTCTGCAGGTGACAGATATGATGCTTCAGGATCAGCACTATCCAGACTGGGGCAAAGCAGCCAGAAGGTTCTGGAAACAAGGCAACAACAGGATCGTCCTCTTCTGGTATGTTGAGATAAACTGTCTGTGAGACCATGTGTATCTTTGTCTGCATGCACTTGATAAGATTTCGTATCAGTTTATCTCTACCTACGAGCTTACTAAATGCATTATATATTCCTGCAAGGCTTGAGAGATGTGTGAGTGTGTGTATGTGTGTGTGCATGTGTGTGTGTGTGTTATGTGGTCTCTCCAGCCCGTTGCAGGGTTACATGCAGTCAATAGCCGTGTTAATCTTCCCTCACTCAGTGTCAGCACCTTTAATTAGAAGAACAGGGTGAAAATCAATGGACACAGCAAGGTCACGGGGCGAACCATAGCCCTGCCTTTTACTTCTCGTGCCACAAGCTGTGACCCTTAAATAACTGCTAAACAAATGCTGCAAACCATGTCTGATATGCCCATTACTAGACGGCCAAGTAGAAGCGTTCCCTGTTTAAATGTCTTACAACACCAGTGCACGGTCCCTGCGGTGTTCATTCACCAAAGTGGCTCGGCGCTGTCAGTCAAACATGACATGCGAAGAACGCCTCTCCGGCGGTTCATTTTAGGGTCACAGCGAGAAGTGAAGGACACGCAAACAACAGGATACGGCTGAATCTGTTTGACATCTGTTTGATATGTACACAGAGAGGTCAGGACGTAGACATCTCCAACTTCAAAGACAGTTTGGCTGCGGTGTTTAACATTTCCTTTCGCAGAATCGATTCACCTGCGATTAGAATGCAAGCAGTCGAATTGTTCTGTGACTTTTTCTGCAGCCCTTCATTCTATTGACGGATGCCCCCGACTCGCGCTGTCACAATCAATGCCGGGTTTGACGAGCTTTGTTTGAAATTCAGAGCCTGAAATATGATTGATAAATGCGTTGCTGGGGTATATCTTTGTCAATACGCGCTGAAGGATCGTGGCAAATTGTAAAGGACAGTGCGAAAAATCGGCCACGGCTGAGGAGAAGGCTCCCACGGTGGAATAATAAAACCCCTCAAAATGTATCTCCCTAACAGTCGAGATGGGATATGAGCTGGCATTCTCTATCTGCAATGCAGCCAGCCAATGTGTGGTGTGAGAATGCACACAACAGCATAGCAATCACTGGGTGACATTGAGACATAATGCACAGTGGAGAATAATACTAGCCTTTCTCATTGTGCCTGCCTTCAAATGGCTGAGAGTTTTTTTTTTTCCCCCCAGTAAACAGTGAATGCAGAATTACAGCGATGTGATGTGACATAAACAAATTCAGAGACTGTGAAAGATCGCGGGGAAAAAACACACACATAGCAATCACAGCATGCAGGTAAACGAAATATTTTGGCTCATGTTAAATATGTAAATACATGGAAATATGTATGCAGTAGGGTTTTGAATTGCGTTGTCTCTGCATCCATAAACAGACACACTCCTGCTCTGTGCACATTCATCTTCCTGGAAGCTGTATCTGCTGCCATTTTTCAAATCTAGGTAAAATTGTTGTTCAATACATTATTGAGTCCATGAAAGGAGGGACTGGATTTATCTGATTTATCTTTTCTTGCGTTTGACGTGGGTGAGGAAGAGGAGCTGTTTGTCTTCCAAGATATACAATATTAAATGTGCACATTACCCAGTTTGAAATGGCGTTTAAACGCTTTTTCAAGGTCTTGTACTTTTTTAATGTGCGTCACTCATTGATTTATATCCCCTCCACGCCGCCCTTTTCCTTTCTCCCCTTGTCTCTCTCTCCTTCCTTTCTTCCCTTCCCTTTTCTCATCCCGTCTCCTCTGCCTCCTTCCTTTAACTTTCTCTTTCCTCCTTTCATCTCCTTTTTGTCGCCTCTCTTTGCTTTCCTCTCTTCCTACCTTCTTTTCCTCCCACATCTTTGCCTCTCCTTCCTTTACATTCTTTCCTTTCTTCTTCTTCCCCCTTCAACCTCTTCTTCTCCCTTTCCTTCTCCCCTTTCCCTCTTCTCTCCTCTCCTTCCTTTTTTCTCCTACTCTCTCCTTCATTTTCAATCTTTCCTTCTCCTCTCTTTTCTTACCTCTCCTGTCTCATCCTTTCTTTTTTTTCTCCCCTTCTTTCCTTCCTTTTTCTTCTTTCCTTTTCCTCTTCAATTCTTTCTCTTTTCTCCTCTTCTGGCCTCCTTTCTCTCCTAATCTGTCCTTCTCTTTCTCATTCCTCTCCACTCCCATTCTTCCTTTTTCTCCTCTTCTGCCCTTTTTCTTTCCACCTCTCCACTCCTCTCTCATCCTTCCTTTTTTCTCCACCTTACTCCTTCCTTTTCCTTCGTCCCTTCTCCTCTCTCTCCTTCCTCTCCACTCCATTCTTCCCTTTTTCTCCTTACTTTTTTCCCCTCTCCTCTCCTCGCTTCTTCTCTTCACTGCTTCCTCTCTTCGGTCTCTTCTCTCCCCTACTTCTTCTCCTCTCCTCTCCTCTTCTTCTCCTCTCCTCTACATCCTCTCCTGGGCTCCTCTCCTCTCCCCTACTGCCTCTCCTCTTCTTCTCCTCTCCCTGCAGGACAGTGCTCATCTCTCTGACGTCGGTGGTGGTTCTCGTCATCAGCACCGACTGGATCAGTTGGGACAACCTGAACCGAGGCTTCCTGCCCAGCGACGAGGTCTCCAGAGCTTTCCTGGCCTCCTTCATTTTGGTCTTCGACCTTCTCATTGTCATGCAGGTAGACCGCTCCCCTGTGGCCAATTAAAAGAAGGGAGCTGGGATGTCTCTTGGCTTAGTCTGCTACCCATCTTGCCAGTTCCCCCTCCCTCCCTCCCTATTCATCAATGGGGCACTGCGGCACAAAGCAGCGAGGGGGGTGTTTGATCACACTCCGTTGGCACGGGCACAGACGCACGCACACACACATAAACACCCACAAATATATAGATATACAAACTGTTGTTTACTCCTTTGCATCTCCTCTCTTTCAGTCCCTCCATCCCTCTCTCCCAGACCTCAGCAATGAACTCACCCTTTCCTCTCCTTACTCCCCTGTGAGCCTAGTTTATTTTCTTTAATGATGACTCACAAGATTGGACTTTTTCTCACTTTCTCTTTCCCTCCTCTTTTTTTTTTCCCACCCGATGTCCTCCCTCCCACAGGAGAGTGTACATCAATAAAGCCTGTGTCAGTGGCTCATGAATATGCAAATGTGTTTGTCTGGGCAAAAAACCACATATCTGTGTATTGAGGAGAAAGAGAGTGGGAGAAGGCTTTTTTTTTTTTAACGCCACTAGCCAGGAGCCAAAACCGCAGGCCAATCATGTATGTGCTTTGACTGCGAGCCTAATTCAACACGGCTCCTCCAAATGCTTAATGAACATATTTCACAAGGCCTTGTTGGTGGGTATTAGAGGACACGTTGCAAGACTAATATTTGATATCCCCTAAATATACGTTTCTACTCTGTTGATTATGCTAATTACTAAGAGCCTGCAATTGCATGGGAGAACATCTTCAAGTGTGTAACAAATACACCACTCCTCAGAAACCTGGCAAGGACACCACTATAATTCCCATGGTAATATGTATTAGAACAACTGCACCATTAAAAGTGATTTCTAGACTTATTTATTGAAACAATTCATTATTTTAAGGAGGGCTTCTGGCTGCCGTGGCCAGTAATTACTTCACACTGTGGTGTTTTTCTCATTCATTTACCCAATTATTGTGATTATGCAGATATATAGAAACGGCTCAGCCGACAGAATGCAAGTGTTTCCTCGCGAAGCTGCTGGTGTCTTGCTGAGGCAAGCTTTATGAAAAAGCCGCAGACCTGATGTGGCATGAAGGGCACGCTCCCTATTTTGACATCTCCGTTTGACTCCCCGAGATGGTCTGGAGTCGCGACTCCCTCTCACTCTAACTCGGCGGTATATCATTTCCCACTCGCATGGATTTGTTTACGACGGGCCCTGCTCATTTTCTGCACAGTGTACGGCAAGCACATTTACTACAGTTATTTATGAGTTGCCTGCACTGTTACACGGCCCAAGTACTGGCGGCCGTCGCTACGTTCCACCAGTCAGTAAAAATTCATCCGCCACAGCGCTCCCAACAGCTTCATTCGCCTCCATCTTGGAGCACAGGATGTCAAAGTTAATCTCTCACCTCCATGAGAAAAGATTGGTGGTGTTGTTCTCAAACTAATTAATACCCCTGTCTGGATTTGCCTCCAAGCTGGATATTTTTTTTTCATCGTTTGGTGTATAATTGTGCTGTTTCTCTGTATTTTCCCAGCTAAATTTCAGATTTCTCAGATTTCTATGTCCTTTGTGTATACACATTTACATACATGGATGATAAGCCGATACACCCTACCAGTTTACTCTCCCTATATGTGTCTAAGAGACTCATTATTTTGTGGGAGGGAGGTGCAAGGCTTAAATGCCATGCCTGTTAGTGCTATAGCAACAGATACTGCAGATATGGAAGAGGAGTGGAGGACTTAATTAATATCCAGGGGGCCATCACCAAGCTGTTATGCTGTTCATAGATATTGGCATAGGAGACTCTGGATCACACGAGGATACAGTGAATGCAGACATGTGGTAATGTGATGCAGCAAGACGCTGTGTGCAAATAACGGGAACCAAGGGGGAAGTGTAGCTAATCTAAAAATGAAAAAGGCTGAAATTACATGTGCCTTTTTTTCCCCCCCTTTAATAGAGACGATAAAGGCTAATTTGTGAGAGGATTATGTCAGCTCGGTAGAAAGAAATGTTTTTAAAACATTTTAATTTTCTTTGCCATCAATCTCTGTGTGATTTTCATTAGTTTCATCTGTGATTGTCATTTTAATTACACGCTTCTATAATGCAAAGTAACTAAATAAAGTTACTTTAGTTAATGTAGATTTTGGAGTGCATACAATATTATGTATTGCTCCTCTAACAGTAGCAGTTTATTTACTCTAAAATGAATTATTTATGTCCAATAATAGACATTTACATTTTTTATTAATGGAACATCAGATGTTATGAAGTCAGTTACAGGCCTCTGAGAAGTTAAAAGTCAGTATTTTGGGAAACAATTTAAGACAGTACATGAAATGGTATTTATCTTAACACGCACCAACTGCAGCAAAAACATCTACATTTCATCACTGTCCAGTGAAAACCATGTATATCCA
This sequence comes from Chaetodon striatus, assembly GCA_029783705.1. Lineage (NCBI taxonomy): Eukaryota > Metazoa > Chordata > Actinopteri > Chaetodontiformes > Chaetodontidae > Chaetodon > Chaetodon striatus. The sequence goes on from JAPZEB010000023.1 coordinate 24,559,358, forward strand.
AACTTTGGTGATATTTCAGATAAACTGAAGTTAAAATACTTCTACCTCTTAAAGGGACAGTTCATCGCAAAATCCAAAATACATATTTTTCTCTCACCTGTGGTGCTATAAATCGGTCTGGATTGTTTTAGTGTGAGTTGTCGAGTGTCTGCCTTCTCTTTAATATAATGGAAACAGGCGGCACGCGGCCAA
>JAPZEB010000023.1:24596524-24619844 GCA_029783705.1 Chaetodon striatus
CAGGAAGAGGATGAGGATGGTTTAGATGAGGAGTAAAGGAAGGAGGAGGAGGAGAGGAGTAGGAGGCAGAAGCAGGAAGAGAAGGAGGTGATGGAGGAGGATTAAGCGAAGGAGGAGAAAAGAGAGACGATGAGACGGACTGCAGTTATTCTACTCGTTATCCTGAGTGGCAGCCTGGAAACAAGGGCTCTATTAAGGCAGCTCTCTGAGGACAAAGTGAGGAACAAGCGGACAATTTTTTTCCTCTGCACCCTCCTGGGCTTGTTATGCCACTCTGCCATGACCACCCCCATCCTTTCTTTCTTCATCCTCTGCCTTCACCTTTTCATGCGCTTTTTTTTTCACTCCGCCTGTCTATCCCTGTCTCAAAGCTAAGGTAAAAAACAGAGGTGCCCTCATCATCACCTTCCCCCTTCCCTGCAGTTTGCTCTCTCTTTGAGCAAACCAAAAGGCAGAGTTTAGAGTTTAGTCTTGCCCTGCCCTCTTCTCTTCATCCCTTGCTTTCATTGTCCCTGCTCTCTTTACTCCGTCCTCGCTTCCTATTCTGATCCCGGACAGGTACAGTTCTTTGCTCTTACGCCTTCTTTCTTGCCTTGCTTCCACCGCTTTCGCTCCCCCCCCGTGTCTTTTCTCTTCTTTGACTGACAGATAGCCCTGGGGGTTGGGGGTGCAGATCTGCTGTGTTGCATCACTGTTACTGCTACCACACGTACATCTCCTGTACAGTAACCTAATTCAAACTGATTTCCATCCCCACAGAGGTCCACCTGTTAATGCTGATAGGCTCCAGGAGGAATTATTCAAGAGACAACTCTGGATCTCAACTGAACCATTCCTTCTGCTCCCAAGTCAGATGCCATCTGACCATAAATGGATTTTAAAATGACCTGAATTTGTCATGTCCGATCACGTTAACAATGACGGCCGAGAAAAAGGCTGCAGAACCTTCAAGTCGATAACAGTGCATGCAAAGCTTTTTATCGGCATGTACGTGACATGGCGATAAGGTAAGAAATGGATTTCTGATCCCTGCTCTTTTATGTACAGTAAAGTGTAATTGAGTGATTGTCGCTGGTCCTCAGTCTTCATTAAGAGAGAGAGCGAACTCGAGTAATCAATCAATCACCATGAAACCCGAGGCAAATTGAGTTACACACTGGGTTCCTGAAGATGAAACAGACACTGAAACGCAAATCCATATCTGCAAGCACTTGAGTGGGAGAGTGGATGAGTAATCATGGTAAATTGGAAACAAGCCTTGTGAACAATCGGGAGCTGCAGGCGCATACACAATGCAATCACTCTGTATCACTTACCTATGGCTGTAAAATTCCTCCACCCTTAAGAGTACAAGCGAAATCTCACTTTGTAATCTGATTTTTGCCGTCAAAAAATTTACATTTCAGAGTGCAAGAAAGCAAGAAATTTTTTTTTAAAGAGGTATCAGCCTCGGAGTAGGAAGTGTGTTGGATGGACAAACTTGTGATGGTAAAGGCTACCTGTAGCTTATAAATCGCCCTGTTAGGCAGCAGCATTTGAAGCTTAACTAACAACAGCACCAGCTACTTGCTGCCGAGCATAGTGGAGCATTTAGCAGCTAAAGAGTCAGGTATCTATCTCACAGAGAAAAGCTGAGCTCCCAAACATCTATCAACAGTTTTAAAAATGCACTGCTTACATCATTTTGCTGGCTTGCTAGCTAATTAGCCGTAGCACACTGAAGTGTAACTGTGGCCTTGTTCACACTGATATTAGCATGTGTCTAGGGTGTTAAGATCAGAAGTGGGTGGCTCTAAATACAGAAGTGAATGCACCCAATGCGTCCTCTTGGGATCTGACTGGAGGTGGTCTGTGCCCTATATGGGCACATTCTTTCAAAAGTGCGTGCGCTAATGTGTCCTGGGTCACACTGAAGGACTGCCTGCTCAGCTGACGTCCTATGCAGAGGTAGGAGTGCATACTCATTTGTGTACCAACTGTGTTATTTCAACATGAGAAAAACAAGAAGAAGCTACAGCAACAAAAGAAAAAGAAGAAGGAGAAGAAGCCACAACAACAGGCAAAGTGGATTCTTGTGGATGGAGTAAACAAAACACGCTGTCTGATTTCCCTTTGGGCTGAAGAGTCAGAAGAATAGAGGCTGGATGAATCATATCGCAACCTGGCAATTTATGAGGACATTTTGGAAAAGACAACAAGCCATTTGGTCTTTGTAAACGGAAATGATGTATGTGTATATTTGCACACAGAGTGGGGAAGTAAGATTTGATCACAAGTGGTCGCTTGAGACACATGAAAATGCATGCCAGTGCCTGGTGTGAACAGAAAGACTTAGAGGTGTCCACAGAAAACAAGATCCAGGCACTACGTATGTCTTCAGGTGGAATTATCTTATGTATTTATTCTTTAAGCAAAGGCAATCTAGCAGACCAACACTGAATGACTCTAGGTCCTCGTCAGGGTCTAGGAGAATCTTAGAGATGCCCACTTGTGATCGGATCACCCCAGACACATACACGTGCTACATCTGCCAGGGCTAGTTAGCTAGCAAGCCTGCAAAATGATGTCAGCAGCGCACTTGAAACTGTTGATACTTTCACACTGACTACATTTACATGCACAATAATATTCTACTGTTATTCAGAATATGACAATATTCTAAATTTGATACTGGTCACGCTTCTTAAAACATGAATGAGGATAGTGATAGTGAGATACTGGCTACAGCTGCATTTGTAGAAGTGATGAAATGGTTAAAAACATAAACAAAATTAGCATCAGATGGACTGTATTCATGATAAATATGCCACAATAATATAAATAACCAGCGCCAATGAAACAATGACTGAGAATGTGTGTGTGTGTGGGGGGGCATAAGCACATACAGCGAGCAGCAGCAGTGACCCACCATCAGACACAGTGAGAATGGAAACAGGGGGCTCCGCGGGGACGCTGTCTGCGATCATTTTGACTTGACCAGCAGACTTCACTAGAAGCTGATTGGCTGTACAAACAGGTGACGTGCTTTATGTTTTAAAACCAGCTGCTGGTGATTTGACCAGCTGAGTTGCAGATGACACCATCAGCCGGCTTGAGTCGAGCTCAGACCGGCCAGTTCACACCAGTGCAACTTTTCTCTGCAGTGTTCTAAAACGGTTTCGTCTTATCATGAGTCATTGGTCTGAGCACACACAAGACATGGGGGAATATGCCTGTATAATTTAGGTTTTTGGAGCATTCTTTGGACGTGTATGCAGCGCTTTTAGAATATGCGTCTCAATCGTATTTTACCACAGTTTTTGATACACAGCCACTTGTCTATTTACAGTCAGCTGTGCACTGTCGTGGATATGCTGGACAAACACCAAGATGCATGCCCAAAAGAAAAGCCAACATTTCGGGTTGGAAAAAGACAACATCCACTTTTAAAAATTATGAAAGACAGTCCTATTTTGATGCAAAGAAGCAAAATGAAGCTGCATGAAAACAGGAATGTTTGTGTAATAATTCTTTTTCACTAGCTATGTAAACAACTTCATTAAACAACATTACCTTTTTTTTAATAAGGGCAAAAACCAGAATATTTTGAGCATGTAAGCATAGTCAATGTGTTCATGATTGCAGATAAGAATGACACAGAAGCTAATGCAGGTTATGGTTCAGAGTCTCTAGGGCTCTTCTTGTGTTGTGTAGCAGGATGCTGTGTGGTTGCTGGTCAGTGTCACTGTCAGTCAGTAACAGAGCTGGGACTGTTGTGGTTTCCTGCAAATACACTTTCAAGTGTCTACATGCAAAGAATTCCTCCACAAACAAACAACAATACTTCACACAGATAGACAAACCGTATATTTCACTTTTGGATCCAGACTTTTTTTCCCCACAAAGGAGAGCACAGAGCATGTAATTAACAGAGCAGATCTGTGTGCTACAGCAGAGAAATACATGCAGTTTATTTTCAATTGGCCTTTACAGCGATGTAGCTGTCCAGTGGCCGGTGCAGTTCGCTGCACTGCAGCAGCTACAGCAGCAAACTATCCCTGGGAGATGTGTCATTTAGGTAGAAGCAGCAGGTTGCGCTCAGCTAAACGACAGCTCCGGCCATTAGCAGGGTCTAATTAAGACACACTAATTACGGGTGATGGAGTGAGTGCTTTGTAAGGCCGTCTCTAAATAAATAATTAATACATAATCACTGTGCTTAAACAAGCCGCTTGAGCTTCAACAGTCACAGGCCCCCGGGCCTTGTGGGTAAATCGTGGAGCAAAGGAGGGAGAGAGGGAGAGCTGCAGCGATGCATCATGGGAGCTGTCAAGGGGCGAAAAAATTAATATGGTTTTAAATATTCACTACCTGTGCCTGTGTGTCTGGTGGGTGGTGCTCAGGGGAGATTTCAACTATGATGAGGCTGTGATGTTTTTTTTCTTTTACCATTGTGTAAGACACGCTGTGGCCCTCGCTGTTTAAAATTATACAACAGCAAAGCATCAACAACTGCTGCCAACTCCTCTGTCCTGTGTAATTTAACCTGGACAGGCCTGCTTGTCATGCACATGCAGCCCATCCTTATCTACTTGTATCTGTTAATATACCTGTTCAAATTCACCCCACCATCTGTATGTCTCATTATTTGCTATTAATCTTCCTGCTTGTTTGACTCCGACTGTCTGTTCCTTTGTCTGTCTGTTGTTTTGTCCGTCTTTCAATCTGCTGCTTTTTTTTTTTTTTTTTGTATCCGTCTAGTCTGTGTTTTTGTCTAAAACCCTGACAAGCTTCCTGGAGCTCGACATCAATGTAAATGAGGTCTGAGGGAACAAATTGTTTGTCTGGCCCCGTTTCGGCTCTTTGTCCTAGTCAATATGCCAGCGTGACCTGCAGGGCTCCACACTCCTTCTCTCACTGCTTTCAAAGTTTCCTCATGAACTCACTGGCCAGTCCGCCTCCCCACATTCTTCCTCACTGCTATTTTTCCTGTTCCATTTTTACATCTCAGAATAAATCACCTCCTTTTTTTGTCCCTTTTCTCTCTCATCTTATCTCCTCTCATCTGCTATTATCCAATAATTAAATACCCCTCTCCTTTCCTCTCGTCTCAGCTGTCTTTCTCTACATATGTCCTCTTCAAACTCTGCTTCCTTCTCTCACTTCTCTTCCTTCATCTTTTCCGTGAAAAAAATGTAAAGTTAGAGAAAAGGTTGTAAAAACTCATTAAATATTGAATGGAATATGGAAGCTGTGATGAAACGGCGCCGTTTTTACACACATAAACAGAACGCTCCCCTCTTTAGATCACGTCTCTTTATGAGAGTATCACTTCGGAGGAAGAAGTGTGCCGGTAAATGATCACGACTTGAGAAAATGAGAGTTTTTTTTCCTACCAATAAAACATCAATTTACTGTTTAGGTGTAATACACCAGGGGTCCCTGATGGTGCTCTTGAACATAACCCTCCAGGAGTGTGTAGGAGTCAAAAATCTAAACTGCATCATTAACACCAAACATAAAAAAAATCTTTTATCTATTTCTCCTTGTCCTTAAAGATCATTGTTGATGCAAAAGTAGCCTTCGTGTGATTCGGAGCCATCGATGATTAAAAGTGCTTGTGAGGATTTTAAGACTGCAGATGAATTGAAAGATGAAAGGGAGAGGTGTCCATCCAAAGCATCTGATCAAATGCTCCTCTCCCTTAAGCAGCCTGCAGCGTCCTTTGAGAAGGCAGCAAAAGGCCAGCCAAGGACAGCAGAGATGGCCATTAGTTACAGAACTGACAGCATAGTGACAGAAAATTTTAACTGGTGGCAAAGCACCCTAACAAGCTTAGAGGGGCTTGAAAGGAGAAGATAATGAGCTGAAAATAAAAGAAATACAAACGCTACCTCCCCATTCATCTCATAGGAGCAGTTCAGCAATTCAGTAAATAAACACACATCTAAGGCCAAACATAGAGGGGGATGTTCACAGATGTTATGTCCAATTATTTCACAGAGGGGCTATCAGCTCTGAGGAAGTCTTTACAGTCCTGGGCCCTGTTTCCCTAAAAGCTTCTTTAAGCTAAGCTATCCATAAAGCCCTTGTTATGAACCCTCTTATATTTGCGTGGTGTTTTGTAAAAGCATCGTAAATAAAGGCACTCTTGAGATTACAAGTTCCTCCTGCTCACTTATCTTTCAGATGGATGACATATTTAAAGCATTCCTGTTTTGTTTATATCATTCAAACATTTAGCCTACGCGTCTATCAAGATCACTGTGATACTCTCCGTATATAAAATGTGTTTTATGCAACGGGAGTGAAGATCTTTAAACAATAAATAAATCAATGGGCCTATAGGCTAAGATAGGGAAAATGGAAACTACTAACGATAAGAAAAACTTCTTTGACCTGCTTTTCAAGGATATACTTAAAAAATAAAGATATATTTTGAAATAAAATCGTTGGTTTGCAATGAATGGCCATTTTCTTCTTCATCAGTTATGCAGCTGAGCGCTAGGAGCAATCATATCCAGCACAACCTTCACAATGATCACAACACTTTGATAGACAGAAGTGTAGGCTACTGAGTTTTGGCAACACCAACGTAGCAAATGTATTACATCTGTATCTTTTAGTATATCCCTGAAGTAAAGGAGATTTTGCTCACATATGCCTAAACCTATGTTTGTAATATTTTATTAATTCTATCTTGCAGATATGCTACTGTTCCTGATCTTTTTTGTTTTCTCTTTCAGTACCTCTTCTTTTACTGTGATGCTTTTAGTCACCTGTTTTTTTTAAATTATCCACACAATTTGAAGCTCAAGTTGGGCTTAAGTGCAATGTCTGTTTGAAGTACACCAGGTTCACTTTCTTACACCTCCACCCAGTAACACGTATCACATTAACAGCTGCAGTCTGGAAGCTCTGATAGTTGACTTTATGTCAGGCTACATTTACATGATGCACTCAATGATTCTAAGGTCTCAGCTGCAGCTTTTATGCATGCTTTACTTTTGATGTATGTTTTGTATCTGTAATGGTTTGTGTAAAGTTACATTAAAAGTATAGTATGCAGGAACTGTTGGTGTCTGTTTTTAAACAATTTCAGCCGCAAAAGAAGAAGAAGAAGATATACTTATATATTAATCCCTGAGGGGAAATTCAATTTTGTTCACTCTGTTGTCTTATACACACAGCCCTGAAATACACACACATGCACAAACAGGACCTATACATGAGTCAGATGGAAGGAGATCAGAGCGAGGGGGCTGCCTTGGACAGGCAACCTGGACAGTTGGGGATTAAGTGCCTTGCCCAAGAGCACCTCGGCAGTGCCCTAGGAGGTGAAATGGCTCCTCTGAAAGCCAGTGAAAGCCAACGCAGGATTGAGTCTCATTTTGGAATGAGCTACCCTCTTGAAGTTGTGTCGTAAACTGATGATGGCTTGTCTTGAAGGTGGGCTGTTTACAGAGGTGCAGTAAGAGCCTGCTGTCTTCATCTAACATCTTACTGTGGCTGTATTATTAGACTTGCCTTTATTGAATAGAAGCTGCTAAAAAAGTTCTGCTAATTCAGTGATATACACATTTAATGTCCTATAGATTCTTCACAATAAAAGTCCCTGGTTATTTTGTTGTGGATACACTTTTATTGTGACGCTCCAAAATAAGGAAATGTTGAGTTTTCGAGCAGCAACGTCACACAACTTCTAGTCGGGCGGACAGCGAACATGAAACAGTAAAATAAAGCAGATATCTGAAGTAAAAACAGGACGCAGGAGAGAAACTAAACTCCAAATCACAGAGGTTCAGTTAGAAGCTGCAAAAGTACTGAGAGCTGAACACACACAGACTTTTAAAAATATCTTTCTCTCTGGTCTCCCGCAGATAGAGGTGAGAAGAGTCTCACAACACACATGCTGGTTTGGGGGTGGGGACGCCACCTCTACCTGAGGGCTGGCGGCCCAACTTTTTGACCTACTCCAGAGAAGGTCCATCTCCGGAATGACAATGGAAACAAAAATTGCCGTGACATGGCTTGACTCTGCGTGGCCAAGAGTGACATTGGAAAACGGGTATGGGTGTGTCTTTGCTCCCCCTTGCAGCCCTGCTCATGTTGGTACTTTTTTCACTGTGTAGAGGCATTTTCTCAAATTTCCGGGTTAGAAGCACCTCAGCCAAAACTCTGGGGTTCAGTTACTCTTTATAAAGTCCCAACCTCACCTGAGCTGTGCCCAGGGACATCCCAAAGAGATGGGAATAACAAGAAAACAAGAAGATTCAGGCAGACGGGAGAGCCTCTGAAGAAAAACACACCGCCACACATTTCTGCTGGGTCATTGGTGATGATTGAAATGGATTACGTTTACCTTGTTTTTATAGGAAAATCCTCCATAGTATACCTTTAAATTGTACCTTACACAATGGACAGCAAAGGATAAAAATCATTTGTATTTGCTCTTAAATCCTGTTTTTCAGAAATGTGTGTAATTTTTTTTACAGGTGGAAATGCTCTTAGAAAACAGTTTTAAAACCTCTTAAATCTACACTGGGAAATAAGGCCTGGAGCAAAACATTGGGTCAGCTTTGCTGCTCTCCACTAAGTGAATGTTATGAGAAAAATAAATTTACCTGCAGCATAAAGCCAAATGAAATGGAAAACAAACTCACTGCCAAATGGTACAGCGGCTACAACTTCAACAACATGTGTCTATTTTACCACATCAGAGGAATTCATTTACAGGTGGGTGATCAATCACGAAAAATAATGACCCCTCTCTCTCTATCTGGCATTTGAGCGCTTGTAGGGTATAAAAAACATCAGAGGCTTTCACAGACAGCTTCAGCTTTTACTCTGAAACATCCTAATAGGTACAGCAGCACATTTTGACTCTGATTTCTCTAAGACAGAGAAGAAAATGGACGTCCATTTTGCTGAAGAATAAACCTAATATTCCGGCGTTTGCCCATCTCTCACCCCAGCCATATAAGGAATGATGCTAGCCCGAGGCTACCACATTGACTATGCGGCATGTTCGGGGCACACATTACATGGCTGGCCCTGCGTACATTTATATCCGCGACTGAAGTGTATGTGCCCTGGCGCAGCTGTGTCCTGCATAATTCATGATGTGTCAGAGTTCTTCACTAGCTGGTGTCTGTCTGTCAGCAATGCGTGTCCCCTGTCCCTCCCCATCCATTCCCCCTGAATGGTAATGACAAGCCACCAACCGCACACACACACAGTCACAAAAAGATGATAACACAAACTGAAAACACATTAACACGCATCCACATACTCGTACAATTACAGATAGACAGAGAGGAATGTACACAAAATACGACAGCACAGCTCACCGCTGTACAGGAATCCAAAATGGGGAAGCAGGTTGATAATATGCAAACCGTTAGCGTCCTCTCATACGTAAGTGTGTGCTCATAGGTGTGCGTGTGCCTATCCACACTGCCTTGAAGAGCTCCTGTTCGGTGTCTTATGACAGGCCGTCAGTCTGCCGCTGCAGCAGCAGAAGTGGTAGAGTCCCCGGGGAGGCCTCTAAAAGCTCACAGGGTTCTGGGGGTGGGGAGCCCAGACTTAGTGAAAGCTTTTCCATGTTCATCCACCCAGCTCCGCTTCTCCTCCTCCTGCTGCACCGACTCCGCCGGCCTCATCCCGCATCCAAATGCAGAGAAAACTCACTAACCCCTGCCCTCCCACCGCCCGTCTCTCTCTCCTTGCATTTCCCATTCCAGCGCCGCATCTGTCAGTTTTTCCCCAACATCTCTGTATCTTCCTTTCCACTTCACCTCCTCTAACCCCCCCCTCTTGGTCGTTACCTCTCTTCCCTCTCCCTCCACAAATTTTTGCATCTGTCAGTCTCCTCGTACATCTCCATCTCTTCCCCCCAAACCATCCTTCTCATCCCCCTCCTCCCTACCAGCAGAGCAGCATATCCAACAGTACATTAACCTCCATACATCTCTGTGAGCTTCTCCAGTAGACACTTCCCTCACTGGGAGCTCCTGTCATACTGTGAGGAGACAATAAGACGGACTCCCCCTTTCACACTGGATGACTGGTGAAGTCTCTAAACGGTGCCAGAGGCTTTAGCCTCGTAGCGTGGGGCCCAGGCGGTGGTCCTGGACTATAAAACCTAAAATAAAAAAAATAAATAAAAAAACGCGGATGGTAGCTGTCACGGAGCTGACTCGGACAAGTTGGGAGGGAGTCGGATTGTGGGAGGGAGGAGAGAGGTAGACATGCACACTGAAGCAGCAGCTGTGGTGACAAACATCTTGTCGCCTGAGGCACGAGGAGCGTGCGAGAGATTCGGCGTGCATGTGAGCGCTTGTTTGTGTTCGCGTCCCCAAACCTCGAATTCTAATCAGCCTCAATGATGAGCGTAGACGAGCCTAGAAACAGACTGATCCCTGAGCTACCAAGCTTTCATCCCCTGATTCCTCTCATGATGTGATTAAGAAATAGACAACGGTATTTATGGAGAAAATTGTTTGCAAGCAGTTGGTTTTTTTTCTCAGTCACATTTAACGGAGAAAAGACTATTAAAGGGTTGGTTCACCCAAATCACAAAAAAACCCAAACATATTTTCTCAATTATTTCTTGCAGTATCGATCCATTCAGATTTGGTTTTCTTTAAGCTTTGGGATATCTGACTCCACCTCAGAACAATGGAGGTGAATCGAATTCAGGTTGTGAAACTCGTCTCATAGCACTAAATAGAGTAAATAAACCGCTGTAGCTAAGAGATAGTTAGCTTAGCTAGCAAAGAGATTTAAAAAAACTTGCATAGCTCTGTCTAAAGGTAATGAAATTGTCCTACTTGTAAATCCAGCCCTATCTCCTAGAAGTTATATTTACATACTGTACAGCTTCTTTGGCACAGCAAATACATTTTGGGGGAAATGTAATGCCAAGAAAATTCAATTTTTTGTTGATAAAATAAATGTTTTTGTTGACCAATGTTGATAATAAATGTGTTAGAAAATGTTCACTGAAAATGTATTTCTGTTGTTTTCTGCAAAAATGTACAATCTTGCAGTACAGTATCAACACAAAGTGACTGTAGCATTATTTATTTATTGCATTTTTTTATTAACATTTAACTGAACTCACAAACTTTCTCTAACTTTAACCAAACTGTGTTCGCTGAGGACCTGAAGTTCTGGTGCCAAGGTCTGCCAGACATTGTGTCGTGATCCTGGGTTTTTGTTTGGACTTTGTTTTGGGGTTTTCTGTTTGTGTTCTTCCTTGTTTTGTTATTCATTAATGTTTAATCTGTTTTCTGTTTTATTTTGTAGATTCTCTCCTAATGTGTAATGTCGGGTTTACTTCCTGTTTCTATCACACCTGTGTTACTTCAGTCTCCCCCTTAACACCTGTTCTGTATTAGTCTTTTTTGCTCCACCCTAGTGTTCCCAACCACACCCTTGTTGTCAGCCTATCCGCATTTCCCTCCTTTTGCCCATGTCCACCTTCTCCAGCTGTGTCTTTGTCTTTTGATTAGCTGTCTGTGTATATATACCTGTGTGTTTCACTTTGTTCCTTGTCAGTGTGTCTGCATTAGGTCCTGTGTTCATCCCTGTGGTCTTGGTGTCATTCCCTCCATTTCCTGCCTGGTGTCTTATTTGTATTTTTTACCTGAGTGCATCGTATAGTCCTGGTTAGTTTTGGTTCTTCTGTCATTTGGACTGTCTGTTACCTGCTTGTTCTGGATGTTTTTCATCAGCTTTAATAAAGCTGGCTTTTTGTTTAACCTCAGACCTGCCTGCTGCTCTGCATTTGGGTCCATCTTGAACTGATACTTGACAAGTTGTCTTTAAATATAATCCAGTAAGAGATTATGTGGCCCCAGCACCGTAATTACATCCAGGTCATGGTAATCTTAAGTGCTATATCATCAGCTGGACTTGCTTGAGTTTATTGAAGATGTTTCACCTCTTATTCAAGAGGCTTCTTCAGTTCTGACGCCTGTAATCCTGGCAGTCGATGCACCATATTTCTAATGTATAGCAGATAATGGCTTCTTCAGTTCTGAAGAACTGAAGAAGTCTCTTGGATGAGAAGTGAAATGTCTTCAAGAAGCTCAAGTAAGTCCAGTTGCCTATGATATAGCACTTAAGATTTATATAGTGAACTTAAGAGCTGCTTGTTGGTATGTCTTTTTTGTTACACGTGGACAGAGCCAGGCTAGCTGTTTCCCTCCGCTTTCATTATTTATGCTAGGCTCACTGTCTCCTGGCTGTAGCTGCATATTTGTGGCATCTTAAAATGGACTTTTTTAAAAAAAATATTATACTCTTGCAATAAATTTGGAATGATCGCCCATGCAGATAACCCACCGCAATGACAGAAAAGCGAACAGTGTATTCTGTCAGGGTGTTGCTGGGTAAATAAGCCTGGACAAATAAAACCAAAAGTATTTGCATGGCTAGATCCCACTACTATTTGCTTTTTTTGGGGGGGACTTTTATTTTATTTTAATTGAAGATATCAAATAGATAAAAAAAAAAAAGAGTTAAGGCTTTTTAGATCTGACAGAAATGGTGATGCCCTGATGCACGGATAGCCAATCAATGTCCACAAAAAAATGCATTTGTGTCCTTGTGACTTAAAATTCTCACGTCGCTTCACTGAAATTTTTTCTTAATTGGCTCGTCTGTGTGTGCGATTGACCCTGAGGAAGACGGGCTCGCAGTCGATACACGTCGGTCCTGTTCTTGTTTTCTGAGTAGAGACTTTAATAAAAGCTTTTTGAATCCTGCACTTTAACGAAGCAATGTGCTTTGACTTTCTAAGGAATTCGTTCCCTTTTTTTGTGGACAGAGATATCAATTATTTAAGAACAAAAACCTACCTCAAACCTAACCTTGATATGATTGATCTGATGAAAATAGAAGTGTGAAAAAGAAAAAAAAGCTTACTCTACAACAAAGACATGTTTCCTACAAAACTTACTCATTTGTAGAGCTTTTGAGATACGGAGTGATGAATAGAATCACCTTGGACAAAGCCAGCGTACATTTTGTAAGATTTCTCCTTTGAAGGACTACTCTGTGACTGTGTTTTGAGACGCAGGACACTCACAAAAGAAAGTAGAGTGAAAGAGGGAGACAAAGAGAGAGAGAGGCGGGGATCTAAAACACTATAGAAGGTAATGAAATGTGTGATTGCCTGGACCGTGCCATTACTAAGGGACGAGGTCCTCAGAACCCTCTCTGCTGCAAAATGGGGAGGATAAGTCATTATGGTTGGGTGTGTTAACACATTCTCGGTATCTTGACACACACACACACACACACCCCTTTCCTCAGCATCTCATAGCAGCACCATGAGGAAATTCATTTACTTTAAGACAGGCAGTAAAAAGGACGCCTCGTAAAAAAAAAGGTCCTTTATGTGCAATCAATACCTGAACCAATGAGCAAGCAGAGAGGCTCAGTTTGCTTCACTCAAACAAAAAAAAGCGCACACACTGACTGAGAAACCTGTCATGACTTGACTTTCTATTAGCCCGGCCGCTTGTCTCCTCAAGGACACTCCAAGAAAGGTTGAAACGGGTTATGAGAAAGGTGTTGCTGCTATAGATTAAACATACGGTGCATCAACTGCCAGGATTACAGTCTTTCTTGGTTACCTTAAATCACCAGCACTGCAGGGGGAAAACACACTGAATAGAATCCAAAGCCCTGAGTCTTATCGCAACGTCGTGTTTGACATATTTCCATGCATGAGAGCAAGCAGTGATACGGTCTTTGCTATAAACACAGGCTGACTTAATACTCGGTTAAGCTATCGTGCCCTATCGGATATTGTGCATCAGGAGTTTGTGCAGTTGTAATTTGGATGTGGCATGGAGCCTATGAGGAGGAATGCCACGCTGATTAATACGGGCTGTGATATGGGGTAATTCCCATACTGCTGCAACTGCAGTTCAAATCCTTCATCGGGCCATTGGAAGAGGTACAAGCTTATTATTCACCATGGAGCGCAGACCCACACAGTCAGATGCACCCATGGACACACACACACACACTCACACACAGTGAAATATAGCACTGGAAACATCGCAGCATTTACAGATCAGCTGTTTTGTCGGGGTCAGAGCGAAGACAGCTCCACAAAGTAAGAATTATCACTGCCTTTTTAAACAAGAGCCCAGATATGCCAAGATAACTAAAGCAACAACTTTGATCTTAAGTAGCTTTCTACGGTAATCTCCCCTCCTGTTTCCTTTCTGTCCTTTTCCTGTTAGATCTCAGGAAAATAAAACACCCCCTCACTTTACGTCACCTCTTCTTCCTGCTTATCGTCCCTTCATGCGCATTCAGTCAAAAGTCTTCCTCGAGCTATTTTTGAAGACAGAAATGTAGGAGTGGAACTGAATTGAACTCTTACCTGTCTCGCATCTCTTTCCAGTAAATCCTTGCTGGCAAACGCAGTTGTTAGGTGAAACGCAGGTTCCCCCGTTCTGGCACAATCCGTCACACATAGCTAGAGGTAGACCAGAGGAGAAGAGCCATTACTCACAAAGATTAACGAGCATTAACTATGTAATTAGACCAGCAGCAGCATATGTATTTGCATACAGAATATGAGCTAATTTGGTGATGTGATTCATTACGGGGCTCTCACGATATTATTTCCAGTGATTAATGCATCTCACCAAGGTTAATTCAAAAATGTTCATTATCCATGGGTAGACTGTTAGTTAATGTGTCCCCAAAACACAGAGAAGTCATTGAAGTTGACAGAATGCAATGGAAACAAATGAAATATATACACAAATTATACCCTGCTTCCTCGGCATAAAGAATAAGAAAAACAAAGGAAGCTGCATTCAGTACAAAGAGCACCACACCATGCCTCATACTTTGTTAAAGGGGCACCACAATAAATTAGTATGAACTTACACAGGGCTGGGGGACTCATACAAACAGGCTTTTAAAAGACTGGTCAAAATTGAAGCAAAAAAGGCAGAGATATTCTTCTTAAATTCACTTCTTTGGATCTTATTTCATATAAAAAACTAAATAATTTTAGTTTCTGACCTGTTAACTGGGGAAAAGAAGCAATTTGACATCACCTTGGGCTTTGTTAAATTATAAGCCAGAGAAGACATTATGAAGCTGTTTTCACAGGATGTGTAGGCGCCATTTGCGTCTCTCAGCTGCCATAGTTTGGAACCTGTTTTTAAAAATTAATGAATACCTAAAAATAAGAAACTAATTTCACTTGTATTGCCTCAAAATGGATCGTTTGTGCTGAGCAAAGCCTCCCTGTGTAAATAAAGATACGTAGTCAATTATTATTGCACATTTGGAGTGTTTGGAGTGTGTTTGTGAAAACCTGATGCAGTATCACGTAGCTAAATTAATCGACATCCATTGTGCCAAGCTGTCTTATTTGAGTGCCCACCGGCCTGTACAAATGATGTCCGTGATTGTGGGTGTTTTTTCCAGTAACAAATGAACTCAAACATGTTATTGAAGATTAAAATCAGCCCGTGTGATCGGGCCTTGTGCTTTGAAACTACAATAAAACCGCCTTCCTATTGTTTTGCTGTGTTTTAAACACCCCTCTGTTACCTATTAGATATTAACATTTAAGTCAATGTAATCCTTAATTTTCTGTTAAGTTTTAACAAATGACTAACGATAATTAGACCTCCGCTCTCTGTCTGTGGTGCTGAAATATGTGCCTAAAATAGATACAATAAAAGGCATTTGTTCTGCTCTCTCTAATATAAGTCACATATTACATGCAATCATTAGGCACTGTGAATATTAGAGACAGCTATATGTCTGTGAAAACAGTCTGCAGTAACATAGTGGGTCCTTGACGTCATGTCACATTGCCATACCTTGGCTTTGGCTAAAAACAATGCCCCTGTATGTAGTACTCCTCATGACGAGTAGACTGATCTCTATGTGTAAAATCAGTGTCTAATCAAAGGATTCATTCAAGCTAGTTTTCTAGTAACAGATTACAAACAGAACAACACGCACAGACTTATTAAACCTGGGTCACAGCAGGTTTTTCAACACCATAGTGCTATTTAATTGAAGATGATATGGAGTAGGGAGCCTCCCAACATCAGCTGAACTGTAAATGTGAGAGGATAGGCTTTGGAACTTGATTTGTGAATATGCCTCAATACTCTGATTTTTTATGCGATTGATTTATCTTTTACTATTCAAAACAGATTACAGTATAATACACATGATGCTCAAACACAGACTGTATATAAAGCTGGACGAAATGGCAGTATCATGGATGTATGAAGAGAAATGGATACAGCGTCTGAGGTGGGATCTCATTTATTCCTATAAAAGTTGCTCAGTGGCGCATGAACTCAAAAAAGTTGAGTTCACAGGTATAAAACTACCTGGATCTTCTGCATTGTTGGGCCCAAACAGCAAACACACTAGAGACTTCCATTGGCCAAGCGGCTATTTTCCGGTCTAGCCGCTAACTTGAATGGTGATAAAATGATTTAATCCTGCGACTATTCTGGACTTTAATAATCTTATTGCACCAACTGGATCACATCCAAATGGTGAACTGTGAGTCATTTCAGGGGTTGTGACACTCCAAAATGTATCCACTTATTTACAGATGTCTCTTTTACAATGTAAGTCTATGGGAAGAAGGAATCACATGGAATCATGTGACAGACTCTGACGTTGCATTGTCACTGTTTGGCCACTAGGAGAATTGGCTTCAAAGCCCAGAGCGCTTCTTGGGAGCCTGGGCAGCTCCCTGAAAGTAAAGTGGGAACTTGATACCGAGGCTCTACTTTCCTGTTGCTACTGAGCAAACTGAGACTCCAAATGACTTCAACAGCGCAAGATGGCAGCAGCCATATCCAGGATATTTTGGCTTCATTTTACGTAGAGATGTGTCCTCCATCTTTATACAAAGTCATTGTGCTCAATGCAAATTGTATATGTTGTAAAAGGGAAGGTGGTCTGTTGGTGTTGGGGATGAAACCCATTTCATGCACACACTGCCTCACGAAAAACAACTACAGTGTAGAGCCTTTTGTGAAACAGAAAAGTAAAATATTTAGTACAGTCACCTTGTGTCCAAGTAGATCATTATTAGCTATAGAGAGAGTCCATTTCATGTTTGATAAGTTCTTCTGGATGTCTGATTCTGAATGCTGAGTGCTGTGTTTCTGGAAGGAACCTTTTTTGTTGCAGATTTTATTTGTAAAGTCTTGTAAATAAAATGTAAAAAAAGATTGTTTGTTTCTGATGTTTCACCACTGCAATGACATTTTTAGTATCTTGTAAGTCCACATGGACATGGGCACTAATATGTGCTTGACACAATAAATAACACAACTGACACGGTGCTGCTTACCTTTGCAGACTGTCCCGTTGCCAGTGTAGCCCGGCTTACAGGAGCAGCTGTGGCCTCCAACCATGTTAAAGCACAGGGCGTTTTCATCGCAGTTGTGGAGCCCGCTGAGGCACTCGTCATGCTCTGAAGAAAAAAAACAAACAAAAGACACACACACAACAGACGTCAGTGCCAACAGGCTCTTTATTCTCGTGTACATTTGGAAAAATGTAGCAGTGAAACTTGTTTCCACTGTAGTTTCATCCATTGTTCAAAAACTCATTACATTCACATCTGCACACGACCACTATCAAGAAAATAACACTTGATTAAAGAAAACTGAATGTTTATTTTCCTTGTAAAAATGAGGAATGATCACACCCAGCTGGTAATTTGTTTTACTTTCCATTAAGAAAAAGCGATTTGTGACTCAGTCTTGGATTAAATGACTTGATAGTTAGACAGCTGTGAGTCTGGTAATAAGACATCAGTGACAAACAGCCGACTGGAGGACGAGCCATTTCTCTATCTCCCACCGTGATCTGTCATAAAAATTGTTTCAGATGTTTTGCTGTAATTTGTTGTTTTTTTGGCACAATATGGGGGGATGGAACAATCTCAAAGATGAATCTGAGTTTTATCACTACTGAAAATGAGCTCCCTCATTTGCACACACGTATACATTAATGACGTGTTGTACTTTGTGTTTATGAGCCACTGGCCTTTCGTTGGAGCGTTGTAAAACGGCACAATTGGCCGTTAAGAACCAAGAGAATGTTTTCTGTAAGTTTCACACAAGCATTAACAAAACGTCCCCTTAGGACTGTGACTCCCGAGCTCTCATCACTGCTGCCGCTGTGGAGTTAGCGATATGGTTTGTTATGAATATCCAACTGACAAGCTTGACTAATGGCTACAGCCCATGACAACATACTGTCTCTAACTGGCAAACAACTCTCTTCCTCTCTATCTGTAGAGGAGACTGACATGGCAAAAAAAAAAAAAAAATGTAATAAAGGCCTGGAGGTAACCAGTAATCTACCATACAGACAGCAATGCCAGATGGGAAATGTTAAACTATGGTACCAGAGGTTTAAAACGATCATATTTCTAGGAAAATTATCCAACAGGAGTCATAACCACAAGAAAAAAGGTGTAAATGTGACACACATATTTAACAACTTTTTGTCATGCCTACAGATCTATCCACATCATGTTGTTTTTTTTTTTTTAAGCAAGCTGAAGTAGCTATGATGCTATGATGCTACGAGTCCATTAGTCCATCACTCTTTAATAGCATACTGTTACAAAATCAAATTACAAGACAGCAATATCGGAATTCTGTTCATATTCCACATGGTGCCAGTAAAGGCCATAAGCTAAGCTATGATTAAATAAATGATTGGGCTCACTGGTGCATTCAAAACAACTCGATTTGAATGCTGTATATCTCAGTGAGAATTTTTAAGCTCCAGAACGACAGCTGAGCTCACCAGTCACAGTCACTGTAGCCTACACCAGGGGTCAGCAACCTTCACTATCAAAAGAGCCATTTTTGACCAAAAATAATTTAAAAAATAATCTGTGTGGAGTTGCGAAACATATGGGAGCCTTATAATGAAGGTAACATAGCCTATTAAGTCTAAGTGAGCATTAATTTATTCATTCATTTGCACTAAATTCTCTATTTTATTTCAAGACTTTTACTTTTTTGGATTTGGCATCCACAGCTAATCAGCTGGGAGGACTCAAAACTAGTCACCACTATCGAGGTTCAGCAAAATTTTGAGGAAACAGTGCCAGACAGTAGATGTATTTCATACTTCTTAGTTGTTGAAATGTTAAAACATTTTTTTATTCTGTATAAAGGCTTCACATTTTTACAACTGGAGAATGCAAGAATGTCTTCAGACCTACAACATTTTTAAATTAAAATTAAAATATTAAAAAATGACCATTTTTCATTTCCATATAATTTTTTTGTCAAAGCTACAGGGAGCCACATGAGAGGGGCTAAAGAGCCTCATGTGGCTCCACAGCCACAGGCGGCCTACCTCTGGCCTACACCAAGCATAATTGGCTGGAGAGAGGTCACGTGAGACGAGATACGTAAACACAGATGTAAAATTCATATTTTCCTATTTTGATTTTGTTGGGAAATTAATTCAAATGAGACAAAGAAAACTAAAACCAAATACTGAAGTAAGGGTCCCAAAATGGCAGAGGTGTAGACTCAAGTCACATGACTTGGACTCAAGTCTTAGTCTTAGTCTTGAGACAAAATGGTGATTAGTTTTAGTCAAATTTAGTCATTTTTTCCCTCATAGTTTTAGTCTAATTTTAGACAATGAAAATTCACAACATTTTGGTCATTTTACAAGTACAAATAATTTCTGCAGACTTACATACTGTTGTTTCTCCAGCAGTTTTTGACAGATTTAAGGTGTGATTTACAAGCACACACTCACTGATCACCATTTGAAAAGCTTAACATCTCTCTATTTATGGTCTCGACAACTTTGACACCACAAATAACTAATCTGAGACAACTAGGAATTAAAGACCTATTTTTAGCTCGTCATCTTCTCGTTTTCGTCATGGAATGAAGGGCTGTTGATGGAAAATTTTCATCAATGTTTTCATCAACGAAATTAACACTGAATCAGACTTAAGTTACAAATTTTATGACTTTTGACTAGACTTGACAAAATCACAAAAAGACTTCCAACTCCACTTGGACTTTCACACCAATGACTCGTGACTTCACTTGAACTTGAGCCTTTTGACTTTAAAATACCTGATACCCTCTCTCAAGCCCAAAGACTGAAAAGTATATTAATTAAAAAGAGTGAGTGATTTCCAGCAAGTTGGCAGTTAATGTTTAGAGCCACATTGTTTGAACCAATCCGACAGCATCCAATTAAGTTGCAGGAGAGAACCATGAAGAGCTAACGTTAGGTTACTGAACACCAGTTGGAAAAAATAATACCAAAGATCATTTCACATTCTTATAAAAACTACACAGTAGTCAGTAAAAAAAAAAAAAAAAAAAAAAAATTGCAATATGCAAACTATGCTGGTTGAAAATCAAAGATGGAGACACAACTTTCAAACTTGTTCTATAATTGACAGATTTTTAAAAGAATTCATGATTTTTGTAAATTTAATATAGTATTACTTGTTGTTAAAATGGCATTACATTCACTGAAGAGCGCATTATGACTTTTTCAAAACCTAAAACTCACAGTTCAGGACTTAGGCTTTGACTCGGGACTTGCCTATCTTAAACTGGGACTTCACTTGCAATGCAAAGACTTGAGACTTACTGTCTACAAATCAAACAATCCAAGTGCAAATATTGTCATGATACCACATGACAAAATGTGACAGACAGTAGTGACTAAAGCAGAAAACAAGTTCAAACTGCTGTAGCTTGAGATAAACAGAAGAAAAGGATAATAAAGTACAGTTAAATCAACATTTAGTGGCAGAGAAACACGAGTTAGCAAAGAAATCAAATTTAAATGTCATTTCTGTGATTTTAAATACATTAATGGCAACATAAAGCAAGATGCTTTCTACTGTAAGCCCCTGCAGACACATTAGAGGATTGTAATACAGAATGAGGTGATCAAAAGTAGTGTACAATACATGTTTATGTTTCACCACAGAGTAATGTGTGTGTCTAACACACAAACTGAACTGAAATTGTTTCGTGTCTTTATTTTGTTACTATAAAATCCTGCAGGGTGGATAATGCGACCCAGATAATATGAGGTAGAACATTAAGGCTACAGGTTACTAATGGTGGATAAAACTTAATTTTTAAAGCGGTCTTCTTGTCATAATAGAGTCCACACCTTTATAAGACAGAAATATAATGGCTGATAAGGACTCTCACACTTAATTGTCGTATCTTTTACAGAAGGGAACTGAATTTATTAAGAGGCCTCTTCAAAAAATTGAATGCTGCAGCCAATTTGAAGCTGCAGGGGAGACATTTTCTATTTTTTACAATCGGATCATACGCCAGTGTTTCTGCTTTAGATTTTATTATCAAGAAGCCATGAGCTCAGATAAATGTGATTTGATTTCTGTGGAGGCTGCTGGATCTGAACGTTTTACTGATTTGAAATAACATTATGTTTAGCTACCATAAAGGTGCATGATGTCAGTGGTTTACAGCCTGTATTACACCCGACACCACAGCTAAGTCTTTCTGAATAATTCCCCCTTTCTTCTGTTACCACCAGCCGGACCAACTCCAGTGCTGAGTTTTAAAGTTGCGAAGGAACCTTTTGCACTACCGACGAATGTTTCCCCTTCTTAAACTGGAGTCCATCACACTGGACTGACTTATTGAACACCTCTGGCCTTACTCTAAGCTGCCTCCCTGTTTGTTTACATGGTGAAATGTCTCCTATGTTTTTTATTTTAAACCCCTGATACAACTGAGATTCTCTAACTGCAACAGCAACTGAAAATCTCATCCAATGCTTAAGTTAAAGTTATAGAATTGTACATCATTTAAGCCCTCTCCCCTGCTGTATGAACAGGCACTTTAATGCACGCCCTTCGTCTGCCCCTGAACACAAAGGCAGATCTTTATCCCTCTGAGACACACAAAAGAATACTCGTCTATTGTATTCTGGAGATTCACATAAATATTGCCTTCTGATAAGTACTTGCTTACCGAGCACCACTTCAGCTGAAGTGCACAAAACTTTATGGACTTGTTTTAACCTTCTGAAATCTTCTCTTCTTTACTTAACAGCTCAGTATCCCGTCAGGACCCAAAAGGATGCAAAAAAAAAAACAAAAAAAACAAAAATAGTCATGAAAAGTCTTTCGGCAAGAGAGCTCTCTCTCCTACGAGTGCTTGGAAAACATTTAGTAATTTAGCCAGACAACTTTTTTTCATCTCGTATTATCGTGTGTTTACAGTGCAGAGAGAACTTTCAAAGGCGGCTGAAAGGACACGCAGTCAACTAAATCTCTTAGAAAAGGTTAAGACTCCTGGAAAACACAAACACAAAGACTTTACTGCTAATCTGAGGGCAACAGTTTGGACTGCCTCTCGTTATTTTAGTGAAATTCTGGGCCACACTGCGCCTGGCAGGAGACGGAAATACATTCATTTCTCTCAGCTGTTTGCTCATGCACATTTTGTTCAGACATTAGCAGATCTCAGGAGCCTTCCCCAACTGCAGAGATACAATAATTTGTGCCCGCTACCAACTTATAGGCATTTTCCCCACAACTTGGGACTTTTTAAATGCGTGCAATTGTGAAAGACAGTGAGGCTGGAGGACTGAAAGATGGCACCTGAAGAGTGAGAGGATCAGAAATGTGAACGCTTGTTGCAGGAGACCTGAGCCGCATCATCCATTTCCCTGCCATCATCCAATCCATTATATCTCCTGAACAGACCGTGGGCTCATCCAAATTGAAAGTGACATTGTGATGAGCTCCTCCATCGAGGGTATGATGTATGTGTGCATGTGTGTGTGAGATGGATTGAAGGGCACTTAGGAGGGCCTGCTGCTGCTGCTCTTGTAGCTGCATCTCACACATACACACACACTCACCTGCTGTTGGGCAGAATTAAAGTCTGCTCATAGGCATATAAAAACAGTAATAGGAGCACAGGGGAGAGGACAGAGAATAAGGTGGAGTTTTTTTTTTTTTTTTTTTCACAAGGTCACATCTGCCAGAGGGAACAGCCAGCCGTCAGTCTGAACAGACAGGGCAGCAGAGCCACCAGGTGCTGTGTATGTGTGTATGTGTGTGTGTGTGTGTGTGTGTGTGTGTGCGTGTGTGTTATCACCATGACCCTTGAGTTTAGTATTGGTTACTTGTCATTTTGGTTATTTAGGAATTTAGGCTTATTACACTACTGCACTCTAAATTTAATCACCAACTAAATCCCTTAAATGTGTGTGTGTGTGCGTGTGTGTGTGTTTGTGTAGGTATTTCCTCACTGAC
>JAPZEB010000023.1:24652976-24669000 GCA_029783705.1 Chaetodon striatus
AAGCTGTATAATGGGTCAAAATATGTGTAAATATACAAATTCATAAGTACGGACACAGGTAAAAATGAACGAATGAACGAAATGAATGAATGATGAGAGCAAAAATATATCTTTTAATTTTCAGAATTAAGTCTTCAGACAGAAAATCCTGCATACTACTCTCACTCAGCATCACAATTTATTAGTAACACTAAGGTTTCGGTCCTCCTGGACCTTCTTCGAAAGTCTTCAACAGTCTGACAAACCTGACGAAGGTCCAGGAGGACCGAAACGATAGTGTAACTAATAAATTGTGAAGCTGTAAAGTAGTGTGCCAGATTTCCTGTTCAAGGACTCGAGCGATATTTTCCAACGCACCTGCATCGAGAACATTTAGATGTGCGAATACCTTTCTTTAAAGTAGTTTTTCATGATAAACGTAAAAAAAAAAATTGTGGTATTTGTGTAATATTTTGACATCTAAATCACTATTATCAAGCTGCAATACCTTTTATTTTGAAAGTCAATGACACAAGTCGAACCTTGATCTCGCTATCGCATTTGGAGTCCTCCACAGTGATGAAACTTTGCAGCCAGAGGATGAGGTGGAGGCTGTATCAAGTTTAAGACACCCAAGGAGGATCCTTTTGAGGTTTTATGGTGGTGGAAGGAGCATGCAAATATGTTTTGAAACCTGGCAGTGATTGGAATGTTTTCACCATCCCGACATCGAGTGCAGCCAGTGAAAGAGACTTTTACTCCGCTGGATTTGTAATTAAAGAACAGAGAACCCAGCTTAAAGTGAGAGACTATAGCCTGTGTGTGTTTAATAATGGGTGCGGGCAGATGCGGCTTTGACTTAGACATAATGATGGGTAATGGGCCAGTTTTTTTACCGAGCTTTATAAGTATGGGGGATGCGGGTTTTCGAAAATGGTCCCTTGCAGGACTCCGCTGGAAATACTGTATCTGACGATATGCTTTTGGGGACATTGACGATGTAACAGATGCAAACCTTTCACAAAGCAGATGTACCCTGTAATATATTTTTTTACTTGCTACACCTGCAGCAAACATATGCTGTAGGGTTGTGTGAGTAACAAGAAAAACAAGACAGTAAGATTTTGTTCTGGGATGATGTGGGATTGCTCTTCAGTTTTGGACCCAGCACAGTGTTGGGAAACTTCAACTTTTTCACCAAGTTTGTGTGCTATAGGTGAGTCAACATGTCCAGACTATAGTAGCCCTTGTAAAGGATATAGTTACTAAGCAAACGCCAGCTGGTGCTGACAAAATAAATGCCGACAGGGGGATCAAGGCCCCCAAAGTGAAAGCCCTGTTTGATACTTAATTACTTGTCAAAAATAATTATAAATTGACAGGAAATTTTGATTTAAAATTAAGATATGTTTTTAACTTGTTGCCATTATCATTAAGTCATTTTGTGCATGCTCTTATTTTAATTAAAAAACATTTAGACACTTTAAAACCCATTCCTGTATAACAAGGCTGCATACACCTCGCATAAAAAATAAAGAGGACTGGCCTATATTTATTAGAGTGGATTTCTGCGGTGCACACACACCTCTTACGTGTTACACAGTCACACATGAGCAAATGCAGGCGAGTGACCGTCGCCTGTTGGGGTGATTTTCGGGCTGAATGTGGCGCACATGGAAGATAGCTTGCTAGCTAACATTAGCTAGCTTGCCAATAAATACCACTAAATATGATGTCATTGGTACACTTTCAGTTTTCTTTAGTTCAATGCCTGTGTCCCGACTCACTGCCAGCAAGGCAGCTTTTCTTATGTTTGTGCGTTTCATTGCCAATATCATTTGATATCGGCAAGTGTGTCTTGTCTGCACATACGTCTTTGCTATGGAGTGAGACTGCAACTTTGCTGGTCAAAGGTCACCAAAGTTGAGCTCCTCGCAATGTGAAGATGCACATTTGTTTGCCACTGGGAGCGAAAATTTTATTCGGCACTTTGTATCTATTGAATGGAAATAAATGGGGGAGTGAATGTATCCCAATGTTCATTTTGTGCATGTGTACCCGTGCCTTTATAGCAGAGGAGTGCTGCAGCAGCCGCTCCGTGTACAGTCCGCATCCACTGTTTTTATTGTAGCCACAGCGTTAGTGTGCAGTAAGTAGTGAATGACCTCGCTGATGATAGACGACATCACAGTAATCACTCCCCTAGCAGGGTGACACTAAGTACATGCAAACATAAAGGCCTTGAGCATGTTTCTATATTACAAACTGATCAACTGACTGAGAGGACAAACATTAGTCTCTCAAAAAGCGTTCTGAAAAGCAGTTACTGTGTGTCGTGGACACACATAATGAGGGGATTACAGTTTGCCATCACAAAAGGATTATGCGATAAATGCATGAATTCAACAAAGTGTTTTATGGGTATTTAGAAAATGTCTACATTTACAATTCCCTGTGTATGTATTTCTGTTTTTAACATTCAGTTTTTTTTCAGTCAAACTAACAAAAGTAGGCCAAATATAAAAACATGGCACCAAAGTGACAATTAAGTTTTTTGAGGGAATTCTTTCAGGTGTCAGATCAGCAGAGTAATGTGACATATTCACTAAAATAACAAACACAATAACAAAGAAAAACAACTACAAATGTATTGTGCTGGATTATCTACCCCTGGCCTGAAGCAAGTCTGTGGAAGTTCTTTTACATTGTTCCAGAACAAATAGATATATAAGTCTAAATATAAGTCTGAAAGGTGGAAAATAAGCTATCACATCTCCTCCAATGCCTACTGTGAGATGACCCCAGCAGGAAGAAAAGAAACAACATAACTGGCATCTTCAAAATAAAAAAAAAAAACGCTTGTATTATATCTAAAGGTTAGGGTGAGTTTTGTTTGTGGTTATATGGGCATGTCTAAAGAAAATAAACTCATTATAAAACATGTTTTTCTACTTGTCTGTAATGATTTTGTGATGGAGACATATGTGCCTGCCGCTGTCACGCTGAAGATATTTTGTAATATCTCTGAGCTCATTTCATAAAAGTGAATCAGACCAGGCTGAGACCAAGCAGTCAGAGCACCATGACAACTGTAAAATCTTCAGTGTAAAAATAACACTGAAAAAAAAAACATCCATGGTCTCCTAAAAGGCAAAGAACAGATTTCTCTTATGACCCCTTTGATGCGGCACGGGCACAATCACAAAAAAACAACCATATATCCACTCTGGGAGGGCAAATAAACTTGAGCTAAAAGTCACGGTTTGTTATTCAGAGCCATGCTGTACCTTCACAGTAGGCATTATCGTCCCGCAGTGGGCGGAAGCCATCCTTACAAACACAGCAGTCTCCTGCCTCCAGGTTCACACAGTCGGAGTGCTCCACGCAGCCGTGGCCCTCTGAGCAGAAGTCATGACCTGCAGGAGGCACCGAGAGGAAAAGGTTGAGACCCAGAGGAGAGAAGAGGAGAGGAGTGATGGAGGCATACAGGGCTGGTGGAAAGGTTATGTCACAGTATCACAGCCTTTTCTCTGAGCATCCACGCTGTGGCTTCTTTCCGAGGCATATTAGGACAAAATGACACTAATTTGATCTATTTTCCTCTGTTATGTCTGACTTAATGATCTTAAAGAAGAATTTCACTGCTGGAGAGATGTGTAATAAAACTAGACTGTCTATAGAGCAGACAGACGCAAATACTTTTAAATTGGTGCTTTATGATCCGAAAAAAAAAACAGAGGGAAAGGGCTGTGGCATTTGCTTTTGCTCAAGAGGTAGAAAACCTGCAGCTACCAGAATGCAATGCGCTGCGCCAGACCTGTAGACGTTCCTGCTGGGAGTTGTCGAATGCCAGCTTGGACGTTTTCCACAGGAGACAACGGTGGGTGGCTCATAACAAACAATCTCCAATTATAGCTGAGCAGTGCGCTAAAATATGTTTCTTTAGACATTTTAGGTGAGAAATAGGCGACGCAGTAACAGAATCTTGGTTCATAATTGATCAGCGCTGCTTAGCTCTACCATTTGATTGGAGTTTGTTCTACATTTGACAGAGAGAGGGACAGAGAGAATATGCTCACTTGTACATACACTTGTATGCTCTCTGTGTCCGTGGTGGCGGACATACAAAAATGTGGATGTGCAAATGTAGTCCAAGCAACAGCCCGAGAGCCACGTCACTCTGTGGATTTTGGCTGGGTGATCTGAGTGCTGATAAAATGGAGGGAAGTGTGCCACAGTTCATTTACACACATTGTTATGACCTAAAGTTGGTTGAAAATTGGCAAATAATCCCTTTAAAGGGGACCTGTTACCAAGGGGACCTACTAGAACATATTTGCATGCTCAAAAAACACGTGTCTCTTTAAGCCCTGCCAAGAACACACCAAGTCTGCTCTGATTGGTCAGCTTTTCGAGGTCTTCCGTATCTGCTCTCTTGCTCTTGCCATCTTTACATTGTAATAACAGCCAGGAGAATACTGTAATGCAGTATGGCGGCACTTTCAACCATAAAAAATTACCAAATGAAAATCTTCACAGACGGATATGTTCCAGCAGCAAAATGATCTGAAACTGGGAGAAACCACGATAACATTTTTTCCCTGACGTTAGCGTGGAGCTACATGTGGCAGTGTACTTGCAGCCAGGCAATGACTGTAACAGTAAACAGCTTTGTGCTGTGTAAAAAAATCACCAATAAAAGCTTCTAAACAAAAATCTTCACAGCTGGACATGTTCCAGTGGAAATACAAGCTGAAACCGGGGACAATTAACAACATCCTTCCCTGATATTAGCATGTAGCTACATGTAACAGTGAATAATATAGGCTACGTAACATTAACACTTGCAGTAGTGTGCCTGGAGCAGATTACCATGTAAAGAAGTCACAAACTGGCATCAGATTGTCACGAAAGTAGAAATCAATCTTGAAAACAGAGGATTCAGAATGGTCGGAAGTCTAAGGTTTTTCCTCACAGGGATTACTTTATATACGTTTACCTCAATATTTGAAACATTTAAAAATGAACATCTGACATCGTAATAATATACATATGACAGGGAATAAGGGAACGCTTAATAGGTCCCCTCTGAGGGAAATAAGTAATAAAAATACTGGATAAATAACAAATAATGACGTGAGGAAGTTTTAGTCTACTCATAAAATGAGAAAATAACCTCTATGTTTAATTGATAACCATGTTTGAGCATGAAAACATAATGTTAAATGGCACAGTAGTAATGTTTTATCGGATGATGTTTGCTTCATACCTCTGCAGACTTTGCAGCATCTGTCATTCAGAGTGATCTGCTCCGACTCTGCACAGTTGAGCTCGGGACAAGGCTCACTGGGGACAACTCGATGCATGGTCCTGTCCTGTGATGGGCAGAGAAACAATCCTCATGAGCCACCTCGTAGGTCCACTCTGCCCCACTTCATTTGCTAAGGGCCTGGATGTAATTATAAAGGTAATTATTCATCTATTGTGTTTCCTCTTTCACTCTCCCACTCTCTCTGCCCCCCCTGTGTGTTCATTACAAACCAATTACTCATTGGTCAATAGCAGTTTTTTCCCAAACTACTTCTAGGAAGGAAATAAAAGCTGTCTTCTTCTCTCCTCCTGTTATCCTCAATGAGTTACATCATGATTCATGATGCATGTTTAGTATACAAACAGTGAAGCAATCTTCTGGATTATCCCTGCATGTGTGTTTAGTCAGAGTGTAAAACCTGATTAGGGGGTTCCTTTTCCCAGCATGCCTTTGGCAGGTCTCTCTAATGATCTCATCTGTGTCCCTCTGACTGATGCTAATTTAAAGTAATTAACACTAAATGCAGTTGGACAAAGACAATAGGCTCCTTATCTCTGTTTGTAGTGTACAAATATTTTACTTAAGGATAATCTTGAGCCACTCTGTCCACAGATCCATACGGTGTCATGACCTCAACTTGTACTCGGGCTGGCTGTGGCTCAGGCTGGGTATCTGTACTTGATGCCTTTACGGTATCGACTGAAATAACCCAGTACCAAGAAGTACTGAAAGTCCTCCAGTCCTGCATTTGATCCCTTTTGTCCCTGGATCGAGAGAAAAATGATTACTTGTATGGTTTTGTTCGCAGCTAATAACTGCAAGTGTTCAATTTAATGTGAAGTGGGATTGGCCCACTACCACATAAGATACAATCCATACAGTCTGTGGTGCGTCGACGTCGAGTGTGATGTATTTGACAGAGTTGCAGCACAGTTGTTCAACAAAAGTTTAAATAATTCAAAATGTATTCCTGTAATAATCATTAAAAGGGTAATTAAATGGAATATTCTACTGGTATCAATATCACTTTAAGGGCACAGGTATTGGTGCCTGTATCGTAACTTTTTAAATGATATCGAGCCCTAGTTGTGGCTCAGGAAGTAGAACTACTCCACTAACTGGAAGATCAGCATTTTGATTGCTGGCTCCTCCATTCTGCATGTTTCAGTGTCCATGCTGATCCCCAAATTGCTCCCGATGGCTCTGCAGTACGGTGTCCTCAGCCACCGAATTATGAATCTGTGTGTGAATGGGTGAACGTGGCATGTACTGTAAAACAGCTTTGAGTGGTCGCAGGACTAAAAAGCCGCCATACAAATGCAAGCCCATTTACCACTTCCATATGGTACACAGAGTATGCTCACATAAAATTTGGGACCAACTTCCCCCTAAAAGTCCCCAAACAACTTTCCAAACAAGCTGCACCATCTACTTCTTGCCACCCACCACCCAAAACTTGCACCCCCTCCTGCAGCCAGCAGGCAGACAGAAGATCAGAGGCGTGACAAGCAGCTGTCAGGGGAAGCCTGCAGGAGTCTGCAGCAGTGGGGCTGACTGACAGCGCTCCCCGTCCCCATTTCTTTGATCTGCCTGGGACTGCCAGTCAGTTAGCTGGGACTACAGATGGGCCAGGTGTGGGCAAGCAAGCCAGACAGCTGTCTGAAACTGCAGATTCTAATGGAGCTTTGCAGAATTCATGGAGGAGCTGGTTGATACGATTGAGTTGGGTGATTAAAAACTTCAAATCACTTTTCTGTGATTGATTGGGCCTGCCTGGCATAATGTCATCAAGTGAATTACTCCCAAAAGTGAGCGACCCACCCATCTGGTGCGCCAGGCAGACAAAAGCAAATACTCTGAATAATTGGGAAATGAATGTCGTTTGGGACCACTGTGGTATCTGATGATTGGTTCTGAAGAATGGCTGAGGCATTCTGTGATTGACAGGTACACTGTTCTGCTCTGGAAATGTAAACTTAATTAGAAGGATTTGCCCAATTTCTTTACATCACAAAGAAAACGCTGACAAGCCAGATCAATGATATTCAGCTGAAGTGGACCATCTCGCACGCTGGCTCATCGAGGCTTGATTTATCCTCTCAGGTTGGGCCAAGGTAACTGTGGAGTGAGTATTTAGTGAGCTGTCATGCACCGCTACATGGAAATGATCAGAGCTGAAGTGCTTGCTTACATGAGTAATTGTGGTGTCTCTTCCTGCAGAAGATTGATAAAATCATTTTAAATAAGTGTGTGAAAGTACGTGCTTTCTCTCCTCAAGGTGTACTGTATGTGTGAGCGCTGACATGACTTACCCTGCATTCAAACAGCAGGCACCTGCCAGAGGAGTCGCGCACAGCCTTCTGATCCCCCTCCACCAGCTCTCTCCCTCCAAACAAGCAGACAGCTGGTAGGAGACACAGAGACATCATCAGTGTACGTGCAAATAAACACATAAACGCATCAAAAATAAACATACACATAATATATAAACACTTTTCTTTCATATCATATATTGTGTTTTTGTTTTGTTTTAGAGCATGTGAATGCAACACATGAAATACCCCCTACAAAAATCATGTGATGGGATACATTTAAAAAACACACACTGCTGTAAGAAGCTTAAAGGAATACTTCATCCCCAAATAATCATTTGTATATCAATTAATCAGCAACGTGTGGCATTGAATTTGTGGAGAAACCTCCTGCAGTAAAATAATTACAATTAAACAATAACTTTAACACACAAAGCAAAGCAAAGCAGAAGCAAGATACCTCAAGGGCAACTGAACAATAGAGAGCCAAACAGTAATGCCGAACTAAACCAAGACTAAATTAAGGTGAAATTAGTCAAGAGATAAGATGCAAAAACATATTAAAGTGAAGACAAATGATAATGAGAAATAAAGATAAAAATATTTTAAAAGTGAATACAAGTTAATACAATAAACATAAAATAATAATTATGATAATAATACTGATAATAATTAGAATCAAAAGAGAATAAAAGATGAACAAAAGGACATCACATAAAAGCAGGTCTATAAAAAAGGATTTAAAGAAGCGATTTAAAAGAGGTCACTGATTCCTCAAACCTTATCTCCTCAGGCGAGTTGTTCCAAAGCCGAAGGGCCCTGATGGCAACACAGTCACCTTTAGATTTAAGCCTCGACTTTGGAACAGCTACAAGGGCCCAACCCGAGGATCTAAGGCTGCGAGCTGGGTCATATGGGGTCAACATTTCAATAACGTAGCCTCGGGCCAAAACCAGACGTGCTTCAAAAGTGATCAGTAAAATCTTAAAATTAAGTCCCTCAATAATCCAAGTCTCAGTCATCCAGTCGTATGGCCAGCTCTTACCAGAAATGATTATGACTTAAAACACTTTCACATACAGGGAACCCTCCTGGAAAAGTGATGGCATTTGAACATCTGTGTGTGAGACTGTTTGTGTTTGTGTTTCAAATAGTAAGGTTTTTGTTAGGATGCGTTTTTGTGAAGTACAGAGTCCACAACTAGATAAATGAGACTTGAATGACACTGCGGGAGATGTGTGAGAGTTTGTGAATGGATGTTTTGATGTAGTTTTGTTTAACGCTGCCTCCTTTTACTCCAATTCCTCACAAATTTTCTCCATTTTTGGATTCTTTGTTCACGGTGGAGGCATGAAAAAACAAAGAAACAAAGTTTTCTTCACAAATTCAGAGTAACTGATGTACAAATAATCATTATGCAGGTAAGTATTCCTTTAAGATTTATATGTGTTATGTTAAATCTGTTGTAGAAGAAATTTTCAGTCTCATTTGCTATAATTTTTATTGGTTTTCATTTCATTTAATTATTTCCAGATTCCCAAGTGAGGTCCCTGTAAATGTATTAATTTACAAAACAACATCAAATAACTTGATTTATTACCTAATTATTAGATTCATAATCAATTCTCATCTATAATTTTGTCAAGCTACTTAATAAGCAACCTCTCATATAAATTACACACATTTTTATCCCGCCGCCCCCCCAAATATATTCATACTTAACCCAAATCTCCTCTTCGTGATCACTGGCGGACCAGCAGGGGTCTTATCTAACAGTGCTGTTTTACATGTATGATACAATCTGTCCTTGTTATTTACAGCTTTTTAAAAGTCCTCAGGTAAATGGACTCAAACCAAATCAAGCATATCAAACCCAATTAAGCAACTGAGGAAGTAATGAAATAATTAACATGTAGAGAGGGAGAGCGCTCCTCGCTGCAGCACTGAGGAGAATCCGTTTCATATTATCTGGGGCGGGAGGGGCGCGAAAATAATCACATGGGCAGGACGTCTGTGTTTGATGAGCGGTTGGGGTCAGACAGATTCAGACTGATATGAGGAAGAGAAATGATTGACACCGCAGGTCAGGCCCTATCACAAAGCGGTGTATCATGAAAGCGGAGGACTTCTGAAACAGCCATTTGACGTTCTACTTGACAGACCATCAAAAAAAAAAAAAAAAAAAAAAAAAAAGAAACAGAAATACACCCAGCAAGGCCTTGTGCTGCCAGATAAGGCTTTAATTTGGAGAGCGAATCATGTCTTTGTAGTGAGGAAACTTGCGGCACTCTTCTCTCCCAAAGCCGGAGCATGCGTAATTAGCTGTGTGTTTGTCTACCTCGTTGAGATAAGTGAGCACAGGGGTGTTGAGTTTAAGGGGATTACCAGCTACGTGTTTATATTTGTGTAACACAGCAGCAGGTTCGGAGTCATATTTTAAAACCCCTGTGCTGCCGCCGCGACCCATGGGTCAGTGGGAATGATGCCGACGCAAGCTGATTAGAATCGAAGACTAATGGTTTCTTGCTGATAAAGACTTAAATCTTGTCTATTATTTGCTTTGCAAGGGAAGCAGGAGAGCAACGGCAGCAGTGTGTGGGAGTGTGTGGTGAGAAAGTTATCAAGTGAAGTAAGCTCGCACAAGATGTGCAGCGAGAGCTACTAAGAAATATCCACAAAGTATGCTGTATTTTCTGTCATTAATATGCTCTGTAACCGTCTATAAATCACAGGTGACAACACTCTTATTAATACTGAATTACGCTAATTAATTCCTTTGTTCTATACATTAACAGGCAGCTCTGTCGGGCCTCTTAAAAGCAAATCCATCACATTTCTTTAAGTTTCATTTGGGTTAATACCAGAAGAATAATGGGGTGAGAAAAGCTAATATCCTCTAAAATCCATTTTTATTGAGAGGGGAATTGAGAGAATATGAGATGCAGAGTGCTGCGGTGAGGAGGCTAATAAGAGTTCATTGCTGAACTCAGAGGCTTGTGTAAAAAAAAAAACAGATCCTCTATGTAGATATGTGATGAAACAGAATTATTTATCCAGCAAGAAGCACACGAGGGCTCAAAAGTTTAAAAAAATGGTCACTTAAGACGACACTATCGCCACTTAGAGCGCGCATCATCTCAGACATTAAACATTTCTACACTTTTCTCCCAGCCCCAACACGTCTGCCATAAATAGGAACTACTTTACATCACATGCAGCGATCCCAAGATTTACTGGCTCATGTCTGTGTGACTGGTGGCCATCTGTGTTTTGAAGCCAGCTAGTGAATAATTGATTGGTCCATGTATATGCAAAAGGATGGACTCATCTCAAGAGGCATGTTAGGAGGTAGCTTAGCAACACAGCAGAGGCCTGGTCAATTGTCAGGCAGCCCTTGTGGAGGCGTGATGTGTGCTCTAAATCTGGTGGTGGTGGTGGTGGAGGTTGTTTTGCTGTTGTGTGTGCGCGTGTTTGTGCTGCAATTGTGTCCATGATTGTATGAGTGTAGGAGGGTGACGAGGTTAAGGGTACTCCACTCACGCTGGCACTCCTTGCAGCAGGCACCCTTTACGTAGGCAGGCGCTGTGCCCGACGGGCACTGAGGGGGAGGGCAGGAGATGGCCTCACATTGCACCGTGCCATTCTGGTGAAGAGAGAGAAACACAACACGCTGTTTAAAGAGTGACTACTACAGGCCGACAGATACTGGGTTTTTCAGGCTGATATTGATAGATGTTACATCAATACTAGTGAGAGAATCTGAAGACACCTCTGCAGATATTCTCTTTTTCCCAGAACACAAATTTTTTTGACAACCCTTGAGGAGACAGTTAACTCCGAAATAGAAATACAAATTGTTCCTCTCACCTGTAGAGTTATTTACCAATGTGGATTTCTTAGTATGAGCGTTGGAGATATCAGCAGCAGAGATGTCTGCCTTCTCTCCAATATAATGGAACTAGATGGTACTCAGCTTGTGGTGCTCAAAGTGCCTAAAAAATACATTTGAAAACTCAACAGCAACGTCTATTTCCAGAAACCATGACCTGGTTACTCAAGATAATCCACAGACCTTGTTGTGAGCAGTTTCATGGTAAAACCAGTGTTTCCTCTTTGATTTTTTTCCAGCAGTGGTGCTGATGCACATAGTTTTATTTGGCACTGCCGGAGGATATTTAGCGCGTCCGCTGAAATGAGAAGGGCTTTAGACGCATATTTTTATACAGCTGTAGATGTCAAATAACATTCAGTAAAATTCGTCCTATACCTTCTATGCTGTTACAATCGCTTCTACATGTGGGGGCACCTGTAACATGCAGTGTTTAAATCAATATAATGAATTTAACATTGCTTGTAAAAGCAATTGATGACTGTTGTATTCAAATAGTTCAAGAGTTTTTATTTTTTCAGCGGAGGGCTGCAAGCTGGAGTTGAGCCTGCAGCTGCTGTGGCAGGGACATTGCCTTTTATATGTGGGACGCCCGCTCTACCCACTGAGCTAGTTCAAAAGGTTTTTCGAGTAATGACATTAAAACCCCAAATTGTTACAACTGTCTCTCTGAGTCGACCCTGCATCCCTGAGACAAAATGACTCAAAACCCTAGAGAAATGCAGATGAAAAAGAGCTGGTAAACATAAAGATGCCATGTTGGTCATGTGGGCAAAATACAAGACAAAACAAAGCTCTATCAGAAAACAGCGGCATGTTTCGCAGCTTCTACAGAAGCGTTCAGTGTGGTGTGTGCGTAGCGGCAGGTGAGCTGGACGTCAGGATAACAGCAAACTATAAATGTGACACTGAGTGTTCAGTGTGAGCTACAGTGACCAGTGAGGCTGTTTTAGCAGCAGGTATTGTCTTGTGTGCTCTGCGTTATCTCATCGGCTCTTCTGATTGGTCTTTAAACTATTTAGAATGAAAACTGGACATAAATGCTGGCAGCTAATCGACTGGGGCGCCCTTATCGGGGGGTGCTCAGTTTATAATTCCTGCTAATCCCGATGGTGGCTGCTTTAAGTAGAAATAACCTTGATTACGTATGGGGAGGTTTCTGTATAGCAACAGCTTAATGCATATAGGGGAAGCACTGTAGGAACTACTTTCTTTCCACCAAACTACACCCACAAACCTTATCACTGCACAGAAGGCATCTACTGCTAGCTCGCCTAGCACCACTGAGCTAGCTAATGTTACAGCTTGTTTGCATCTCATGCTGTCACGAGCCTCTCGGCCATTAGGAGATGCGTGCTTCCTTCTGCCCAGTGATATGGTTGACAGGTGTAGTCTGGTAGACAGAAAATAGTTCTACATGAAACTGCTCACAACAAGCTCTGTGGATTATCTCATCTCATGATTTCATGAAAAAAAAAAAACTGCTTGAGTTTTTCAAATATATTTTTTTGGCACTTCGAACACCACATGCTGAGTGCCATCTAGTTCCATTATATTCAAGAAAAGGCAGACATCTCTACAGCCGATATCTCCAACACTCTGCAACTCACACCAGAACAATTTAGACTGATAAATACTAAAACTGGTAGTAACTGAACTGTGACCACACTGTCTACAGCACTAACTGAGACATTTTATAATTAAATAATAACTTCTCACTGTGGTGGAGACACAATGTACAAGAGAAACCATTTATGTACAAAAATGCCAAATAAAATGATGGTAGTAAACATCAACAATAAGAGAGAGCAAGGAAGCGCAGCTGGTGCATCGATACTGCAAGAAAATGAGTACTGAAACCTTTTTAAACATTCAGTTTTGATATGAATTTATAAATCAGTACTTCTGATAACACTGATGCCTATTTATCATTTTTTAACTTACACTACTACTACTTTCTTTTTTTTGATTGTATTATTTAGGCACAGTCATATTGCTCTAGTTTGGTGTGGTGCTTGTTACCTCTGATACCCAACTGTGAGTCACCTTGGAGTGTAATGTTCTGTGAATTAAATTAACATGTTCTGCATCATTCAGTTAATTGTTTTCGCTATAATACACTACAATTTAAACGCAAGTTCGAGTTCATTATTTCAAATATTGTCCAATCCAATCAATTCAGTGCCCTCTAAAACTTCTAAATCCACTTAAAATGAATCAAAATCAGCCCCCCAGAAGTTGAAATGTGGCTACATCTAGTTTAAACAGCCATTTTGAATTTTGACAATGTCAGAAATTGATTCAGCATCCTCAATAACCCCCAGACCACTCCAATACTGTCCAAATTGACCAAGCGCTTGCTGAAATAAAGTCTGTATGGGCGATTATGCTAATCAATGCTAATTATGCTAATTTCCCAACATATGCACGTTAGCATCTGCCAGTTTCTAAGTGCTGGGGACCCATTCTGTGCATTTATAACATAAAGTTTGGGGGAACTCAACACCTCCAAGTTCACATTGCTGGCAAGTATATTCTGAGGAAGGCTAGTGACTGAATATTTCGTTTTCTCCGATTTAAAGTATGGTGACAAATTTAGGCTGAAGCAAGTACAATTTTCAAGATAGAAAGGTCAGATTGGGCTCAAACTGAAGCTTATCAACTTGGGAAGTTTTCTATGTACAAGTGAAGCAGTGATATTATGTGATATGAAATGGAAAATAATCATTTTTAAAAAGGAATTATCAAACAGACACACATTCTTTTTTTGTTTTTTTGGGGACATTGTGTGTGATATTTTGAAATAAAATGGCAGCAAGCCCCAGAATCTCATTATGCTACTTTCCCCTTTGTGTCAGGATACGCCTTGCCAAATTTCAGACTTGTATGACTAATAATGCCATTGTAGCATTTGCATTTACATCATTTCACCAGAACATATCCCAAAAGGGGGTTCTGGGCCCCCTGAGACCAAATGGCCCCAAGTTAGGGGTGCTTGTTATCAACTTATGAAGGCTCAAGGTAAAGGCTAACAAGAAATATTAATGGAAAAAAAGGTAGCAGAAAACATCATAAGCTCCTGGCCTAAAATATGTCTTTGGCATTTCTGTAATGTAATTTCTTTCTTTATTTCAGCATTTCAAACTCAGCATAATAAAACCTGGTATT
Source organism: Chaetodon striatus (assembly GCA_029783705.1). Classification (NCBI taxonomy): domain Eukaryota; kingdom Metazoa; phylum Chordata; class Actinopteri; order Chaetodontiformes; family Chaetodontidae; genus Chaetodon; species Chaetodon striatus. The sequence goes on from JAPZEB010000023.1 coordinate 24,667,636, forward strand.
ACCAGGCCCTCTAGTTTATCCCTCACTGTGTTGCATTTTGTAAAGTTTTATTTTATCTTTATTTTACCAGACGTCTCATTGAGATTAAAAAAAAAATCTCTTTTACAAGAGAGACCTGGCCAAGGTTGCAGCCGTGCAAAATCACAACAGTTAAAATACAACCTGTGCAACATGATACACAAAAACACACAATAAAAAAGAAGCAATTTAACACAGAGGCCTCTCAAGAAAAACAACCACATGCCTCCATCACCGCAGTCTTTATGATGCCTTTAAATTCATCAGTGGATATTAAAGTTTCTAATTTTAGATCTTTTTGCAGATTATTCCTTTCCCAAGGTGCAGAGTAAGAATATGCTTTAGGAATATGGCAGAAATCAAGGCATGCTTTCTCTTTAAAACAGCGGCATCCCTGTGTTGTAAACCTTCTCATAACCTGTAAATCTAATATATTTTAATACGATCTACTTTTCTCCGGCTGTGTCTGTAATTAACATTGCTTCCACGGATGAAAGCTCTGTGACAGCAACATCTATGGACCTGATCCACATAATTGATAACATCTTAATGCATGACCTTTGAATTTTAAAGGTCACAGCTAATTGCCACACATAAGGTAAGGAACATATCCCATCTAATTCCTTAATTGCGGCCCAGGAATGGCAACGCACCGTTCCCAGCGAATGAAGCGATTTCATTGGATGAGTGGGCAGAACAAATCCCTGATGATAATTATCATCTGTCAAGAGCAATTAGGTGCGGTGCACTGAGAGATATGTGATTTCCTTTTTCTTTTTTTTTTTTTTGCATGTTGGGTAGCAGTGCGCAAAGGCATCTCATTGGCTGGTTGGAGGAGTTCAGTAGCAGCGAATGAGTTTTATGTTCCAAAGCTGAGTCGACTGACAGGGGGTGAAATCTGTTTGCTGATGTGGTACAAGCCCCAGATCTCCGATCGCTTCTAATTCTTTTTTTGGCAATTATTCACACTTTATGTAGCGCAAAGTAGACCCTTGAGAGAACTGAGCATTACTAAGTACTGTTGTTAATGTGTCTAATCCTGAGCACTGTGGAGGTTTTCAATACAGTATCTTTTCTCGGGTAACTGGGGCAACCCGCCTCTAATGCAAGGAAATAATGAGAATACAAGCCGCCGACAATGGGGCCCCTGCACTCTGCACCTCCACCCCATGAAAACACACCCACACACACACCCCCACCTTCACACACTTGATGAACACCGGAGCGAAACAAAAGCCACGACCTACAATGGGAGCGACGAATGTGTAGATGTAGACACACACCCAGACACACACACACACACAACTGGTGTGCGCACACAGACACAAAGCAGCACACACTGTTGCA
>JAPZEB010000023.1:24672448-24686862 GCA_029783705.1 Chaetodon striatus
GTGAGAGACAGAGGAGTTACTTGGGAGATAATATGTCTCCCCGGTTGTCGCTCGGATGAATCATCTCATAACCGGACACCAGCAGGAAGTTAAGTGACCCAATGATGTGGGGACTTTTAGTGGGGAGATGGATTTTTTTTTTTTTTTTTTTTCCTCCAATCTCCTCTGATAAGCATAAACAGGAGATACAGATTCAATTTGGTTCATAACACCCAATTGATAGCCTTTCGTCCTGTGGCCGAAACACATACACGTATACACATATGCACACGGGTGCCCTGTCGCCATGGCAACCTGGGCCATTTCATTCCTTGAGTGCATTTATTTCCCTTACAGAAGTGGAGCGGTGCAACTTAGGAGAAATTGTTTTTTAAATTGTCTTGCCACTTCAATTTACCGGCCATAAATTTAAAATCCTGCGGAAATGATTTGCTGATTTTTCACGGCAACATGCTGAAATGGAAGCAGATTGGAGTTGTGTCTGTCAAACTTGCAATGAAACCATCAGACTTTACATTTATCCGCAGCTACCGCGCATATTTTCCATCATGCACCTCCAGAAAACTTAAGCTGTGATTAACACTGCGTCATTGCTACCTACGTGTGTGCTTTTTTGAGGGTATGAAGTTTAAGTCAAAAAGCATCTGATGCTTTATCTTCAGTAATGTGACATATAAAAGTTGCAAGATCCTTTAGATTCAATTGGATCAATTAGAGGGATACTTTGCCGATTTTCCACCAGCTTTGCATCATAAAAATGTGGGCAGTATGTGTAAATGAACTGTGGTAAACTTCCCTCCATCTTACAGATCTCCCTGTTCATCTCCCAGCTCAAATTTACCAGATATTGTGAAATGGCCAGATTTTCACTGGCTCTAGGGCTGTTGCTCAAACTACAGACTGTTCTTCTTCAGTTTTGTATGCCCGCCACCACGGGCGCAGAGTATAGAAGTGTATCAAGAAAGAGCCCCGCCCCCTTCTCTCTAAAACTCACACCAAACTACATAAACTGGAAAACTAGGCAGCGCTGATCAAATATAAACTAAGATTCAGTTACTGTGTTGTCCGTTTCTCAACTAAAATGTCTTAAGAAACATATTTTAGTGCGCTGTTTGGCTGTAATATAAGAATTTGTGATAAGAAAGTGGGCGCCATACTGTTTCCAGTATTGTGAAAACGGAGACTGAAAAGATCAAACACTAAAACAAAGAAGTGCTGACAAAATATTAACAAATATTCTGTTGCTTCATTGCCAATTTTTCAGTTAAAACATTTTCAGAAACAAATTTAAGCTTACGATTTAACTGTAATTCAAGAACGCTTGTCACCAGGTGGCTGCCATACTGTTTCCTATCTCAAAACGGACAAGCTTACATAACATTACACACCGGTGAGACCGTTTATTGGTCCGGTGTGGTGTGGTGCATTCTGGTAGTTGTAGGTTTTCTACCTCTTGAGCAAAAGCAAATGCCACAGCCCTTTTCCTCTGTTTCCTCTGGTTATATAGCACCAGTTTCATAAGTATTTGTGTCTGTCTACTGCAAAGACAGTCTGGTTTATAAAAGGAGCATCTTTCTAGCAGTGCAATACTTCTTTAATAATGGGTGACTAGGACGTGATGCAGAGCTGAAGAGAGATAAGGAGCTGTCAATAATCTTTTAATAATTTAAACATCTGTTACGTTCCTTTGGAAATGTAAACAAAGTTTTTGCTAACAATTGTCCAGTGTGGATTTCTATGATGTGCAGGGTTAGCTGGTTGCCCCAGATCACACTGATTGGATAAATATACACCCCTGAGTTTAGGGAGGATTATAAAGAATACTTTGATGTTTCACAGGAAGGAGAGAAATACTCTAAAATAAATTATTTTTGTCATATAACAAAAGATATTCGAACAAAGGAATACAGGATCAGAAACTCAGAAATGTATTTTTTATTTCCCTGTGTGTTTAAGCCGAGGTTGTGTTTGAATGCACCACTATCAAAACAACCAGTTGCTAGACTTTGCTTTGCACCTTCTGGCAACTGTAAAAAAGCGAGACATTTTGAACTCTCCAAAGTGATTCCTCTGTGTCGGTGACACTCTGTTTACTGCAACATGCAAGCAGTAACATGTGGGATGTCGACAGTTTTCCCATCTGTACCTGAAATGTGAATTTGTGAAAAACAACAACAAGAGGCAGAGAGAAGGCTGAATCGCTTCTGATGCAGGAACGTACATCTTCCACGAAACGCAAACAATTATGAGGAGATACATCCCGCTAGATTGAAAAATAACTCCAGAATGAAATGCGACTGTGAAATCAAACCTGATTTGCAAGTTTTAACTGTTTCTGTTTGTGGCTGCATTTGGGATTTGCCTGAATTAAAAGTAAATTGTTTTCAGCCTTTCAAGTTAGGGTGTAGAACAATTTGCTACATCAGCATACAAATCCACTACAAATGACATACCACTGATGAAATTCAAAAATTCTGTCACTAGATAAGTGAGATAAAATAGATTTAGCCTCTCTCGCGATGTGTGTGGACTGTAAAGAAGATATTTATCGAGCTGTGGAGCAGAACTGCAGATACGCTCGTCCTGATTAAAGTCTTTACTATTACTGTTGGGGATGAGGTTTTCTCGTCTTCAGCTGACACCCACATACAGCAACTGGCCGTTTGTGTGTGTGTGAGTGCACGTGCGCTAATGAAGCAGTGTGTTTTAAAAGGAGACGAGCCTTCCTAGCGACTAATCAAGGCTTCAGAGAGTGGCGAGGAGAGATGTTGCTACGTGACAAGATTAGTGGGTGACCTCCGAGGCTTCTTCCTTCTACCAATTAACACAGAGGAAATTCAACAGCCAGGACACAATGTGTGAAGCATTAACACACACATACACAGAGGTATACACACACACAAACATCACCGACACCATCAAACACAGATCCAGTCACCAGCGGACTGATTAAAATAGTAATAGTCGCCGGTAAGCTGACATTTTGCCACAATATGTTTCCCCAGGTAGGAAATTTTAGAGTGCAGTCAAGTCTGGGAGAGGCGATATATGTCTCCCCGCCTGATAAACAATACTATAGACTAAGCTTAATGAGCATAGTCCAGAGGCTATTTAATGATTTCTCCCAAATCAGCGTTGTGGGGGTTGCTGAGATAATTGCACTGGGCTTAGCTGCAGACTAAGGGAAAGGGAACAAACAATGACAAAAAAAAAAAAGTCAATTCCTAGGGTGGGCAGAACAACCCTCAAATTAAAATGGTAAGCCTTGAGAAATGCACACAATTAAATCCAACAGCTACAATAAATAAAACCAAACAAGCCAAACAAAGAGGGAGAAGATACAGTATAAAACCAAGATTGAGTGCGGGGAGAAAAGCTGATGCAACAGCTGAGATGCATTACTCCTTCTTGCCATTCTGAATCATTCATCACAGATCGGGACAGGCATCAACATTCATACTCTGAGAGGGAAGTTTGTGCGTGGCGGCCAACCTTGAAGAAGCCATGAGCGGCATTTCTCTGCCCAAGCCAGAAGGAAGCATCCTCAGGTATGTCCATGTAAGGGGCTTCCACCACCCGCTCATAGATCCTGCAACACAAATACAGAACTGTTACAAGTTCTGTTGACAACGTTTAATATTTCTTTTTATTTCTAAGCTATTTTCATCCATTTAGAATAACAAGTCCCTCCCGCACTGCAGGTCCTGTCCTGTTAAATCCTTCTTTTAACTCTTTCCCTGAGGAGGGTATAGATAGCCACATGCTTTCCTTGATACACACGGTGTTGCCGTCTGCTTCTTTTATTGTGCCAAGGAGGCTCTTAACACACACAAATAGCAACACTCCTTTCATACAGCAGATGCACGTACGACGCGTGTCGACTCAAGGTGCGTTTGACCTGCATTGAACCCATTTATATGTGACAGCTGAAAGAGGTTACGCTCTACATGTCACTGTCAGCAAACGCTCCAGTCCGTGGTGTAGTTGCTAAACCACAGAATTACATTTAATTACAGGGGACAATTAACAAAAAAGTCTCAGTTTCATCTCTTTTCACACACGTCATCTTCTCTCCTTCGTTCTTCTCTCTCTCCTTTCAAGAAGTTGGTTTAATTTTGTTTAAATTTCTACATGATTAAAATATTTTTCAAACCCTGACAAAAAGGGCCAGTCCACCAAAGCAAGGCAGCATCCAGCCAACATTAAACCCTGTAAATGAGGCTAGTGAAGAAGAGTTGTCTGATACGAATTGACTCATTACTGTGGATTAATGATTTTGACCTATGTCACTGGTACGGAGTGAATGGCCTCCCAGTCTTCTCAGTCTTCCAATTCCCATATGTAATGGTAGTTTTAAAGTACTTCTGCAGAAAAAATATTTCCACCTTTGCATAATTTACTGTTTGAATGGGCCTAACGCATTTTGAGCAACTGTGTAAATCCAACTACTAAAGACCGTTTTGCTCCAAAACAATCCACAGGTTGTATAAAAATGAGAACTGTAGCCAGCGACATCACTTATTGGTTCGTGGACTACCATTTTGAAGCCAAGAGTTTGCCATTTTGGCTGTCTTCATCTTGGATTTTTGGATGCAGAACACATATGTTTGAGGGGTAGATCTGACTGAGAGCCTGAGGACACTTTCCACAGACAGCCTGTCACTCAAAGAGGCCATGTCCCTCATTAATGTATATATTTAAGCCGTGATAAAATGTAAACAGGTGAGTTATATAAAAATAACCTTTTACAGGTGTAATGAGGGGGGAACTTAGCTATAGAGAACGAAAACATTCCTTGTGCCAAGCATCTTAATATAGACGTCTATGAGGATTGCCTTGCTTTCAAAGTAAGCCTCAAGACGCTGTTAGAGGTACTGCAGCTTTTGGCACTTCCACCTTGGCTTTGTTTTTCAGCCCCAGAGGTTGCCACTTAGATAGAACAGGAGTGTTGCATTTAAGCTGACAGTCGGCTGTTGGCCAACATCGGGTCGTAGGTGAGCGTCTGTCGCCCTCGTCTTTGCGGTGTGTCCTGCACCGTTGGCCCTTGTCAGCTTTTTTCAGCCTTTTCAGCATGTTGAATCAGCATCAGAGACGGCGGAATCCATCAGTAAATAAAATCACACTGATCTGCAGTTCAGGTCAGCGCACCAGAAGACAGAGGGAACTAAGAAAAGCAAACAAACAGCTAATGTGAAGAGAAAGTGAGACTGAAACAAAGTTGCTACACAAGTTAAGATTATTTTTCATTAGCCACTGAGCTCTTTAGCAGAAACGTTTCCTGACAGTTTGCGTTATCGTTCGCTGGCACACAGTAAATATGCTCTGTTCCTCCAGCATTGGATTGTGCCGTTAATGTGCCAACTGGCTAACTAGCATCATGATGGTCTTCCTGTTTCCCTTTTTGAATGACGATTACAGACTAATGCCATCTGCTGGTGTGGAGAGTTATATACTGTCACGCAGGCACAGAGCATATGTGCTGGTTGGCCGTCAGCTGTAGTCTTTGCAGAGTTTGTGTGCAACTTTTTGGTTGAGACAAAGGCAACAGTCAGCATATTTGATGTTGGTTTGGTGTGTCTGGGTGTTAAAGTTCCTATTTACTGTATAGCAGTAACATGTTTCCTGCTAAAACGTTTCCATTTACCAATTTTAATAAACTTTTTGACCAAAGACTTTTGGGAATTAAATATTTAAGCTTTGAACTAAAACAGAGATGCTGTCTGGCAGTTATAGATGATCATTTAAAGTAGCAGCAAACTAAATTTCCCTCTTCTGATTCCAATAAATCAACTTAGGCTACCTGCCAATAACAAGTGCCAATCCAAATTTAAATCTATATGACTCACTGCGCAGAACTTAATGGAATAATTTTTATGTACGGTAACAAAAGGGGAGGTATGGCTGCTTAATAATGTCTATATCGGGACTGATACCACTGAGCTATATGGGATTGGTGCATCCAGAATTTAAAGTTGGTTTGGGAACACATTTGTATTTTCTGGATCACCTCCCTTGCTCTTTATCAGTGCTCTTACAGCATTTCATTGTTACATCTAATATGTATATTCCTCCCCTGCATCTTACCTGTTGCAGTCGACATGTAGTATGACATGAGAGGCGCTGACGGCCACAGAGACCTTGTGCCACTGGTCATCAGCCAGGCTGTAAGGAAACACCTCAGTATGGGGCTGTTGGCCTTTGGTACGGTAGTGAAGACGCACCTCACTGCGCTGGCCGCTGCTCTCCAGCTCCAGGAACCTGCAGAATCAAATTGCGAGCAACCTGCTTCTAGTAACAGCCACAGAATGACAGTTTCACCGAGGATTTGCACTCCTTGCATTGTACACCACGTCTTGTTGCATTAAAGTCTCATTACTGGAACCAAATCGTTATTTCTGTTCACACAAAAACACGCATGCATCACCAAAGTGTCAGGGCTCCTCTACGCACAGTGCTGAGAGATACACGTCACTCATTTCCAAGCAGTGCACTCAGATTTGCAACCCCATTTAGAATTTAATCACATCACTAGTCAAGCATAATGGCACTATATGGCTGTTAAGTGCAACATCAGCAACACACAACAATAGCTCACATGTAGAGGTTCAACTCTTTACATTGGGGTATTAGTATTCCTACAGAATCCCCTTCTCCACACCACTGAGATTCACCCAGCATAGTGACACTAATGGAAAGAGCTGCCGATACACACTCATCCCCTCTGCCTTTAAAGACAGACTTATTTAAACTAGAGTCATTTGCTTGAAACATTATTCAAAAGAAAAATAGACACTCATGCAAGTGTGGCAATAGAATTGATTTATCTGCAAACCAAATCTAATAGATTTACTCTCCCCCAGCCATGCATGCACGATCATCCCGGCTCCATAAACGCACAGGCTAACACTTCTGACTCTGAGTTAGTGTTTTCCATGTTTTCAAATGAAACCATGCAGTGCTGCTTTGTTGCATATGAATGGCTGGGAGAGCTAATCAGCAGCAGGGAAAGTCATTAACATCCCTGCGAGCTCTCTTCTCAGGACTGACTTTAATGTACAAACTGTTCAATCAACGCATTATGGGGATTCAGATTGCCGTTCTGATCATCCAACGGCTCAGCTACCACAAACTAATGGAAAACATTAGCATGCTAACTGCAGACAGTGTCTCATCAGTTTTCGATCCACGATTACAGGCTCAATGTTTGGATCGTTGATGGACTGTGAATAATGCGTTGGCATACGGGGTGATTTGCTTTGTTTACTCGACTGGTGTGTAAAACATCTAAATGCTCATCAAATACAAATATTCAGGTTTCAATCAACATATTACAGACTGCTGATAAGACAAAACAGAGAGTGGTACTAAATTTAGAAAACAACTTTAATTATCATTTATCAGTGGGGCTTTACAAACAGCTTTACCGTACTCCGTTTGACATTTCAGCTGTGGTCCTGTCTCACACTGCTAAAATACGCACCTTAAATTAACTTCACAATGTTTTCAAGAAGTATTTTCATCTTGCATACAACACTAACTTGAAAATTTGACCTCTGTGCATTGCTGTTTTATATAAGTAAGTACATCCAAATAAAAGATGCGGTTATGATGTGAATGGCTGGCATTGGCTCCCCTTTTTCTATGTGTAACAAAACCTGTTCTAACCACATTATAATGTGAAATGTAAAGCATTCATACCTGTGCTCAGAGTGATGAATAGAGAGAATGACCCCAGAGTTAAGGTGATCTTGTTTGAGGGTCGCCAGCACAGTAAACTCATTCTTGCCTCTCAGCTTCTGGACCATTTGCTCAGAGATTTCAACAGGAGCCATCACTTCCCTGGCAGACCCTACAGTGAAGACAGAAAATATCAGATATTATGTAAATGGATAAATGTAAATGGCTGCATTTATATAGCGCTTTTATCCAGAAGCGCTTCACAATTTGCCTCTCATTCAGCCATTCACACACAGACACAGACACACAGACAGCAGCCAGCTACCATGCAAGGTGCTGCCCTGACCATCTGGAGCAATTTAGGGTTCAAAACACTACCATTATGGCAATAAAAACCAGGACTAACAATGTGTCTTTAATATATATGCTTTATTATTCTTACAAAGACATTCACTCAATATAATGAGGACAGGATGATGTGAATTGTCACGTAACACACATTACATTGGAGTAAGATGTCTATTTTACAGACAAATTTACAGACAAAATCTAAACATTATCTCAACCTAAACTTCCCTGCTCTCAGTAATTGCACACCACTGATCTTTTTTTATTTAACCCATGAATTTCTCAAATAAAAATCACTGATGAGTAATAGCAACTGACAGCTATTAATTAAGCAATCTTAAAATATTCTGTTTCATATGTTGTAGCATATGAAATATGTCAAAATATGTTGTGATAAAGTGAAATGTTGTACCGACATTTTAGGGATACAAATTAGCAAACAAGAAAATTTGCTGTACAAGACTATTCAGTTGGGATGTCACAGGCCATAGGCTGTAAATATTTGATGTATTCACATAAAGTCTTAATGAATTTTAATTTATAAATGAAAAAACAAGACTAAAGCCTCTACACATTCTTACATAATAATGTAATTTAAATGTTTCATAATGTTTCATATGTCCTTTTAAAAAATGTTTATAGCTTCAGTGAACATTTGATTTAATGACATATTTTACAGGACTCAGATCTGTGTTAATTTAAAAGGGGACCTTTTATGCTTTTCCCTTATTTTCTGTCACGACATTTGTATGTTGGATGTTCATTTCAAGCAGGTCCAAAGTTTCAGTTAATGAGGTAAACGTATGTAAGAAAAACCTAAGGCTTCAGCCTGTCCTGAATACTCTATTTCTACTTTAATTTTATATTTGAGACAAGCTGACATTGATCGGGACTGATTTCTTTACATGGTCATCTGCTCCAGGCACGCTACTGCCAAATGTTTACATTACATACCCTACACTGTCTGCTACATGTAGCTACATGCTAATGTCAAGGAAACATGTTATCTTGTTTGCTGATGATGTTTATTTCTACCCGATTTTGGATCATATTCCTGCTGCAACATATTGGGCTGTCGAGATTCTGGTTTAGAAGCTTTTAATGGTGATTTTATTTGCATACTCTGTTACAGTCATTCCCCAGCTGCAGTAACAGAGATTATGGATATCTGAAGGGAACTTGATACAGCGTTGGTGGCAGGGACACACTGATTCCTATGAAAGTTGCTCAGTGGCGCATGAAGCCAAAAAAGTACAACTTCTCGGTATAAAAAATACCCAGATCTTCTGCAACACTGGGCCCACAGAGGAAGTGCACTAGAGACTTGCACCGACCAAACAGCTAACTTCCATTTTAGCCTTCTGCTGACTCAATTGGGGATAAAATTATTTAATAATGCAGTTTTTTTAGACTTAAGAAATGTTATCGAATCTAATCGGATTAAATTCTGGTAGTTAAAGGAATCATTTCGTAGGGGTGTTGATACTCCAAAAAATGTATCTACTGATTCACAGTTGTGTCTTTTACAATGTAAGTCTATGGGGAAAAAATCATTTTGGGCCCCTTGGCATCACATGAAGATGTAATTCAACGGTTTGGCCACTATGTCAAGATGGCTTCTAAGCCCTGCACTGTTCCTGGGGGCTTGGGAGAGACACAATGCCACAGAAGACCCAAAAATGCTGACCAATCAGAGCAGACTGAGTTGTTTCTGGCAGGGAGCTTTAAGAGACAGGTGCTAAAATAAAATTATAGTAGAAACTCTATATATAAGTATGACCCTGAAACCCTAAACTTTAGGAAGCTACAGGCCAAACACTTTGTGAAGTAAAATCAGTTTTGCAAGTTGGTTGACCATTTTGATCTCCAACTTGTTTTGATAAATGGTAGATGTAGCCTCAAGACTTCTTGAAATAATGATGAGGATGTTTGTCAGATTAAGGCATTAGGAAACTAGTGAGCCACTTTGAAGCTTAAGTGGTTTCAAGATCTGGTCAGGTCATTCAGCTCAAATGAGACTGGAAGTCATCCACTTGCTAAAATCATTAGATAAAAACTTAATGCTAACTGACATTGTACCAAACAAATGTTAGCTTGAATCAGATATCCCACAATTGGATCAGTGGATCAAATACTTTCTCCGTGGCTTGGTGTCGGACTAGAGATAAGGAGCTAAGGATTTGAGGACAGGAAGCGAAAGGCTAATGGCGCCGGTGCGGATGGGAGGGCATTTTCTGTGTAGTTAGCTCGTAAGCTCCTGTTTGCACCATCGTGCCCCCTTCCTCCTCTCCAACTCCACACAGACGTCTATGCTACTTTAATGGAAGCATCAATAAATGATGACGTTTCTCAGAAGCAATCACATCAAAGAGTTCACTTCCAGCTACGGGATGCATGCAAGATGCCCTGGCACACTTAGGCGCTCCAGGAAGCTAGCGTGGCGGCTTTTCCTCAGTGTATTAACATTACTTCCAGCTGGTGGGAGTAACCAATTAACACAATGCAATGTGAAACAGCAAAATGTCATGACCGCAACTGGCGCTCACAGCGTACTCATCGGTTATAGGGGGCACAGTGACGGCATGTTGAAAAGAGGAGCATGTTTTAATACTTCTGCTTTCACCGTGGACTCACCGTGCTGCTGCCGTGCTAGCCTTTTCCGGATGGGAAAACATATTCTGAGTCAGTTCTCTCTAAACAAAACTGCTCACTAGATGTGACGCTCACCAGAGGAGAAGCACAGGGCACAGTTTCATGCATTTTGCATTGCCAGCGGAGTATCATTCCAGTGTCATTGGCTAAGGTGGGACAGATGGTCCAATGACTGCAACAGGAGTTCTGCCTAGCAATAATCTGCTGCCATCAACAGATCCCACTTAATAACCAAATCCAAATGACCACTGTTGACTATAATCTCAGAAATTAGTTTTGTTTTTAGGGGTGTTTTGATCCAAATTGCTAAATAGTAATTAAAACTGGAATTGGGTGTCTTTTATTTTATTTTTTAGAAAAAAATTGCTCAATGCAGTTAGTCATTTTCAAGCCAAGTAGGATTTACAACATCTATAGCAATATGCACTGGTCAGTCTTTTGCCATGCCATGTGTTGAACAGAGAGTACGCTGACATCTCAATCATGAGCGAAATGAGCGCAGTGGGAGCAGGTGTCAGGGCGGGGTCCATACTGAGAGGAGGCTGATGAGGAAAGGGGGGGATGGTGAGGACGGAGGAACCTCTACCACTGGGCTGCTCCCCATCTTGGCGGCCATGAGCCTTTGATCTATGAGTGGATGACTCTCATCACCAGTCTTTATACTTAGAGGGGAATGGGGTTGCTTCAAATGGGGCTTTGGGGGATTGGAGGGAGGAGACATCTCCTCGTTTCGATGGAGTGATGAGATTGGTCTGTGTAGAGTTGCCTGCACGAAAAGCACGATGATTCCAACACTCTTGACAGGCACTCAAACGAAGATTAAGACAGCTATAGCGGTAACATCTCTGCATTCCTAAAAACATACATGAAAGAGCAGTTTGTGCTGTGATGAGAGGGCCAGCTTCCCCTTCTGCCAAATCAATGTGGCCCTGCTGTGGGGGCCTTTGGTCGATTATCTATTGGCAGGCGCCTGGATGGGGCAGCCACCTGCTCCTAACTACCACTCTGATGTGAGATACTGACACAAAATAGCTTGAAAATGATGATCTAGCACATAAAATTCCAATCAGCACATTTTCCAGCACAATAACACAGCTCTTGTCATCCATCCTAGTTGTTTACAGGCTATGAGGAGCGGCTGATTGTGAGAAAACTGTTTTTGAGACATACAGAGTTTTATCAGCTGACTAGAGATCTCCAAAAGCCTCAGGCTCAGTAGCATCCCTAGGAAGCGTAGCTTTCGGCTACAGCCTAATCTTATCTCCTGGGTACATTGTGCTTTAATGGCTACACTCAGGCCACGATTTCCATTCCTCGGCTTCATTTCTAATCTTAAACTGTCTAATGTGGTCTTATTTTGTTTGACCCCTGGTACCCACACAGCTGTAATCCCCTCACACTCCCATCACTGCATTCTCACAAAGTATATTGGCAGCGCTGCACCAATCACTTGCTCACACATTCAGCATTTAGAACAGGTGCCCTGCAGCACAGCCTGAGAGTCCAGATACACCCAGCTTTGCAACAATCCTTTTCTCACACACTTCTTTCACTTCTACCTGTATTTACAGAAAGTTTTTGTACTGGAAAGAGGTAGAGTTTCTCCCTTTTTTCCCCCCAGCGACAAGGACACACTCTGAAGGACAGGCAGAAGTATATTTTCTATGTTCAATACATGTTAGGCTTCTAATCTAATTATTTCCCAGAGGAAACTGTGACTAAAAACAGCATTACGGATATTAGATAAGAAGATCATAGACACTTTTGTATGTGAATAATGAGGACTTTCATTCTTCGGTCTCTAGTGGATTGCCAGAACAAAATAACACCTCCTACGTCTTTGCAACAACTCTTCAACAACATTTTGCAAATAAGCCATCTCACGACCGGTTAAGAGTGAGCGAGCCATGAGATGCGCTAAACACATAGAGCCAAGAGGGCCCTGAATAAACACAGTGATCCGATCAGCAGAGGAAGGAACACAATGCTAGGGTAAACCGAGTAAAAGTGTACTATTTTCTTATTGCGTAATGTCTTTTATTTGAAAAAAAGTGACAGAGCATATTTCAAACAACACATTTTATCTGCCGGCCTGAGCGTGGAAAAGGATATGTGTGGGAGGGTTAGGCAAGAGAATATCTCTCCAGAGGGATTAGAGTAATGATAAACTCTCCACCGGCAGCAAACTCCAAACCTTTCATTACTGTCAACACACGCGCAAAAACACATGCACACACACAAACAGGTGTAGACGGCAGCACGGACAGACACACACACACAGACACTAGACATTTTGGCTAGCTTACAGCTCCAAACATTGAGTCAATACAAAGAGACGGCTACAAAGTTATGCAGAAATACGGGCTAACGCAAAGATCGACACACACACACACACACACACACGCACATACACATGCCAACCCCCAAAAGCTGGATCTTAAGAGCTCCTGAATATTCCGCCGCGCTCAGTCAATCTGCATTCGGCGGACCATCTCCCCCCACTGTGTCTCCACTCTCCTGGAACAAATACTAAACCGAGCCAAGGGCACCTCCAGGACTGCTTTGGCCAGCAATTTCTCCCCAATTCTCAGATCACCTCCCCAGTGACCGCCTGTCTGACATTCACACATACACAGAGCTAATGACAGCCTTCCAGCCACCCAACTGTATAACTGCCCTGGGGGGGATAGAAATATCTCTCCCTCCATGGTCACCGGTGCTCCTGTGTGGAGCGTAGGATCAGGCTCGCCTCAGAAAGCAGCAAGCAAAGCAGACTCTGACCACAGGGAGTTGAGGATAATGTCAGTCAACAGTTTGGAAAGGTTGGGTAACTTTTTTTAGGCAAAGTAACAGAATACGCTGCGAAAACTACAGCATATATTGAAGTAAGTGGGATAATCCTTTATTTAGATTTTAAAAATCCACAAGGACTGGATTATTTAGTGTTGACTGAGCACCTGACTTAATTCAGGTAAATGTCACCTGCCTTACCTTTTTTAACTAGATAAAAATGTGCTGTCTGCTAAAGATCCACCACAAGCTCACACAGAGAAACCTCAAGACATTTTGTCTCTCCCAGAGCCCTTAAAGTCTTATTCTCCTAAAACAATTGAACGGATCTGCCATGCTGTGCCATTATTTCAACATGTTCCCAAGACAAATTGACAAGAATATTGTGAAAATGGGTGACAGACTATGGCAGATTACTACACAGCCCAGTCACCAGAATAAAATGTTGGCAATGTACATGTCTGCAAACCGCAGATAAGTTCATTTTCAGTGTTATATTTACATTTCATTCATATTGTCACAGCGTTTCTAAGGTTATGTAGTTTTAAATACAAACATATTAGATGGTAGGCCACTGTTCAGGACCAACAAACAACAAAGCTGTCCATCTGTCCGTCCTGGAAGAAGGATCCCATCACTGTTGCTGTTCCTGAGGTTTCTACCATTGTTTTCCCCCATTAAAGGGTTGTTTTAGGGGAGTTTTTCCTTATCTGGGTTTTCATGATAATAGGTTTTCTCCAGGTACTCCGGCTTCCTCCCACAGTCCAAAGACATGCAGGTTAATTGGTGACTCTAAACTGACCGTAGGTGTGAATGTGAGTGTGAATGGTTGTCTGTCTCTATGTGTCAACCCTGCGATAGTCTGGCAACCTGTCCAGGGTGTACCCTGCCTCTCGCCCAATGTCAACTGGGATAGGCTCCAGCCCCCACATGGCCCTCAACAGGAT
>JAPZEB010000023.1:24728432-24742833 GCA_029783705.1 Chaetodon striatus
AGACCGACCCTGCTGTACAGGAACCAGTGAAGGGAAGCAGGGAAACTTTGCTCATATTCAACCAGCTGTGTGTCATCGCAGTGTGCGCAGATGAACGTTGTTTGACCCCCACAGAGATTCCTGCGAAGCCATACAGCGTTCATCTGCACACACTGCGATGCCACACAGCTGGTTCAGTATCAGCAAAGAAAAAAAATTTAAAATAAAAATTAAAAATTAAATTATATGTTTATTACTGAGGTCATAGTTAGGAGGTCCTGTTATACTGGACATTACTATATTGATGGGTGTTTTACCTTTCATGTCCTTCCAAATGTCCATACATGAGGTGGGCACATTTTTAGAAAAACCTCTGGATATAATGCAGCACAGTTACCGCACAACATCATTAACTAATGCTAAAACATTATTTATTAACACCTGTGACTGTGTGAACATTAGTGAACATTATAAAAGTAGACTTTTTAGTGCAACTGTTGTACTGGATTGCATTAGATTGTACAAGTGGGTCTAATAAAGCACTGAGTCACTGAGTGTAAATATCCATCATGAATAAAGACTTTATGATGGCTGATCAGATTACATACATCTGAGAGTCCCTTAGGGAGGGAGGGGGGTCACAGCCCAGATAGGCCCCGTTGATGAAACAGTACTCTAGTAGAGCCCTGAAGCATGGATCCTGAAAAGACATTAGGACATTTAAAAGGCTGGATTTATAACATACAAATATCGATAAAAATATATATTCTGTAAAAAGTAGGATCAAATGAAGTGTTTTATCACTCACCCTGATGAGAAGGTGGGGGTTTCCAATTAATAACAGCAGGGCTTTGGGACGAGTGATGGCCACGTTGAAGCGTTTGGGGTTGGACAGAAAGCCGAGCGAACTCTGCAAATCATTGCTCTGTACTGATTCATTAGAGCGCACCTATATTATAAGAGAATGAAATGACCTGAGTAACTGCTAAAATAGGGAATAAACCATGGGATGGTTATGATTAATGTTTGTGCTCCACAGACTTTATTTAAATTTGAAATGGATGGCGTAATTTGCATTTTTAGTAAATGAAAACCCAACACATTAGTGTAAAATGCTATAAGGCTGCGATTTTACTATCAGCGTACCTCACATCACAGTGCATTAGCCAGTCTTGCTGATTGATACACTGTAAAAGTATACAAAGCAATAACTGGTGTATTGTATCACTGCCTACTTCTAGCCTTCACTACTAAAAATGTTAAGGTCCATCATGTAAAAGTGGCAAATGGTAAACTTCCCATGTTTTTTGAATGCAAAGTTGGCCAAGAGGAAAATAAACTATAGAAGAATTTACTCACCAGCTAACAAAAATCTAGGACATTTGTTGCCATCTTGCAAGTACTATTGATATGATAAAAAAGCACAGTTTTGG
The DNA here is from genome assembly GCA_029783705.1 of Chaetodon striatus. Lineage (NCBI taxonomy): Eukaryota > Metazoa > Chordata > Actinopteri > Chaetodontiformes > Chaetodontidae > Chaetodon > Chaetodon striatus. The sequence continues at coordinate 24,729,845 of JAPZEB010000023.1, forward strand.
TTTAAGTTAGCTGTAGATGATAAATAATTTCTCAGGAATACATTATTTAGAACTGAAGATATACAAAAATGACTGGATGAAATTGTAGTGTTTGTGAGGCAACAAGCTCACACAGCATTTGGCTGCACAAGTTCAAGCAACAGAAATGGTTGTTGCCTAATCCATCTCTACCACCACAGCCACTAAAGCCCAACCCCACTTGACAGCTTCCTCAAGAATTGAAAAAAGGGGCACACTGACAAATCAGTATATTGAAACACTCCGGAAGGACAGCTTAAGTCATTTCATTCGTACAAGCGTTTCCTCTACCCTAACTTTATCAGGATCACAGAAACAGCAACACGTACTGTACATCGGCCAAACCTGGAAGAGGTAGGCTCAACATCCCCTCCCCGAAAAAATACATTAACTGACCACATGGTGGTGCTATAACAATTTAAAAATGTTGGTCAGTACCTGCTAAACTGTTCTTAAAAACAAATTCCTTGGAAATCAATACATCTTTCTTTGAAGACAAAACCCAGCTAAACCATCATTCTCTCTCATATTTTTAAGATTGTTTTTTTTGGCGTTTTCTTGCCTTTACTGACATGACAGCAGAAGACTGACAGTCAAGGTGGGAGAAAGAGGAGGGGGGTGACACGCAGAAAAGGGCCAAGGGTCTTAATGGAACGTTGACTTCAGCAAAGGACTATATGACTACTTACACCACCATTCTCAAATTTGTCCTAAACACAAATAGTTTTTGCAGCTTTCAGAACGCACTCAATCCTCCACATCTGACACGTCTGGACTGAGCCAGAAAATGAATTTAAATGGAATTTTGACAATTACAATCATAACAAGTGATGTATTGCTGTACAAAATCGGCACCTAATTAAAGCAGATGCCATTCAAGGTCAAACAATGGCCCACATTCACATGTTGATAACTGCTATTGCCCAAATTCTGTTTTTGCCTACCGTCGACATGATGATGACGAGGAACTCTTGTCCTTGGAACTCCTCCACAGTCCCCACTTTGATGTCAGACAGGCCCACCTTACCCAGCAGCACTCGTATCTTCTCACACTGGAGAGTAATAAGAAAACACAGACACCACTGACTTACAATATTCAAGGACACTTTAAAAAAGTTGAAGCCATTTAAACTTCCTTGGAGTTGAATATGACATGACATTAAAATAGCCTTTTTCCCCCTACTCTACTAAGGTGAAAAAAAGAAAGGATATCTCACTGATGCAACTAAAGTGCTTTGAAGCTTTGATATGAGACCTGACTTCACACACAATACAGTGCAGTCTTGCCTGTTTCTTGTAAGGGGCAATGATGCCAATGTCAGAGGTGTCCACTGGGTTGTAGAGCTTCTTGGCCAGCTGGCAGCAGTAGAGCATGATCTGTACAGCCTCCATGGGGTTGAACCATGATGGGTTGTTACCTTCCCTCATTTCTGTGCCCTAGGGCAGAGCAAAATCACTGGAATAAATATGGGAAGTCATAATAAGCCTAATAGGGATTAGGACCCTATTTTAACTATCTACAGTGCAAAGTGCAAGTGTATTTAGGGCTTGTCCCATCCACCTTTGCTAGTTAAACGTTGCATAATCTGAGCACAAAGGCGCAAACAGCAAAGGGGCTATATTTAGTCCCTAAATGAATCATAGATGTGTTTTGGGTATAACATGTATTGTCATCTCTCATTCTTTTAGAAAGTTGGGTGCACCTGCGGCTGGCACATCACTATTTACATGGTGGATTTATCAAATTGGAGAAGCGAGCAGTTTTCTGCTGCTGAGATTCTGCATTAAAAGCAGTAATGTGACTGCAGTGAATACCATGGGACATTTAAGCAGCAAAACTAAAAGCAACTGCAGTTATAAACTCGACAGAGGAAAAAGAACTTAACTTTTAGCTTCTGAAATAATTAATGAAGTTACGCAGCGAAACTTCTCCTAATAGGAAGTCTGGTGTCCAGCTGCAGCGAACAGCAGCTCTTCAGCTCATGTAGTAAATATTTTCCTCATTAATGGTGTATTATGTCACCCACCCACAACTCATACACACATCCCTGAGTGTGCAACAGAGCGTACATGCTTTTTGAACCCATCAATGTATGCGTATGTTACTATCTGTATAATGTGCCCTTTAAATAGCAGGAAATTACTGAGCTATTCTGACTTGAGGCCGGGTTATTGTTGGTCAATAGCACAATCACTTTCTGCTGCCTCAAAACAGCAACAGGTCAACAATGTGTCTGACCACATCTCATTTAGACCTACTTGCATTGGCACACAGATGGGTGCCAATACATTTGCTACTTACACAATGTGAGCGCTGGCCATGGAAACAACAACTATGCCAGCTTGAAACTAGCAATGACAGTCGCACTGTGCACTGCTTTGCTCGGGGTGTAAGATAGGGCCCTTATATTTTCCAGATGTACCTAATAAACTGGTGACTCAGTGTAGATGCAAACTTTAACAATTCATATAAGTCTCAAGACCACTCACCCTGACTCCATGGAAGAGGAGCGGGAAGCCTTTTTTGGGCAGGGCTGTCCATTGGCAGAGAGACTCTACTACGGCCCTTTGAGCTTTAAAACACAGTTCGCTCTTGTAGAACAGCTTGGAGGGCAGCGTGATCAAGGCCTCATGAGAACGGTAGTTGTAGATCAGCTTCATCACCTGTAGTAGTACGAGAGCAGCTTGACCAGCTACAATTGTGCAAACAGTGCATGCAAGTATTCTCTGAAACATTCCTCTTTGCACTTGTGCGGTGCTAATCTTGTTACACTGGCAACTTAATGTCATCAATGATGGCACTAATATATATAAAGAAAGGTAAAAATGCTACATGTCATTAGTTGCCATGTAGCACTGCATCTATGTAGCATGAGAAGCATTTTTATTATCTTAATTAATGTCAATGTCATAACTTGATTTCAAAGAACATCTTAAATTTAAAAAAAGTAAATTAAAAAAAAAGATTTTGAACACAGTGCACCAACCAGCTTCGGGTTGTATCCCCACTCATGTCTGGAGTACAGCGGGTTGGACATGAGCCTCTCCAACAGAGACACCCCCAGGCCAAAGGCAGCAGCCAGCTTGGATTTCACTATTGGACCCAACTGACAGGGGTCTCCAGCCAACACTATCTAAGCAGGTGCAGGAAAAAAACAGCCATTATTAACTCTGTAAAGCTCAGGCAGGTTTTCAGTATAGAGTAAAGGCCCATTGTTTTGTTTAGGGGTGAATAGTCAGTGATTCCATCTAAAGAGTCTAATTGTAAAGCCAGTCACACAGTTTAATCATAACAGTAACAGGAAAATGTGGTTATAAAACAAAGGATCTTTCCACTCTGACTAAAAAAAGGATTTTTTTTGTTTTTTAAATTGTTCAAAAATGCGTTTAACTGGTTAACCAAGAACACACAATTATAAGTGAGGCCGGGAGTGTGAGAACATAAATGTACAAGTTGACTGTTGGCTGGTGCTGGCTGCACACAAAACAGAGGCACTGGACTGAGCCTTTAAAGGTGTGAGTGTAGTCAGTGCATGTGCGTTAGTGCTGACCTTCCCATCTCTCTCTGACACAAAACTCATGGGGATCAGGGACTCTGGTTCAGTGGCCTGGCCAGCTTCATCCAGAAACACATGGGTAAAATGTCCCACTCTGAGGAAAAACAAATCCACAGTTAGTGAACTGAGACAGTAGTACATAGAAGTGAAAGCAAAAGCTGCTCATTTCAGCTGAACACAGGTATCCTTACTACAGCCCAGGTCTTACTGTAGTCCGATATTATGGAACATGCCGGCGCTGGAGCAGGTGCTGACCACAATCCTGTGAAAGGAGGCATGACGGATGTCCTCTCCTGCCTTCGAGTACAGTCTAAGCACTTCTGGGATGGACTAAGAAAAAAAATAACATCAACATTGCACATAAATTTTAGATGATAAAGCAATGTGCTGAAGGTAAATGCAGACAAGGCACGTTATCACAACTTCATCTATTATTTAAAAAGGATTACTGGCAACTGTGCCACCCAGTATGGTGGCGAATAGCAGTGGCATCTGGACAGACCTTACTGCACACAGGAGCATGCATATTTTCCCTTTGATCATACACAATGTAAATTATTAAACACTGTAAATGCTGCCAAAGACACTGCAGTAAATTTCTTTGCCTTGATGCAGTTAAGTACCTCTTCCTGCCGAGAGGATGCATTGACACGGGCCAAACTTGCAGCATGCAGGAAACCGCTATTATGCAGGCGGATGCAGATGAGGTCAGCAGCGCTGTTGGAAGGGGTACATACGAGTATCCGACTACTTGGCACGAAGTGGTAAACCTGAAGGTGGACAGACTTTATGAAGTCACACAAGCAGGGGACCGGAATGGGAGTCAGCGTGACAGGCATAATACCTAATCCTGTCACATTAAATATTTCAGTTTAAAAAACTCATGAGTGTCTGTATGTACCTGTAGTATGGCCTCTATGAGGGTGATGGTCTTTCCAGTGCCTGGAGGCCCAAACAGCACATAAGGAATGGGCCGACACTCCCCTACCAGGATCCTCTTCACTGCCTCTCTCTGAGGGGGATTCAAGTCCGGGTTGAAAAAGTGCCCTTGGCTGGGGATGGGTTTGGATGGCAGTCTACCATCTAGAAGGGATTACACATTTGTCACTGGTGCTCTCAGTATTTTCCGATATGTACAGACATAGCTTTTACCAAATCAACATCTCGTGCGTGTACCTTTAGTCTGTGTGGCCTTTGACTTCATGTCGATGGAAATGCTTGACACCTTTCCATTTTCCATGGCTGGAGCCTGTTGATCAGATACTTACACTATAATTTCACTTAGTCAAAACTTGACTTAATGACATTGATGTCTTTTATTTTTATCTCTTTCACCTCATTGTCCTCCACTGTTTTGTCTTGGTCTGGCTCTTCTATCCACTCTCCTGTCCACTGAGGGGTCTGAACAGTCACTTTGGAGGGGAAGAGAACTGCACAACAATGTGAAAATGACAGCACTTTAAATCTTACTGGACTTCTGTCAAAACTAACCATCATGAAAGCTTGTGTGAAGCTCTCCGGTGTAAATTAAAAAACAGAAGTGTAAACAAAGACTTAATAACCGTGTCAGTTTCAAATTAGGATTTTGGCTATTAAACTCTGTAGCTATCAAGGCATGTAATTTTTGGTTGTCAAAATGATTCTGAGCACCTGAGCAGGAAGACAGGGAAGCTGGAAGAGTAAAATGTGATATTTAATCCATCCCTGGAGGCAATTATATTTTCTCTTTCTCTCACTACGGAAAACAAAAGGAATGAGGCAATGTACAAACAGCTCCCTCTGAAGCCAGGTTTGCAGCAGTGTCAGTGTGTGCTCTCCTACTAAAGGATGGTTTATCAATATAGTGTATAGTTCTGCGTAGAGGACTATATAGTGAGTTCATCTGCAACATGAACAAACTTTCAGACACCACTTGGGTCATTTTCTCTGTGCCGTTACTTAAGTCATTGCTGTCGAACAATTAAAACATGCTGGATCAACATCAGCTAGTGGACCATCCATAACAAATACCGACATGCATATTTGTGACAAATACATGTTATACTGAGCGTACTTTCCCCAAATTTAGAAATAACGTTGCAGGGTACTCTGTTGCCATTTGTGTTGCATTGCAGTGTAACGTTATACGGACTGGCCGACAGTGAAGAGGAGAGACAGCAGCGTGACTACAACCTGTACTACAAATGTAAGGAATTTTCCATTTAACAATCCATATGTTTAGGTTTGTTTTTACCAGTTAGCCTCGTTATAAATTTTGTATTTAATCTGTAATGTTATGCATTATGCCATTACAGCACAAATCGCAGCTGGTGATAATGCAGCTTGCTAATGTTAGCTCTCATCTGTATGGTAACATTAAGTACTAGAGAAATATAAATTGCCAATTTATTTTAATCTTTTCTGGAACTTGAAAAAACAAAAAACAGAAAGCACACACTCACAACGCTGTGCAATCATCAATCTTTTCTGGAACTGACAACTGCACATTAAATTGACAATAAACTCTACATGGCAAAACAAACTATGTGGGAAAGGCCTTTTTGGTGAGACATTGGCTTGGGACCTCACTTGTCATTAGTTCTGTGTTTGCAGTAAACCGTTTTACATTCTTATAAATGTCAGCATGACAATTTGCTTTCAAAAGGCAAAACATCATACATTGTACCATCCAAAGAGTGCTGTATGCTACAAGTGATTGTATGTACGGTTGACTTATAGGAAGATGACATTCTGTCTTCTTTATCAGGTCTAAAATGCCAGGAAGCACACTCTGTAAAGACTTAAAGCAATACGAATAAAGCCTTAACTTACTTTCCCCAAACTGTTTCGTCTGGTCAAGTGCGTTGTGACAGCGCCTCATGGTCAATCTGGTAATGCAAGCAGTCAAAATTCTTGTATTACAACACTAACACATCATTTGTGGGTAAATATCCATACATCGCATTTATGAAATCAAAAACACAGTCTCTTTTCGAACCTGTTGTAAGAGAACTCAACATCAAGGGGCTCTCCAAGGTAGCTGCGCTGAAACTCTGAGTTCACCCTTAAACTCACAGTCTCATCATTTATCTGAGTCAAAACAGAGCATTAGATTAAATCTAAATAATGTTTCTGTTTGATAATGCATAACATAAAAGATGCTTCAGAGTATCAAATATCTCCATACCTCTGTGATATAACTAACATACTCCATTACTACACCGTTACTCTGTGGTTTCTTCAACAATATTTTGTCACCTGCACAGAAAACTTGTTGAAAACCCCTCTTGTGCTGCACAAAAAACTCCCAACGTGAACCTTTGCAATTCAACAATGCTAAAAAGAGACACCTAAGGCCTCCTTACCTATATTGAGACTGGGTCTGCCCTCGGCCAACCCAAGGACCTCTAGGTGCAGGTAGACCGCTCCTTTCCTGAGAAGGGCCCCGTTGATTGTGAATTCTCTCATTTCCCTCTCTGCATGCAGCTCTTCCAGCCACAGAAGGACTGAGAAACGCGAATGCATGTTGGATGGTGACAGCACCTGAGCAGACAGGCACAGCAGCAGAAGGAAATGTGATATTTTGGTTGATCCCAAAGGGTAAATTAATTTTTTTTCTCCCTTACTACAGGAAACAAGACACAGAACAGCAGCCACTGGAGCCAATTTTGTGTCAATCTGTGTCATCCAAGTATTTTTTTATATCACGCATCACCCTGCTCATGAGTTTACCCAGAGGTTCACTCCTTTGCAAGGCTGCTGATTCAGAAAGCATTGTATTCATTAAGTAAATAAATATTGTGCAGGTAGCTCTAATCCAACTCTTAATCTGCAATTTGTATTATTTCATTCTACATGCTCACCTCTCCTAAGCAGGGCTGCACTACCAGCACGTCGCTCTGTGCCTCCACACAATCTCTGAGAGCCTGGGGCAATGGGTAGTTAGGTAGGAAGTTTGGCAGCCGTCGCTTGGTTAGCCTACAAGTTGGAAACTCATTCTCAAACAAGGGCTGACATCGAGAATTCATTTTGTATAAAATATCATCCTTTGTTTTGGAGATTACAAAACAATACTGCACACAGAAGGCAATCAGCTATGACATTAAAAATCTTTGTTAATGGCAGCAACAACAATGACACTAAAAGTTATACTGATATTTAATATTAGTTTTAGATATATGTATTATCCATTTCTTCAATTATCATCTAGAAAACAAAACAGGATCAGCACATCATTATTTCAGTTTTGGGGATGCTGCGACTGCAAAAAAGAGACAAGCGGAAGCTCCCTGCATATTTTTGTATACAAGCTTATATGTTAGTATAACTAAGCACATGTAGTAAGATACAAATATCTGAGTGACTGTATGAGTGGTAAGCAATTCATTTCAAAGTTGTTGCCATTTCACAGGCAGTAATGTTATCAGTTGTTTTGGTACCTTGATGTGTCTTTTGGAGCAGTGACAGTGACCACGTGAGCAGGCATTGTAGGCTCCGGCTGAGCATCTCTGGGACTGTAGGGCACCGAGGGCTGCAGCAGGTTCTCCTCTTTACTACTCACTGTGACCTCCAAGCGCCTCCCGATGGTGAAAGAGGAGAAGTGCAGCAACAGCAGCTCAGCACAGCTTCCCAGACTCCTGAGCAATTTCCCACATGGAAATTAGTTGTACAGACAACACAGTAAGTAGGGCTTCACATTAAGACTCGACACCTCATTTGAGCTTATTTTATATGACATGCAAGACAGTATGATCAGACGTTCGGTCGGTGAAGTCAAAAACTATCTTTTCAAGATTGATCTTTTCAATCCATTACTATTCTCTGCTTCTGTTATCAGTTTGTTGTTACTTTAACAGTATAAAAGAATAACTTACTTTGCTTGGCAGGCTACCACAACAGACAGCCTCTCTCCTGGTGGGATATCCACTTCTCTTTCCTCTCTCCTTACAGCAGGGGGATGGATTGTCTCCTTCAGCACCTCACCATTTTCTTTGTCTGTCTCTTTTGTATCACTGATATGTTTTTCTGAGGACTCTGGGCAGTTTTCTTGCGAAGGCTGTCGTTTCCGTGTCAGTGGTGTGGGGCCTTTGACAGTAACCAGGTTGAACTGTTCCTCTGAATCCCAGCCAGCAAAGTCACAGCACTTCAGCCTGTGGGTCTCTGAACTTTTGTTTCTGTGATGAGAAAAAGATCAAGATTATACAATACAGTGCATTGTGCTACTGGCTCTGTAACATGGCCCCATTTTCTCTCATATTTGAGAGATTTGTACCAAAGGTGTCCAGAATTTCAATGAGGGCTGCAAAGATACAATAGAAAGACAATAGAAAACCAACTTGTTGCCATTGAAATAGACAATGCTTTAAATACAGATGTTGCTGCAAAGAAGCTATGCATTGAAACATGGATGCCTCACACACATCTACAACCATGCAGCACAGAGGATCTATACAGTCAGCACAGTTTCAAGGTTTACACCAAAGATCAGCGTCACCACTTCAGTATCTGACCAAATGTCTCAACCCTCTGTTCCTGAGTTAAGATGTCAAACAATGGCCAGAAAAGGGTTTCAGCAGAACATTATGACGTCACAGTGAAGTTGATCGTTGACATTTAGAAACTAAATTGTCATCACTTCATCACTTTTTACCATTAGATATTCGTGTGAAATTTTGTCATAGTTAACTTGTGAATTCTTGAGTTATGGCAAATTAGAAGACATCCCCTCACCGCTTCCCGACAACACAGCATTCACGAGAATGGGACATAATGACGGACAACCCCATAACATAGTGCCTCCAGCCACAGCTGTTGCAAGTGCAGAGGTATTAAGAATGTTCTTAGACAATAGCCAATGCTTATCTTAAGAACAATTCCTATACTACACAAAGGTTTTTAACTAGTGCTTTAATTTAATTTTGTGTAAATGTAAATATTTTGTGTGCTCTTTGGTCACTCACTGTATCCAGAGCACCAGCTCTTGTTTCTCCCCGAGCATCAGATCCCCAAACTGGCCATACTCTGTTACATCCAGCCCTCCTTTGTTTTCCAAAATGCTCTGGAGTTCAGCCTCTGGGAGACGTGCAGCTGAAGGATTCCCACTGCAACAATAATGACAAAAAAAAAACATCAACATAATGCTCTGTATCACCCACACTAAAACTTTAACAAATAGGGAAGATACCATTACACTTCTGATTAAGAAATAGAGCTGAAATGATTACAGTCATTTATTAAGCTAAAATAGTGAAGAAAAAAAATAGTAATATCAAATTCCAGCTTTGCAAATTTGAGGATTTGCTGCTTTGGACCTTCGGTCAGAATAAACAAGACATGAAGACATCACCTTCAGCTCTTAAAAGTTGTGAGTGGCATTTGTTTACTTTTTGTGACAGTTAAAAATCATCCGTAATTGGAGCCCTATAAAAACACAAGTCTATTACCTCTGAAGGCAGGGTGCCATGCACAGGGCCCTCCAGCAATAGAAGGACTGACTGCTCTCCACCATTACCAGGTTGACCAGGTGCCCTGGTAAAGGCTGGTAGTGGGCAGGCAGCAGCAGAGAGTCCAGGCTGAAGAACACACTGTCGTCCACCACTCCCATTTTACCATACACACTAGTCACCTGCACCTGGAGATACCAGATCATTCAGAGGACAGCAGAGGAGTAAAAAAAAAAATCATTAGATTCATTAGTAAACAAGGTTTTAATGTTACTCAATTGGATTAGAGAGTCATGAATTAGCTTTTAAGCATTAAGACTTTTGCAGAATTAAGTGCAATGCCTTTACAAATGCAACTGCACTACTAAAGAAAGGACTTAATTGTAATGAGTGGGAGCCAGAAATGCTCAATGATGCAATTACCTGGTCTAGGCGGCAGTAGCGTAAAGGGGCCACAGAACAAGCCTGGGTGGTCCACTGGTTAGGATTGATAAAATATTTTGCTTGGACCCAGTCTCCTTTCATTGGCTCATAACCTGACAAAAAGGAGAGAAAATACACAAAGTGTGCCAACAGGCAGGAACGTTAACATCAGTCTTTAGCCAAGCACTCATAAATTTTGGTGGGGCTGTGAGTTTGTCTAATCTACTCTGTCTGAGAGCTAACCAAACATCTACTGTAAAAACATAGCTGTAAAATCTGTCAAAAATGCTGTACAGTTCTGGGACTGAAAGACCACTGTGCAAGTCATCATGGGGTCAAGAGGCTCACAATTTTAGCATGCGAAGTACAGTGAGTATCGGTACCTTCCCATAGACTGCTGCATGGGAAATATGTTGTCTGGTTTATGTAGCCTCCATCTCCATCAAATGATGTGACTGTTCCAATGAGAGGTCGGAGCTGCATAATGTCATCTTCTTGGGAGTTTCTTCCTCCCTCCTCCCAAGAATCTGTGCTCTTCTCCACCTAAATGACAAGATTAAATTGTGCATGTCTGACAAATGTTCATCATGATAGCCCTATTTTCCTAAAGTATTTGCTGTAAGTAGAGGGAACAATAAACAAGTATAGGTTAAATCAGGGGTGTTAAACTCATTTTAGTTAAGGGACCACATACAGCCCACTTTGATCTCAACTGAAACCACTGCATAACAACCTAAAATGTCAACCCCTTCAAAATGTTCTTATTCTAAAAACCTTCATTCATTTAACAAACAAAGAATAATGAAAATTAAGTGCATATTAAACAGTATGTCTTTCTTCCACTTTCAGTCAGTCTACTAATCATTTTCATTACATGTGACTTTTTTTTCATAATTTTCCATAACAGTAGAAGCTATTAAAGAAGCAGTTTAATTCATCCCCTGCCTTACAATCTGAAGTTTTGTCAGTGCCTCAGCAGTAGGGTTCCACTAATATTGTTTTAAGACAGAAGTCTGAGTCAGATTATTTTGTACTAAAGCTGCTGGTTGACAATATTTTACACAATGTTCAATATCATTCAATATGGCCATAGAGATTACTTATTGTTATTTCTGAGAGCTGTTGAAAAGCCATTTGGTGAGCCAGCTCTGGCCCCCCCGGCCATATGTTTGACACCCCTGGGTTAAAGTCATACATAGGCCTCTGTCACCACTCAGTCTACACAAACTCCTAGTACCATAACAAGACAGCTAAAGAGATGCATCAACATTTGAACTAAATTATTCAATAAGCATTGGGCTTGTGTACAAAATATTGCACATCCTATTTCACCAAACCCTAAAAAACAAAACATAGCAGACACAAGGTTAATATAAACTGCATATTGTTTGCAAAGTCATGTTGGAGCAAGGCACAGGATTCTCACCCTTAAAGCTTTCCATCCCCCTTGGGCACCATCTCGTACTGCTATGCAGTTCACCACATCCCCTTCTTTCATTGGCATCCCGCCCAGCACCTCTCCACTGGTGAAGTAGATTGCATCATCTATCATGCCATAATCGAGGCACAGCTGGGTTACCACACTGCCCCGCAGGTGGCGAATGTCCTCCATGTCTGACAAGCAAAAGAAATTTGGACCAAAAAAGACACGGCATCATATCTGCTGGTGTGTTGCTACAGCTGTGTGTAAATGAACTTAACTTTATCAAGGTAACATAACACTTTGTGGGGATGCTGCATTTACCTGCTGTACTGGAGAAGATGCTTTCTCCATCCACCTCAACATTTCTCCACAATGGAGAAACCAGCTTAGACAGCATACACTTCACAGCAGTGAGCATGTCTGCAAAATGGTGGCTGGAGTAGCTGGGTATCCACACTGGGAAAACATAACACAGCAGCTCTTTTAACATCACTTGTCACCTGACATTATGTTATGTTAAGTTATTTGTTGTGTATTGGCTAATGCTACTTTGCTGGCTAACATGTCCAGGATGCGAAAATAGATAAATAAAAAATAAAGTCGTCAGCTAGCGTGACTTAACGGTAGCTACTTAGCTCTATCAACATTAGCTAGAAAAACATGCTAGCTAAAAGCCTTACCTACAGCACGACGGGAGGCGGGTAGATAAAAGTAACTAACATTATTTAAAGAACAAAGGACAGGTTAGGTTATTTTTTAAGATGCCGCTCCTGACACAAATATTAGCTAAACTAAGGTTGCAGTTCACGTGTTGGGGTGGAGACCTCCTCTCTGTTTCAAGCAACCCGACAGCAGAGTACCTCTCAAGTACGCGTACGTGCGCGGGAGCGCTGCGTCAAGCTGTCAACGGTTATGGCCAGAGACTTTCTTATGGGGAGACTGAACACTCCCATATAAATGAATGGACTGCAACGGCAGTATGGCGGTCCTACGCACATGTCCCGCCTCTTCCGCAACTCACAAAGCCAATGGGCTCGTTCGAGATGAGCCAGGCCTGCGCAGATTCGACCACCGGTGATCGGCGCACAATGCATGCCGGTTAGTTTTGTGTCCGACTTCACTCCGACTTGCTCTGACGTATTACAA
>JAPZEB010000023.1:24751050-24767752 GCA_029783705.1 Chaetodon striatus
GTATTTTGTGTGACTTTTTTTGGTATTTTTGTGTTGCTTAGTGGTTGTTTTTCCCCTTTTTGTAGTTCTTTTGTGTCTCTTTGTGGTCTGTATGTGTTATTTTGCAGGTTAGTGCAAGAGGGTCCCTCTTTAACTTTTGGCCCCTGTGCCTGTGCCCATTAGGCCCCTTGAGTAATCCTTCCATGGAGTACACCCAAACTCTGTTGCAGGTTTAGTAGAGCTAAGACCAATGCTTCTAATCTATCGTGCAACAAATCCTACCCTCATAAAGCTTAAAATGTTTAGTTTTGTTGAAACCTTTTTAGAGTGATGTTAATTCAACTGCAGGGTTTTTGGAGGATGTAGTTTGTGGTGTTACTGAGCTGTACTGCATTACACAGCAAGTTGTTTCTGTTATTTAGCCTACCCTCACTGATATAAATAGGGTTGCCATGATAGAAACACCTGTCAGTATACAAATAATTCTTTTTAGGTCAAACTCAGTGGCCTAGTGGCTTCCTTTCTCCTGTAATCTGCTGCAGTGTCCCGAGCACAGCATTCAGACTTTAAATAGCATTTCAGTAAAGTATAGGACTTCCTTGCACCACTGTGTTTCACGTGGGAGTTTGTATATCTTAGGGAAGTCCTTTGAGAATCAACGCCTCTGCACATGGAGTACCAGCAGAGTCCAGACTGAGCATGACTGCCGGCCACCTCACGGGCCACGTGTGTCTGGCACTGCGTTGCCAGAGTTTGCTTGACCTCTGACTCAAAGTTAGTCCCTTGCGTCCATGCGGCAGATGCAGCTGTGTGTTGACTGTTATGCAATCCCTGTACCTTTTCCTGGTTCATCCCACAAAACAAATGAGGAGAGCAGAGAGAGCTAAGTGAGGAGACAGACTCAGAGAGAGTTTTGTGTGTGACTGTTTGTATGCACATGTGTGGAATGAGCTGAAGGCACTTGAGGAAGATTGATTAGATGTGGGCACATTCAGTGTGTCAGCGAAAGTGGAACTGAGTGACTGTCTGCTTTAATCTGCAAAGCCATATGTCGTAGTGCTTGGCAGCTCAGTTGAAACCCAACATTATATGGAGTGCAATTGATCATAGAGATCACAGTGAGGATATGTGACATGTGCACAAGGCTCTAAAAGATGGGTTTCATATTTGTATACTCATATGGGAGATAGAAAGAGACTGTGTGTGTCTTAATATTTGCCATCTAGATGACTACAGTAAAAAGGTTGTGGTGACAGCCAGGCCTAAAATGGGCAGTGACACATGAAAGGCCATCCACAGCAGGAAATGAGATTGAAGGGGAAGGTTAATATCCTGTATGGGGGATCCATCACAGACAGGAGGGGGGTGGGCAGTTAGCACAGAGACACAGGGAAGCCCACCACCAAAACAAGAGAGAGGTTAGAGAGTCATATTAATATGAGCTTAAAGCACCAGATTACATCATTCCCCAACAATGGATTCACTGGAGAGGTACGCGAGAGGGGAAAACACTGACATTCCTCTGCTATATGTGGTGCCGTTGATGAGGTATTATGATTCCTGGCTGTGTTTGGAGAATATAGTTCTCTGGAAAAGTGACGGGCCTCTTCCTCCCACTCACTCTCTCTTTCTCTCCCCTAACTCTGACTCACACACACACAGATATTCAACACAGCAGATGATCATGATCTTTGGAGAACGCAGAGAAGAGTGAGCTTGTGATGAATACTTCATCTATTTTAATGGCCTGAGAAAGCACAGGAAGATGTCAGGCTCTAGTGAAGCGAAACATGGACTTTCACTTCAAACAGCTCTGTTGCGAACCAGTGGGAGGGGCGGGGGGTCCCAGACAAGGCTGGCCCCATACCTGGCAGGGGCTGGCGTGGGCAGCCGTGCAGCGCCTGTTTACTGTGAGTGACAGTAATAGGGATCCACTTAAGGACAAGCGTAGCTGTGTCAGCCAGCCCCGCCAGCTGGCAAGTGGCTGATCTGCAGTCCTGTTTAATGATCCACATCGGGGTCAGGGCAGGGGAACATGAGGAGATACACAAGAGATACCTGGCTTTGTCTCAAGCCCAATGTGGGAGAGCTGGCTCATTCAGTGAGTTAACTTACAGCGTGGAATGAAGATCATCGCTGTTAAAGATTGATTACAACCCTTTTTGGGGGGGGAGAAAAAAGAGTTTGGTTTTAGGCAGCAGTTAAAGTTTACTTGCCATAGCAGCGTAGGTCATTTCTCAGTTGTTGCCTGAATTAATGAATTCCTGAATTAATTACTACATTAAATGCAGGAAGGTTACTCCAAAGTCAAAAATTTTACTCCCGTTTGGGGAACTGTGATAAAATGTTGATGAGTCTGATGAGGTAAAGGAAAACATCAGTGTTAAGACACAAACAACTTTGACCAATTACGAGCACAGCGTGTGGACCCCCTGGACCCCGTCTTGTTTATTACGGTATCATTTCTTTAAATTCTATGTAATCAAGGCACGCTCTGGAAGGGAACTATTCCGGTTTGGGGTTATTTTTATTGATGTACACGGTAATTAGCTTGGCACTCGCTACTGCCTGTGGTTTGTGCTGAATGGAATAAAGCTGGGCTCCTCAGAATACTACCGCTTAGCTAGGAGAGGACAAAAGTTTAAACTAACAGAATTCAGAGCGAAACAGACTCTATAGAGGCCTGATCAAAGCAAACCCAGGACTCGATCCAGAATGTTTAGGCTACAATTATAGTGACATGTGCTAGACTGTGTGCTTGCGATTGGTTTATTTGGAAAAGGCCGGTAACCTCTCATTTTAAGGAGTACATAGGCTTGAGGTTTAAATGCATCCAGTTGCGGCGGACTCTTACCCCCGGTGGCATTGCCATGACAGTGAAAAATTGTCAAATCAAGTGTAGTTGTTGACTGCTGAACCTCCTGCAGCAGGCCCATTTGAAATGCAAGTAGACTGAATCACTTCCTCAACCCTTGCCCATTCTCCTGATTCCTCCATAAAACTCCCAGCAGGCCAGCTTTTCAGGCTATTTCAAAGTAGGCCATTAGCTGTTGTTAATCAGAAAGACTAAAAATAAGAGAGCGGGCGGTGATGTAAGTGTCTCCTCAAGGACTACTTGACAGGGGAGGAAACACGCCTGTGTAGGTTAATACTGACATATGATTAATGGAGGAACACTCTGACCTCCCCGCCTTCCTCCAGAGACCATGAACATTTAACACCTTGCCTACCTCTTCATTATAATCCTCGTGGTCCTCAGCTGCTTTGAGGGCGATGGTTGCTATGGAAACACTATGTTTCACCATTTGAATCTGACTTCTGATCTCTTTGTCAAGGCCCTGACACACCAAGCAGACAGTCAGCTGTTGGTCAATGTCAGTGAGCGTCTGTCGCCTTAGTTTTTGTGGTGTGCCCCACACCATTGGCCCTCATCGGCCCTTTGTCTGCTTTTTTTATGCCGAGTCAGCATGTTGAATCAGCGTCTGAGACGGTGGAGCCCGTAGGTGAAGGAAATCACTTGGCTAGGCTGTTCAATTCAGTGCACAAGAAGAGAAACCGAAGTGAGGAAAGGTAGCAAACGGCTTAAGTCAAGAGGGTGTGAGATCAGACAAACTTGTCCTAACTGGCTAACTAGCATCTTAAAATCCATCCTGTTGGTCTTCTGGTTTCCCTTTTGGAAGGACAAATACAGATTACCACCGCCTGCTGGTATTAAGAGTTATTACCTTTCATACAGGAGCTAGTGAGCCGTTAGCTGCGATCTTTGTGGTGTGTTCAAGTGCAACGTTTTTGCCAAGACACAGGCGACATGAGGCAACACATCAGTCAGCCTTCATCACCACTAGTTCTTTGATGTCAGTTTGGTGCGTCAGAGCCTTTTGAGACAGGTTCGGGGTCCAGGTCAGAGACTCAGCCCAAACACTGACTAATACCTGGTTAAATGTAGGCCCAGGCCCTGAAAGAGTGCAAAGCAAGCCTCCATTATGGCATCATGTGTCAGGTTGTTTTTCACCTTCATTTTGCTCCATACAGAAAAGAGACTGAGGAAATTACACAGTGTGAAACTAAGATGACTCCTCCTTCTTGTTTGACTCATCAGGCTGTCATAACAGGAAGGCCCGGTGAGGAGGTCGAAGGTTGTTATACAGGGACCCCTGAGCGGGGAGGTAAATTAGGTCGATGAAGTACACTGAGTTTATTAGGGAAAGATATGTAGCAATGCTTACTGAGTCGGCTCACATGTTTTTACTGAGACAGACAGATGTCACATGGTGTGCAGTATGTACTCTGCAAGAGCCATGCACATTTTGAAGTTCACTGATAAGATAATGAACGAGACATGAATGTGCTTCATTCTTATTTCACAGCTCTAAATTAAATCAACATATTTATGTAATCAGTTTAAGTGGAACTGTTACACATGATGCACCCGAGCTATCTGTGACTGTGAAATCTAAATTTTACATTGCGATAAGTCAGCTGATCAAAGCGTCCTCTGTCCTCTGTCTCCAGGTGGCTATCAAGTCAATTCGGAAGGAGAAGATCAAGGACGAGCAGGACATGGTTCACATCCGCCGGGAGATTGAGATCATGTCATCCCTCCGCCACCCACACATCATCTCGATATATGAAGGTGAGGGTTTGCTGCATGCCTGGAAATACACACATGACAAATCACACACACTCGTTTGCCTTGAACGCACATAAACAAAAACACACATGTCCGATATCCACCCCCTCCCTCAGCTCATTCAGCACTTGTGGCCAAGCTGCAGGATTGTCACGTTATGACATGCAGATGTCATAATAAGACCTGGACTACAGCTCTGGGATGTTATTCATCTTCTCTGCTCCGTCTGGCTGCCTGGGCCAGTAAAAGTCTGGATGGCTTTGACGGTGTGCGTCTGGATCTCTCTGAATGTGTGCATGCACGTGTGTGTGCATTGAAGGTTTGTGTGTGTAAGAGCGGTGGTATTCGGAGGGATTGCCTCTCCCACATCTAAGAGGTCTCATCTCTTGTCTTCTCTGGTCTTGATCTCAGGGCCAGACATCTGCTGATACTTAGAGAGAACTGCAGCTGGGAACCAGACTGTACTTGTGTATGTGTGTGTTTGCACATATGTGAGTCCTTGTATATTTGTGTCTATGTATGAGCCTGCGTGCACGATTGTGTGTAGCTAGGGAGACACTGAATTGACCCTAGTGACCCAGGCCTGCACCCTGTCTGACTCGGGTCCAGTGCTATGCAGAAGGAGGAAAGACCTTAAGCCTTCCCTGGAGCAACATCAATATATCTACCCCAGGAAGCAACTCTCGAAATATCAAAGCCTTCAAGTCAGGCTTAAATGGCCCCCTTTTTTTGATATGAGTCCTTTTGAATGACCTTAACTTTACTGGGAGAAAACACAGATTAGAATTAATGGGGAGTGTAAAGGTTGAACAATTCCCATTGAATTCTTTCAACATATCGTTGGCAATAAATCATCTCTTATAATGTAGTCTGGGCCTATGTGCAGGCAATTAAAGTCACAAGGCGCTGCAGTGTTCATATGATTTGTGACTCGTGACTATTTTTACGCCCGTGTCAACAAAGCAACCGTTTCAATGCCCTTTTCAAGAGAGCTGCCCCGGCACAATGGCAGCCGGTTGTGTGCCACTGCCCAAACTGGCTTACCCACTGTCCTTTGTTCAGTGTCAAAGTCCCAGGTTGTTATCAGCAATGTGAATAAGTGACAAACATCACTATTTGTCATGGGAACGTGCCAGTACTCAGCTGGAGGGCTGAAGTGCAGCCAAGCTTTAAGTGTTTTGTATGAGAGCGATTAAAAGAACACTCCGCTTTATAAGCTTCAACGAGGCTGTATGGTGTTCCTATGTGCGCCGCCCTCCTTTAAAAGCAGACTGCTCCACCAACAAACTCGACCAGACTCGTTGCTCTCGCCCTTTGGTGTTTCTCCTCAAACCCAGCGTTTACTGTTGTGGCCTGGCCTCCGCCCAGCCTTGCTTTAGAGATATATAGGAGGCCCCGAGATTTGTGTATCCGGCAACACCCTCTTCAACAGCCCCTGCTAACTGCCTTGTGTGAAGCAAAGCTGAACCAGATGTGAGTGTGAAGATTGAGTTTTTACCACTCCCTTACATTCTG
This sequence comes from Chaetodon striatus, assembly GCA_029783705.1. Lineage (NCBI taxonomy): Eukaryota > Metazoa > Chordata > Actinopteri > Chaetodontiformes > Chaetodontidae > Chaetodon > Chaetodon striatus. The sequence continues at coordinate 24,757,175 of JAPZEB010000023.1, forward strand.
CATCCATCAGCATGCTGTGCGGGGCATTTAAGAGCGGATTTTGCTCTTCGCTCCTCAGGCGTAACTGGGTATTCTAGTGCCCACATTTTAAAACAAATAGTTAACGAATGCTGCCAGAGCAAAAGATGATACATCTAACCAACTAAAATGTTAGTAGCACGTATATGTGTGTAGTGACCGATGCTGCAAAGCAAAGCCTGACAAAACTGACACAAATTAAAGCAATAGTTTGAATTGTATACACAGTATACATAATAATTTTTTCATAACTTCATACAACACTTCTGACATTTCACCAGGTTACACTGTAAATGACTCTATTTGTGTGACCAAAGTATCTCTATGATGCTACTGGCCAGCTTTTTAGTAGTCCTGTAGCATTATCCTCACCACTCGCAGTCGCGTTCTTCGCAGCTCACCTGCCTGTTCCACCGGTAGAGACTGACCCCTGGTGGCGCCTGCTGAGCACTGCATCACCTCAATACAGCATCTCTGTATCAGTTTAATAAAAGGAGGAGTTTCTGTATTTTTTACATTATTGAAATTATACTGTCAGCATTTCTAAATACCTTGACAAACCGTGACACTGTGATAACGCCCAAGCCTAATTGACAACACTCTCATGTCTGTAAAGTGAAAACGATGCTACAGCCAACAGCTTTTAGCTCAGGGGAACCATGGGACTTTTTAGAGTTCACACCGCCAGGCAAAAAATAGTCAGACAAATTGCTGTTTTTACATGTTTTTCTGCGGATTAAGCCACCAACATATGACATGTTAATTAGCAGGCTTTAGAAGTGGTGGTAGACAGATTTTGTTGCCTCGTGACAGAGTCAGTAGAGCTGTTTCCCTGTAGTCCAAAGGCTATGCTAAACAAACCAGCTGCTGGATGCAGCATCATATCTATCACACAGATATGAGAGTGGTATCAATTTCCTCATCTAACTCTTGGCATGAAAGTGAATAGGTGCTTTTCCCAAAATGTCAAACTTGTTCTGTTGGAGAGAAAGGGAAATAAAGAGGAGATATTAAGTTAGACCAGACATAAAACCATTCGCCCTGCTGTGAGTGAAGAACCACAATTTTTTATTGCATTCATTATACTGCATTCTCTAAAGGTGACATCAGCCTGGATTGTTATTTAAACTCTGAGATTCTTTTTGTTGTGGTAGCCCAGTTCAGTCAATAACAAATTCAATAAATAACCTGTTAGGTAATCCGCATAAAACCTCCTAAATCAAGAAGTGTGAAGTTCCAGTGCTTGCTTATTTATTGTCTGCTTCAGTAGTACACCACCACTCCACTGTATTACACTTTGTAATCACATTCTTCTTGCCACAAGCTTGCAACATTGTCAATCATCAGTGCAGGCAATAGGACAAATGGTGCTAATTATTCAGATATGAGGGCCTGACCTGTGAACAAAGCCTGATGAGTGACAGCAGGGCTGTAGTGGCGGCTGGCGAACCCAACGGGCCGTAACAAACACAAGTTATGTAAGCCAGGTAATTACTTCACCACCGGGGGTCAAAGGTAAATGGGAGTGCAAGCTGAGAATTGGCTCTCCAAGCACAACCCCACCACGGATCACCGAGTGTCAGCCCAGGTCACCGCTGTGTCCACCAATCAGAAGGCTGGATCTATCCCGACCTCCCGGGTGCTTGGCTTACATCCCCTCTTACTTCCAGAGCAGCCAGACAGTCACAATCAGGGAGCATTACCATCACTCAGCAACTGTGTGTTTTTGTAGAGGATTATATCTTTAAAAGAACCCAGGGAGGGGGGTGAGGAAAGTAGTGTGACAAACTATGAAGGTGCTCACTCAAGGGTGCAAAAAGCAGAGGCCCTCACCCCCGGTGACCATGCTGTGTGGGAAAATCAGCCCACACAATACAGAGCAACATGGCTGACTGTGTTGTTGTCATCTCCTCAGTGTTCCCTCTCTCCTTCTCTCCCTCCCTAACCATTTTCATTCCCTTCATGCCAAGGCGCTGGCTGGGAGAGAAGCATGTTGCCAAGTTGAAAGTATACACCAGAAGGCTAAATACTGACACAGAATGATATGTTTGGTGACTCCAGTTGGACAGGAATGCATTACAGCAGTACAACTGTAATAACATTACTTTCTCCGGTCACCAGATGTGTAACAGGTCGCCATTTTAATTCATGTGATATTGCCAGTTAAAGGGGAAGTACGCCCATTTTTTAAAATTTATACATGTTATACCTATGGTCAAAGACAGCCCAATAATATGCGTTATCATGAAAAACACTCCTCCAGATCTAAAAGTCAAATTTCTGATGTCATCAAGTATGAAGTCTGGAGCTGCTCCATAGACAGTGAATTGGAAAAGATGTGCTAGATAACACTGAGAGCACCCTGGGGAATGTTCTGAGTAAAGGACTGAGAACACTACAATATAATAAAGCTCATTTGGATATAGAAAAGACAACAAACATTTTGCGGGTCCACAAAATCAGGCCCTCATTCATTGTCTGGCTTTATACTTGATGACATCACAAGTTTGACACTTACCCTGCAATCCGTTTTACTTGGAACTTGGAGAAAACAACCTCCGACAATGAAATGTGTAATGGACAGTCATGAAAGTCAGACATGCAACATGGCAGCGCACACAGTGAAGCATAAGCAGAATTACCTTTTCTCCAATTTTTACTTTATTTAGTGTTATGTTGTTTACAGTGTAACAACATTGTAGCTGCCATTTCTATTCAGCTGAATTGTGCTTGATAGAAGTCTGTGCCAATAAGTGTGTCTTTGCCTCCTTCTACACAAGCGACAAGACAAAAACTTCCTGCTATTGGCTGTGGTAGTTCACACTTTTACACTCGGCACCTGTTTACACAGTTTAAGCAGTTGTATGTTATTTTAATGAGCAAAGATAAACAAGACAGTTTAATTTTTTTATGCGCCATTTCTCTTTGCCAATGGCGCTGTGGTAATTGATGTAGATACTCTGTAGGTGCTTTTAAAGCTCATAAACTTTTTTTTAAAACATGTTTTACTGAGCAGACGCACTGGGACGCATTAGACTGGAAGTCCAGAATTCCGACTCTGCATTATCGACTTCTGTCTTGTAAAGGATTGCAGTGTAACTTCTCTGGTTACAGGCTGTGAAAGAGAGAGGCTCATGTTCACAAATATTGATTGAACTTTTCTCGGCAACAGAAATAACCTAATGGATTTCTAAATTTAGGTGTTCCCCTTTAATGTAAAAAAGATTTAAATCACATTGTTGTCTCCTCTAAAAGTCAGATTGAAGATTAATCATCCAGCGTCATGGTCGTGTAAAAATCCAACAATGTAAAACAGTAGCCACAGTATATGACTTTAGTGAATCAACAGACGAGTGACATGATTATTTTCTGGCTTCTATTATTATTCAAACACAGAAATACATGAGACAGTTGAGTTTAGTAATTCACATGCTCTTTGCTGTATTGAGTCACGCATTACTTTATCTAAATATGAGCCTAGTTCTGCTGAGAGAAGGGGAAGTTGCACCGTGTTGCCACAATAAACTGTTGTACAATAATTTATGTGATATGGACGCTCAGTATGGGGGGGGTGAAAATGTGGGAGTGTGTTGTGAAATGTGTCGACATCATGTGAAGTTGAGGTGTGATGTGTCAAGGGCATCGTTTGACCCTGTAGTGTACTCTCTGTCTGCAAAGCTAACTTTGATTTTGTTCCTGCTTCCACTCTGTTTTCGCTGCTCTCCACTCGCTCCGGTCTCTGAGGAGTGGGCTTGATTGAGTTAACAGCCCCTCCCTGCAATGTTGTGAAGGAGCCAGACACATGAGGTGGGGTTTGGGCTGATGTAACCCTGGGAGAAATGTAGAGATGTTATGTGTTCCTCTGGAATTCGTATACTTGCTCCAAAACTAAAGGGGGGGGGAAACTGGTTTATTCTGCTTTTTTACATAACAACGTCCATTTGTGATTTTAATATGATGGAATGAACCTGGAATGACTTTACAAGTTGTCCTCCCATCTCTGTCTTGCCTTTAGTATGAATGTATTTTCCTGAAAGTATTAATGGACTCCAATTGTTTTCTTATCATTTCTCAGTGTTTGAGAACAAGGACAAGATCGTGATCGTGATGGAGTACGCCAGCAAGGGCGAGCTGTATGACTACATCAGCGAGCGCCGGCGCCTGAGCGAGCGGGAGACACGACACTTCTTCAGACAGATAGTCTCCGCCGTGCACCACTGCCACAAGGTGAGAAAACCCATACCACGCTACACATATAGAGAGAAAAAACATGCACATCCATTCTCTTGGTCACCTTAAATCTCTCTTTGCCTCTCTCACACGCATCCAACTTTTGTTTTCCAGGCCGCAGCATGCTTATTGTAACATTAACCATGCACCTCCACAGTCATCCATATAGCCAGTTAATCTGCAGGCCCTACACAGTATGCTTTTCTTGGCGCTGGTATAAGGGAGTCATCTGTTTCTGAGCGAAGATGGAACACAGGCCAGTTTAATTCAGGCTTACACTCCGATTACAGCGCGCCAAACAGTCCCTGCATTAATTCGGCCCTCATCTGTTGACGCGCTGATGAATGTCCCCAGATACCCCCAAAGCTTTTCCCTGGAGATTTAGCTCCAGCCACACCCTTGACATGTCAACCCGCTGTTCCACACCTCACTAACTCCCATCAAAACCCCAAGGTCTCTGCGCTTGTTTGGATTGGGCTCCCCTCATGTCATCCTCTTCCCAGCTGGAGATAGGGATGATGTCATGGTCCTCAGATAGGAGAGTCCCAGACAGCCATGAATGATGAATCATCACTACCAAGCACAACCTCCCACCGGGTGGGGTGGTGTGAGTCACTGACACAACAAGCAAACAACCATTTCTTCCTTGTATCCACCAATCAGGATCATGTGAACATGAGCTCCCTGCCAGGCACTAACCAATGGGAAATGCCACGCAGAGCACAACCCCGGGAGGTGGAGTGACGGGTGATGTCACTCCTCCGCATCTGAGCTGGGCCCTGTCTGTCTGTCTGTCTGTCTGTCTGTCTGCATACCACATGTTAATTCCAGGGTTTTTTTTTAACCTAAGCATTAACAGCATAGTTGTTTTTTAATCCCATGATGTTGTGAGAACATCAGTCATACAATGTGGTAATTACAGGCTCATGTTTATGTGACACATGTGAGCCGATTTAAAAAGCAGAATCACAGCAGATGTCAGCATGAGGACCCCAGAGGGGACAGGACCAATTAAAGAGTACTAGACCAACAGGCTGCCTTGATTTCCCCCGAGAGCCACAGGCTAGCTTTGTCAGAGTAAATCATCTCTCAGTACAATGGACTGTTTATGACTTGGATCCATCCCTGGTAAATAATGCATCAATAGATACATCAATCATGAGTTTGTTTTTTCCCTCATTGCCTTTCAGAATGGAGTGGTGCACAGGGATCTGAAACTGGAAAATGTGCTACTGGATGAAAACTGTAATATTAAGGTGAGTTTGGCCTTTAATACCCACAGGACTATCACACCCCACATGGGCCTGTCATGATAATTATTTCAGCAACTTATCGTACAATTGATGGACATGACCTCAATCATAATATTGTCTGTTGTGTTTGCATGAGAATGTCACCAACATTTTAGTCAGCATGATGTCAGAACAAACAGCAGGGTTTTCACGACCATTATAAAACTTGGGCGCAATGATCCCTCCTTTTTTTCTCTCCACTCCCACCTACTTGCGTGAGTCCGAAGGAAAATAAAACAACACATCAAACGCAACACAGCGTAGTTTATCGGAAGCTTGCAGCTGTGCTTTTGGAGTGGAGGAAGCACAGTCCTGATAGTCGTTAGCTTGCCAACCCTTAGCAACAAGCCAAAAAGTAGTTTTAACTTCCAACAACTTCACCCTCCATTCTGTAAATCCAACATCAAACCACCTGGCTCCCTGGCCGTCCATCCCCAGGAGCTGACTACAGTACACAGGCTGGATTATGGAGGTAGCTGCGGTGTTTCAGGAGCTTTGCTGAGTTTGTCTCACTTGTTTTTTTTTTTGTTGGCCACATTTTGTATTAAAGATTTGAGCTTGAAGGTGGAACATTGTGCCATTAAACCTTTATTTGACCAGGTGAAGACACATTGAGAGTCAGTATAATACTGCATTTGTACTGTATAAACACATCAATAGAGCCACCGTCAGTCTTTAACCTACAGTTAGACAGCAGCCGGCACACTCCCAGTGTGGGGAAAAAGACAGGAGTACTGCGGCACAGAAGCTTAGCAGTGTAGCCCAAAGCTGTGGACACCATGTTAGTTTAGTTCTAAAAGTTGGACAATAAAAAAACTAACCTATTAAAGGCAGTGGTAACCAAGTAGTAAAATTGTTGTTTCTGTCAAAGGAGTCTGGTGACTGTGGACGAGAGCAGCAGCAAAACAAATTTTAGCCTCCTATAGAAAGGACCGCCTAAAAAAATCAACATATGTTTAAGCGTATGATATATTTAGAATATTCTTACCGCTTCACCTTGCCATGAGACAGTTCTTTCTGATGGGGAACTGAAGCTGTAACCTATGTTCTCTTCAAAGCCACCAGACTCCACTGACAGAAACAGTAACTTAACCTCACAGCATGTGGAAGTTGCTAGTCTACCCGCTGCCTCAAGCGTTACGTTTATTTGTTGTTGTTTGAATTTTGGAACCAATTTAACATGGCGTCCACAGCATTATGTGGTTTTATATGTGGCAACATCGTGCAGGAACCAACGGGTCAGGTGGAAAAAAGATTTTTGGAGAGTTTGAGAAAATAGCATTTCGACCAAATGTGAATTTTTGGATTAAAGTACATCAGGAACACCAATGTAAAGCTATGAAATGGAGTCATTCTGGGCTACACCTATAAAGGTATTATGATTTTAAATGTACTTTTTTATATATATATATATATAAACGGGTGTTAATCACTTTTTCAAAAATATGTTCTATATGCTCTCAAAATGACAATATTATTGTTTATTACAATTCTTTCTAGGGCAATATATTTTCCAAAAGAAGTAGTTGTCATGACAGGCCTAACCCCATCTCAAATGATCTGTATGTGAAGGGTTAACAATCACATGGCTGACGTAAAATCCACTCGTACCCCTATTTCCACAGATTGCTGATTTCGGGCTTTCCAACCTCTACCACAAGGACAAGCTGCTGCAAACCTTCTGTGGCAGCCCACTCTACGCTTCACCAGAGATTGTCAATGGGAGACCTTACCGTGGCCCAGAGGTGAGCCCCACTGAACCAAACAATGACAATGACTAAAACCCCAGCTGTTTGTGTGTGAACTTAATTTCCAGGATATGTTTTCCTTCTATGTATCCATCATCATCATTGTCCTCCCTGGCTGTTATTTCTCACCTTATATAGCTTTTATCCTTATTATCTCACTAGTGATTATCATCGCCATGTAGGTCCTACACAAAGAAGTGGATAGGCTTTATTTTCTGCTTCTTTGATGGGATTACTGTTAGTCTCCAGTCAAAGGGAGGTCTCTCTTGCAACTCCTCAGTAGGTCAGCTCAGATACTGTCTGCATCCCTCCCCTGTCCTCCCCTGCCTACCATGTCTGGCTCCTTTGAAGTGAGGAACCGGAGGATAGTTTTTCCTCACTTTTTCTTCATCTTAATGGGTTCGGAATGAGCCTCCACAGCCTCAAAGAGACGCTCATGGTCAAAGTCAAATAGTTTTGGTGAAAGAAAGAGTGAAAATGTCTCCCCAAAGCCACTTATCTGGCAATTCCAGACTCACTCTGAAGGGCGTCGTCTCTAAAATTGCATCAGTTACATAAAACAAAGCAACAGAAGGAGGAAAAAAACTTGCATTTTTAGATATTCAAGTCCAACCGTTCAATTTAGCGTAATTCACTATAATTTACTCCAGAGTGCTAAAAACTACAGCAGTCCGATTGCAATCGAAATTACAGAACCCCGGTTGGGGTGAGGCCACAAATTACAGCAAACACAGGCAACGAAAATAGAACAAAACAATAGTGCGTGCCCTGTCTCGCCCTCGGGAACGGACCAATGGTAACAGGCGAGAGAAACATTCTTGATGTGGGTCCAGGTCCTTAGAGGAAGTACACTAGCTCCTTAACTGGCCCTATCTGATTTCCTCTTCCCAGACTGTGTCTCAAAGCTTCAGCTACTGCCATCAGAGCCACATTCCTCTGGACATCTCATCCTTCCCTAACCACAGTCAACACACACACACATCACATTTCTGTCTTTGTCACACCCTCACGTACACACAGACACGCTGAGAGCGGTCATCTGCTGATCACTGAATGGCAGCGTGTCTCCGGCGAGTCATCAGGGGCCAGGATATCACGACTCTGCCATCTCTGCTGGACTCATTACCCTCTTCCACTCCCACCGCTTCCCACGTGGCTCTGCACCTCCTCATGCCCCAGACACAAAATCTTATGTAACCGCTTACTTAGAAAGCCACATTGCATTAGGTTGGTGGTCAGAAAGTGCTTGCTTCTGCTTGACAGAGCAGGAGAGACTCGGGGGGAGGTTGGAGGAAAGGATTTATCTGTGTGGAAACTAGCCATTTCCCAGAGTGCCGGCATTTGTCATTATTTCTATGAAAAACTCGCCAGCGAAGCACCGCAGCATCACAATCTGTTTAACAGAGATGTTCTTGTGTGATGTTGGCGCGAAAAAGTGATTGTGGTGCTTCTTAATGTCAAACTTAAAGAGTATAACTCAACTCAGGTCTGATGCTGAGCAGAGCTGAGCTCATTCCACAACATTCATTTTAATGCCATGAATCACTAATCAAAACAGGACTGGGAAGACTGTGTTCCTATTACATAACAGCCAATCTAACACACCTCAACGTTTTTGTTTTATTGGCCAGCTGCGTACAGCACACATGCCTTATTTGATAGGCAGTGTGTGTGCTGACTAAATGAAACAGTTTATAACCATTTTTTTTGTTGTTGTTTTGCGCAGGTGGACAGCTGGGCTCTGGGGGTGCTGCTGTATACCCTGGTCTACGGGACCATGCCATTTGATGGGGGAGACCACAAGAACCTCATTCGCCAGATTAGCAACGGCGAGTACAAAGAGCCCACTCAGTCCTCAGGTACTGCCGGAACCTCTGTTTGTACTTCTCCTGCTTCTTGTCACGCTAGGAAAACAAACCTGATCCAACTACCCTTTATATCATAAACTACACCTGGCAAATCTTGTTCATCTGGAGCGCAGATAGAGTCAGCGAGGTACGCCGAAACTGAAACCATTGACCCCTGTCCTTCTGTCTATAAATTGTACAGGACTCACTTCTTTATCTGAATTCCAGAAAATACTCGAAAGTCTCTGAGACACTGGTCTATAAACTGCAGAATGGATCAGACTCCTCTCAGTAAACAGATATTGTAGAATCTGCGCTATCCATTACGGATGATGCTCTTTTTGTTTTGACAGTTTAACGAAAGTCAATATTATCTCCTGAGCTACAAACCTGTCATACGTCTGATTTGTTACATATTAACATAGTCATTGTTTATTAATCTAAAGTCGAATGGGTTAAGGAAAGGGGAGAACTGGAAAGCAAAAATGCCATTAAAATGTTCCCTACAGAACAGAGCAGTTGGAAAATATTAGCTTTTATTCCCATTATTATTGAGTTCTCAATGTCACCAAACTAAAGACGCTCACATGGTGTGAATTTTGTCACTGTTATGTTCTGTGGTGTTATTTAACTGGGGATACATTACTGTGGTTTACATTGAACAATAGAAAAATAACATGTAAAATATTTAGTGACTAATACTTCGAGGGTGTAAAATCACTACAGTTGTTTTAAAACGCCTCCAGATTGAATAATTGCAACTTGTGTACAGGGAAAAAAAAGTAGCATGTCGAAAAAATTATAACACCACATGCTTACATACATTCTTAATTATTCCAATTTTTGATGAAAACCCACATCAACCACGGCCAGTTCCAGCATCTGTGAATGTAGACAGCCACAGACAGTCTAACTCGCAATACATTACTCATCAGTACTCATAACGGACACAATATTTTTGACCAAATACCTCTATCAGTATTTTGACTATATTATAGGGTTTACCAATGGTGCATCTGCAAAATATTTACAAGAGATTTTTGATACATAATCATCAATAATGTGGCCATAATGACGAAGTGGGTAAAGGCAAATAATAGAACAGCTAGAACACTGTGGTAAGTTCAGAGAATCACATCACTTTACTGTAATCCAGCCTTTAAAACAGGGAAATGACAACACTTATGATGTTACAGTTTCCAAAATCTAACACAACATGCAGAAGGGGTGGGGAAAGAAATGATACTGCATAGTATTGTGATAGTTTGCGTGGCAATACTGTATCGATACACAACCATCAAGTACCATTTTCCCCTGTTCTCTGTTTTCTTATCCCCTATGCTGTAAAGCCCTCTGAGGCAAATTGGGATTTGTGACATTGGACTTTCTAAATAAAATTGAATTCAATTAAAAATGTTTTCTTTATTGCATGAATTAATAATA
>JAPZEB010000023.1:24839621-24855220 GCA_029783705.1 Chaetodon striatus
TCTCTATGTGTCAGCCCTGCGATAGTCTGGTGACCTGTCCAGGGTGTACCCTGCCTCTCAAACAATGTCAGCTGGGACAGGCTCCAGCCCCCCTGCAACCCTGAAGAGGATAAGCGGTTACAAAAGTGGATGGATGGATGGATTTATTCAACATACATCACAAAGACAATACACAAAACACAGAACTGTGCTCACATTCAGCAAGAGTAAATACATCTACACAAGTGATAACATTTCCCATAGCACCCCTTGTATGGTGGCACAAAATCCATACATTAAAAGAGTAAATTAAATACACATATATATAGAACAGAACAGTAGCATTAGAACCATTGTTGCCTTTATCAATGGGGGGTAATCTTGCTGTGGTCTTTTCTTTAATAGAGACACTTTTTACCTTGTCTCTCCACTAAGCTATGCTGGGGAGCTGCGGCTTTATCCAGGAGGGTAGGTTTTTTTTTTTTTTGTTATGTTTGTTTTTTTGCCGTCAAGAACAGTATCCTTAGTAAATTAATTCTTCCCCTGTCTGTCATATTCTCTGGAGTGATACCCTGTATAAACAAGTCAATACCCCAAATCTTTTTGATTTCTCTTTGAATCTTCTTCCAGTATTCTAGGATCTTCTGACAATCCCAAAATATATGTGTAAAGTCCGCCACCAGTCCATAGCCCCCCCAACACAGCCAGATGTGTTGCTGTTTATTGACGTGATTAATGGATTTCTAGAATATCGCATTTTCACCTTTTAGTCAATACAGCAGGTTTTTAGAGCCTTTTTCCTGAAAAGCATCTGTGGAGTGAAAACCAGAGTCTGCACCATTAGCACGCAGGCATACGCAGTCTTACAGTTATAGTAGCCAGCTAACCCGGGCGCACTCCGAAGTTGTCGAACACCAGTGCTTGGTCATTGACTTCTGGTGCCAGACACTGGCAAAAAAAAGCTGTCCTTTCACATCGGCATGATACACAGCCATGCAAATTGACCAAACATTGAATGTGATGAGGTCAAACAGCGCCTATCATGGCGGTTTGATATTTGATATTTGCTTAACGGCATCAGGTTGAGATGCTGCCAGTAGCAACGTTATATATGGCGCCTCTATAGGGTGGGTGGAGGAGTGGTGGATGGGTCCAACAAACCCTGGACTTTCACCCAGGAACCCTGTGTTTGCTATCCAAATGCCAAACCAAGATGTTTTTTCTAAACTTAACCACATGCTTTTCTTGCCTGAACCCCACCATGTGCTTTTGTTGATGCCCTGGTATTGGTAGCACATCCTGGCTTCTGACAAAGCGGCAATATGTGACGACTTGGGATGAGAACGTGTCGGAGTTTCCTGGTCACTAAACCAGTGCTTCAAATGCTGCACCAGTTAAAATAAAAGGCTTTAAGCAAACTTTAATAATTCTCAATGACTAATCAGTTACAGGTCTGGGTCTGGACCTGAGGGATGGGGAGGGATGGTAGGTTAAAAAGAGGGCATATTTTGATCATTTTTTCCAGTAAGCAGGATGGCGTCCCCTCACATCTCCTACTGGTTGATGTAAGCTGATGTACTAATGACTAATTAAATAAAGATCTGTCGTATCAGTGTTTATAAACACAGGAAACATTTTATGAACGGCTCTAAAACAAAAATTTAATGGGCCTTGATTGAAATTAGTGCATTAAATAAACACCAGACTGATGAAGTAGCCTAATCATCACATCTCATCAAGAAAATGTGGATGTGATAGCAGTTAAAAACACATCAAGGCTGCGTTCAGGAAATAGGAAGTGAACACTCAGTGCACGGCAAATTGATTTTCTCCTCGGGAACAAAAGCATAATCATACCGCTCCCAAATTTAGTCCTCCACCATTTCCGCTAACAAAGAGCAGATTAAACGCTTACAACTGCACATACACGCTTTAGCACACACTGCGAGCTAATTGCATACATGCATGTGTGTGTTCACACTCAGTCACACACACCACCATTCTCTACCGTCAGCTTGACTTGATTAGCTGCTGCGGTGTGTGCAGCCGCTCTGCTGATGAAAGACAAGGAGCTTGATCTGTCACTGCCGCACGGGCATTACATGCACAACAGTTTACACAACAATGGAGCACTAAAGTTGGCCTTCATTAGAGGGATTAGAGGCCTAATGTAAAACACTGTTCAAGTCTCTCATCCCAAACCCTAAACAGCCTCTCTAGGGGGGCCCTTCCCTCCTACACCAACCATAACATCTCAGACTTCAAACACTCCATCTGTAACCCCAACCTCTGGGTGCTATCCCCTCTCTCATCGACCCCTATCTCAGAGCCAGGGGTTGCAGAGGGTGACGGACCCCATGTGATGGCGCAGCTGTGGAATGATTTATTGCAGGGTTAATTGTTGGGTGAACGGGAATTGTACCCACAGGCTGCTAGCTCTGGTTTGATTACGGGTTCACCTGCTATCAGATTGTAGCATACAGTTCATTAGCTTGGTCTCTCTGGACGACTAAGGGCCATGGAGGGAAAGGTTAGAGTCCAGGGCATAGAGGGTGTGCTGCTCTATTGCGGTAATTAAGGGTCATTCGTTTTGGACTTCCTGTTCTGACCAGCTGCGTGGTGTCTGTCCACCATAAAGCTGCAAGGATCAACGTGCCTGAACAGCCTTCTGATGACTCTGATCCTCAACCCTGTTATTCTGTTTCCAGTTTAAAGGAAAAATGTATTTCTTTTTTACCCCTCTTGTTATCTAGCCATGCTTGAGGTTTTGAGATATTTACAGCTGCAACCCCAAAAGAATGAGGCGATTGAAAATCTGTTTGTGTGGCTCATAGCATTGCTGAAATTACAACTGAAAATCTCAACAGCTTTCCAAAAGCAATTTTCCCATTACTAAGGATAATAATTATGTATTTTTATTACTATAGGATTTCAAAATAGACGGCCTCACAATCAGACGGATGAAAACAACAATAAACTATTCCAAAACAATGAAATTATAAATAAATCACTGGAAAGCCGAATATAAAACTTGAGTTCAAATACCTCATGTAAAATATGTTTTGCATTTGAGTTAATGTGTTTAGCTTCGTTTTCTAAGTTTTGTGTTTCTGATAATCCTTTGGTTTGTGAGTTTCAGTGAAGTGCTTTCTGAATTACACTAATTATCTCCCACCTGTTGTCCCAATTATCTAATCAGCACACATCCCTGAATGAATGATTAAAAAGGTGAGGCTCAGGCGTACAGGAAAACAGAATTTACTGCAGTGATTCATGTCAGCAAGTCACTCCAAAATCAAGGAGCCCAGTCTGCAGTAATTTGTACATCTAGATAGATAGATAGGTAGGTACTTTATTGATCCCAAACTGGGAAGTAAGTAATTACATTTCTTAACAACACTGAAAATCCACGGACTGCTCCATGGTAAGTTTAGCTTAAGTTTTATCTACATTCCTCTAAAGCAAAAGCCACAGTGAAAACAGTGTGTTCTGTGGATTATACTCTGATGCTGTTTCTGTAAAGACATGTCACTGCTGATTTTAAATGTACACAATATATCTGCAATTTCTGAGACAAATATCTTAAAACCTCAGCACATAAAACCAAAACAGTCTCCATGGTTAGATCAAACCTGAGGCTCTGTTTTTGACATTTGTTAAAACTAATACTTTTAAGACCCCCTGAAGAAGGGAAAAAATGAGCTTTTAACCATTTTAACAGGAGCAAAATAAGCAGTCAATGCCATGGCTTACATTCCCAATTTAGAACTGCTGCGTACCAACAACAGATTCAAACTTCTGGATTTCCTACATCACATACCTGAGGAGGCAAATCAACTTGTGGGGTGGGGCTTACGCTAAATAAGGAGGTAGAAAAATTCCTGTACAATGGATGAAAGGGGTGGTGGACAGGTCTAACAGACCCCAGACTTTCACCCAGGACCCTTGTGTTCGCTTCCCCTATACTAACCATGTGCTTTTGTTGCCATCCCCACATTGGCCGCAGCCGCTTGGAACAGCAGACACAGAATGATACCTAGCATGTAATATGCAGACATGAAAGTCCACCGACAAAGCAGCAGTATGCGACAGCTTGGGATGAGAACGTGTTGGTATTTTGCAAGTTAGGTTTCACTTTTACTTTAACTTGTCAGTGCTGGCGATGGGGGACAATGTTTATCTAACATTAGCAACACATAATCGTAGTCATACCAAAGGTAAATGGATGGTAGATGTATAGCACCTTTCTAGCCTTCCACACATTTAAATTGCTTTTACACTACATGCACACACATTCTTAAACTGGTGGCTGATAGATACAGACCATAAAAGAACACACATAACGCCACCTGCTCAACAGTTAAACATTTACACACTGATGACACAGCTATCAGGAGCAAATTGGGGTTCAGTGTTTTGCCCAGGGATACATTGACAGGGAACCAGACATTGCACCGCTTGAGCGACCCACTCTGCTCCCTGAGCCACAGCAACATGTTCTTATCCCAAGTCGTCACATATTGCCACTCTGTGAGTGGCCTTTCACGTCTTCATGTTACGCACTAGCTATCCTGTGTCTGCTGTTTACATTCCAGGATGTGGTACCAACACTACGATGTCAACAAAGCACGTGGTTAGGTTAAGATTTTAAAAAATCTTGATTTAGCATCTGGGAAGCGAACCGTATGAAAGTCTGGGGTTTGTTGGACCCAACATCCCTCCCACACATCCTATAGGGACATCCAGCTGTGTTACATACTGACTCTGCCCAGCTGCGTATCATACCACCAAGAAAGGTTGCTTTTGGCGTAAGGTGTCTGACGCTGAAATCATTGACAAAGCGGCGTTATTCGATGACTTTGGTATGAAAACAAACTGGCCACAGCCATATTATCTCATGGCTCGTATTATCTATTAATGTTGGGCTATATTTCTAACATTGTAGAGAGCAATACATGAAAACATTACCATTCATCCAACATCGATTTGTGAGAAACCCTGTAGCGTACAACTGGCTCTTCTTCTTCTTTCTTGGAATTGGTTTCTGGTTCGAGCATGTATGTCTGAATTACGCCTATATCAGCACTAGCCATTGTGTAGCCAACATTCACTAGCAAAATGAATGAGGTACAATCGTAGAGTTATATTTCAGCCATTTTAAGACATGATGGGAAAGACTTCTAATAATGCAATTTTGATGAACAGAAATGAGTTTTAAGGCGTCAGAGGGTAAGCAAGACAGAATATAAGAGAGCATTTGTGCAGCTCAAACTGAGATGGAGGGAAAGAGAGTAAAGAGACAGGGCCCGGGTGGAGTTGAGTTGGTACAATCAGTCCCAGGACATAAAGCTAATGGACTGCAATCTTCTGTTTCCTGACATTAAGTACAATCAGCAATCACCCTGCACAGCAATCCATGACCTTATAAAAACACATTTCAGAACAGAAACTCTAACACTGTTTCTAATTTCTAACCTTTTACAAATCTCGACATTGATTTAAACTAAATTGCCAGATTTTTGGGGTTCAGAAAAAAACGTATAAAGAATCTGCATTCTTTGCTGCTCATTAGCCGAAAAAAGACTTTTAAAGAAATTAATGTCAACTCTCATTTCTGTTTTTAACACAGGAAAACCTAAACCAGACTGTGGAGTCGAAGAGTGTGAGGTGGAGACGGAGGTGATTGAGCACATGATGGAAAATCAGCTGCCACATTTTTAACAGTGTGATTGGATTGGTTTTGGCGTGGCTCTCTTAACGCCGCCCTGGATTGGAATCTATACCTTTTTATTATTTCCCATAATGTGGGTACTGGCGGAAGCACACAGAAAAAGGTATCCCTGTGAAACCACGCGAGCTGTGAAGTAATCACCCAAATACGTCCTTGTTAGCCCCGAGTCCAGTTGACACTCACTGGGCTTCTACCCAAGCTAAAAATATGTCTCCTTTTCTTTCATCTCTCCTCCCTTCCATTCTGCATGTGAGAGCTTTACTGGGTGCTGCTGGTCCGTGGCCTAACTGAGGCCTAAAGCCCCCCTCCTGTAAAGTAGTGGGATGCCAAACATCCTCTGATTTACAGCTTGGAGCACACGCTATGCCTTTGCTCCTATGGGCTATAAAAGGCAAATGAGAGCGAGATGTCCAGATCCCGCTTGCTATATTAACCTACATTCTTTCCAGCGGAGTAGAGTGGCTGCATGAACTGACTGTAACCACATGGTGGAAAGAGGCAAAGCTTCCAGGCCCCAACAGAGAGCTCACGTGAAGGGCAGATGGAGGGTTGGGATAGCGGTCTGATAAAATCAGCTGCTTACCTGCTCGTGCATACTGCACATAGAGCGGTCAGTAGCATTCCTTTCCTGGCTCCACAGCCTTGACTGGCCTTAAATCATATGAAATATTTCTCTCAGGTGTTTAAGGCAGGAACACCTGAGCACCTGTGTGACAAGAAATCAAAGACCCAGTGGGACCCGGGTCCAGGACCAAATTAGAATAAGAGTCCATGCCAGCAGCTTTGAAACGCTTTTATTCGGGTGAGTTCGTAAATCCAATTTGTCACTCTACACTAAAATGGGAGCGCTCTTGTTCAAAGAAAGAGCTTTCAATTTCTACATGAGTAACGAAAAGTTAAGTCAATCGCACATTCAGTCAGCTTCGCAATCGGCTGCTTCATCTCCCCGGACAGAGCGCCTAGAAGTGTATTGTTCTGAATAACGCTACATTCCAACAATGGTCCAAACATAGAGGGCACTCCAGCACTTTGTGTGTGTGTTAGCCCGCTAACATTTAGCATTTGGCACTAAACACAAAGTCGAGGGAGTTTTGAAAGTATTTGAATATTTGTTTATTAAAATATACAATGTTCTCTCATACCTAAATGACAGGGAGCACCCTAACAGCGGAGCCCTCAGTGACTTTATTCCAAATTGTTGCTGCAATAAATGGTTAAATCTATGACAAGTGTGCTTCTGATTGAAATACCTGGTTACATTTTGAAAAACATCATGGTTTGGCACTGAATAAGTACTTTTGTTACTATCACATGTGTGTACATACGTCACACATGATATGTCACATACATAACTAGTGTAGCATGCTACATGTACTAGCATACTAGGCTACATTGTTGTCAAAAGAAGTCAGTGTTGATTTCAGTGTCCTGGGCGAAAGTCCTGTTTTTGTTTGACCCGTCTACCACCCCTCCAAGCTGCCCTATGGGGGCCTCTTCGTTATTTGTACATTACACAAACTTTGTCACTTTAAATGCTTCGTCACGTCACTTCCTTCTCTGCTCCTGTAACAATTACTACAGCCACAAGAGGGCGCCACCTTAGCTTAGTGTAAGGTCATAATAAAATGCTTGCACAGTTGACCTATGTGGTCAGGTTTTTTTGGGGGATTGACCGTACAGATTGTGAAGGCTCTTGACATAAATTTTTGATATTGGGCAGTAAAAATAAAATTGACTTGCGTGGACTCAGTAATGGCGCTAGATGAAGAGTTAGGGCTCACCGAAGTTGTCACAATTCATCCTGAGGTGGATGTAAGTGCACCAAAAATCCATCCAATAGTTTTTGAGATATTTCACTCAAAACTGCAAATGTTAAGCTGCTGGTGGCGCTAGAGGAAAATCACAGTATCAAGTCAGCAGGATTCATCCTCTGGAGAGGGACCATGAACATCTGCACAAAATTTTATGGCTATACATTAAATACTTGCTGAGAGTTTTCAGTGTGGACCAAAGTGGTGGACAGTCTGACCGACACTGCCATGGCTAAAAATCAGGGAACCTGGGGGTAAACCATAGGAATCTAAAATAAATGGAGAAAATGAAGGGCAATGTTTCTATCAGGTTCTTGTAATGCTTTGAAGCACAGCACATCGGGCCCCTGTTGAAGATGCCGCCAGGACCCTCAACTGCCTTAACCCCACCCGTTCCTCTCAGGATTAGCTTTGCTATGATTTAGCGCTGTTTCTCACTGGCCTCTGGAATGCGACGGATGACGGATCTATTTTCCTACATTGTTTCACCTGCTCTAAATGGAACCACATGCTGCACAGGACCGCCTCTCCTTTGTCTGTAATTGGAAGCACATGCACAGTGAAGCCAAGAGTAAAAAGGAGCCGCCACAACCGACAGGACCCCCCCCACACACACACCCCATTTCCACCTCTCCTCTCTTTCCCTCCCCGGGGTCTGGGGTGCCACATTTTAGTCCTGGCCAAGTGGCAGGCCGCAGTGCATTTATTGAACTAACTGACCCGGCGTTACACGTCAAATTCAGTTCACTGGGACGACTGTATCGTGTGTCCTGCAAGTCTTTCAAGGCCTCGGACTGAAACATGAGCGACGGTTGAGAGTCTGCTTAGGAAGGAGGCCTTGACATCAAGTCTGACATGCTTTGAGAACACAAGCAGATACTGTACTGTTCATTCGCCACGGTCTGTGATGTCTGGATGGGACAGGCCATGGATCCAGGGCAGAAGTATCACCGACTCTTACATCACTGCAAGATTGCATAAGGGAAGAATGTATGATATTTATTAACCTCATCAGTCACGTTAATTTAACATGTCTGTCATTGATGTATAGGAGGAATCATCCAGTGATATCCTGAGGGACAGAAACTGAACTCTGCATTCTGCATAACTCAAGGCCTGTTGGCAGGGATTTCTAAACATTTTATCGATTGCAGTAACTGCTCAGACACATTTTCTGTACATTTTATTTCCCAACATAAAGGTCACAATGCTTCTGAACATCTGTTAACCAAAAAAGTGTCAAATTGAAACTCCCCCTCTGATCGAACTTACTGTCCGTTACTGTCCTTGGATGCTTTGATAGTCACTGTGCAGAGTTATATATGTGTGATGATCATGTATGACAGTTTGACACAAGGGGGGTGCTTTAACATTAATCATCTGAGGACGGAAAGTATGTCTGTGCTAACCTTAAATCTTAAATCAGGCAATATGCAACTTATACAAGAGCATAGGAAAATAGTGAAGTAGGAAACATCTTGTGTCCAAAATTTAAACTTCTGAAAGAAAACATATTTGCATTTTTATAGCTTTATACATTTTTCAATAAAGGTGTTAAGATGTTATTTTAAGGATTTTTAACAAATTAACTGAACTTTTTTGTGGAAAAAAACATATCAGACACAAACAGAAGCATAAATTTTTGGGGGGGACACCGACCAGCTGGCCACCAAAGTGCTTTAGATGTTAATATTTGGTTAGATTCAGGTTGAGATGTTGGGTGACCAAAATTCTGTCTAAATGTCTGATGCCAAAGTCACTTTGACATACTGACAACAGATGATATTAATATTTTGTCTGTTTTAAGTTGTGTTGTTAAGTAACCAAAATCCAACATTTCCCAAACATCTCATGCGAACGTCATCTTAACATAGAAAATCGACATTTAGTCGCAAGATATGGAAAACGAAACCCAACTTCTGTGTCCATACAATGTGAACTTCTAGGATAGCTCAGTCCATAGGGACATGGCTTGGCAACCAGATAGTCGACAATTCAAGTCCCTGTACGGAGTGTAGCTGGAGAGGTGCCTGTTTGCCTTTTGGGCACTGCTGAGGTGCCCTTTAGCAAGGCACTGAACCCCAAACTGCTCAGGGCTCCTGTCCAAGGCAGCCCCTTCACACTTTTGCATGTGTGTATGTTGGACCTGTGTGTATATGACAACAGAGTGAAAGAAATTTCCCCTTGAGGATCAATAAAGTATATCTTCTTCTTCTTCTTCTTCTTCTTCTTCTTCTTCTTCTTCTTCTTCTTCTTCTTACTGTCATTAGAAATTTAAAATATCCTCAACCCAATTTTTATTCCATCCCAAATTTAACGTCTGTCCATCATAAGAGTCCAACGTCTTTCTGACATCATATTGACATCCAGTGCCAGCTGGGTGTGTTGTGTATACTACAAAGCTCCAGAAATTTACTTTTTAGTGCCGTAAGAAACATCTTGTGTCCAGAAGTTAAACTTTTGAAATGAAAAATGTTTTCATATTTACAGATTCTGGATTTTTTTCAATGACAGAGAAAGAATAGAGGACATTTTAAGGATCTTTAACAAGTTAATTAAGCTCTTTTTGTTCAAAAAAAAAAACATATTAGAAACAAATCATAATTTTAAGAACAGTATTTTTATGTGTTATAAAATGTGCCTGACGGGGATTTTAAATACATTAAAGGTAAATACCTGAAACAACCCATAACATACCCACAATTTAGACTTTAAACCCCCTCTGTGTTACTAGACCCACCAGATTCCAAGAAAACATACTTAAATTATTAGATCAATGGTACGGGCAGCATGTTGGTATGTCAACAACATAACCTGGCGAATGTGATCATCAGTGAGGTAGAAAGGTTTTTATGTCCTTTCCTCTTCGAGCCAGGTTGGAACATTAGATGAGAACGTAAAGCATGCAGGTTTGAAGTGCAGATTAATGAAGTCAGTGGCTGGTATTTCTGTAAATATTTCTGTAAATTCACTTGGCAGCAAAGCATTTCTTTTCCCGTATTTCTCAGTACAGGGCTAAAAGGCCAGATAAGTAATTACCAGGAATGTTGGGCACACAAAACGCCCCTTTTTTTTTTTTTTTAGGTTTCAGCCTCATTATTGTGAGAGCCATAAAGCGGTGCCCGTGATTGAGCCTGACATCAGCTGTAAACTCATCAGCTCACGTGGGCCTCTAAGTGGTCTGATTGCCATGGAAAAGATGGCAAGGTTCTTTCCACCAAAACAGTGATTAGCACCCTGTTACAGTTATTGGGCTAGATTAGTGACTCTGGCGCCAAAGATTAGTGCAACCCTCCGGCTTCACAAGTCAACTGGAGAAGATTGTGAGAGCTGCTGGCTGGCTTTCACCATTTTATCGCTGTGTGTGTAGCCTTAAAGCAGCTGCCGAGGCCGTGGGTGCAGGAGAGGAACATGCCTCTCAGTTTTCATGGACAACACAGAGGGAATGTGGATATTAACCAAATGTGGTGTTTGGGTGGATCTTTGGATCTCTGTGGCTGGCTCCAGGGTTGAAGGTTGGGCTGTGCTGCAGTGACATCTACTGGTGATCAGTGGAGTTACAGCTACAACTTAATGAGGGGAGCTTAGTTTTTATGTGCATGCTGCATGCCATTTGGACACAATGCACAGTTAATGTGTGGAGTAGAATTAATTTCAACCACATTAAATGCATGATCATCATCATTATCGTTATTATTATTTTATTCATTTATTACAATTTAATTATCATTACTGACTAAACAAACTGGTTAGACGGTCTTGCTCTGTCTTGGACTGCCCTCTCGATTCCATAGAGGAAGTGGGTGAGAGGAGGATGTTAGCCGAGCTGACATTAGTCATGGACAGCACCTCTGAGACTGTGGAGGCCTTAATCAGCTCCTTCAGCAACAGACTGCGACACCCACAGTACAAGTAGAGAGCGCTACCACAGGTCATCCTATCAGCAGACCGACTTTTTATTAAGACAGTATAACATCATGTACACTGTCTTTGTCTCTGCCTCCATCACCAACCACTTACAACACAGTAAACTAATTTGTGCCTCTGATGACACCAGTTTCTGCCTCAGGTTATAAAGGTAATCTATTTATTCATAATCATACATATTCAAATGTACATATCCATATCCTTTACATTTATATTATATTAATACATTTAGAAATATTTCACCACTTACAGTGCAATAATATTTATAGGCAATATTTTTATATCTTTACAGTCAATATACTGTACACCATGTGTGTATTTTAGTTCATCTGTGCAGTGATAAATCACAGACAAACAGTATCTGCATAAGTAAAGGTGTCTACAGTTTATATATGTTTTATATTATTCTATTTTTATTTTATCTAATTTGTGTTTTACGTTAACATTTGTTATCTTTTTTGTTAGCACTCAGTCACTGTTTTGCTTTTTGTGTGTTGCTTCTGACTCTTGAGCTGCTGTAACGTGTGAATTTCCCTGGTGTGGGATTAATAAAGTCTTATCTCTGTTATCTCTTTCTCTTCTTCTGCTACGTCTTCCCATTATCATTATTACTATTTTTTACTTATTTATTTATTTATTTATTTATTCATTCATTGCTTTGCTTTCAAGTGATTAAAGAAATGCGTTAGTGAAGAAAACTAATGAAAAATGTTGTGAACATGATATCAACCTGGAACAAGGCTGGTCAATGTATTATCTCAATTATGTCATTAAAAAAACAAAAAATACAGTTTCATTTTGTTTGTTATGATCCTTTTTATTGGTAAACATTCAGACAGTTAAGCCTGCTGTTGTCTAAGGGCTATGGAATTCTGCATGTAGGGTGAAAGGGCGTGCAGACTTTCATCCACAAGGCCGAGGTTCAACTTTGTGAAAGTGATACTTACACTCAACCATGACCTTTTTCCAACAAACTGGTACTGGCCATTGAATGTTCTGATACTGGCCTTCTGAACCTACCAGTAGGTGTGACCTATATCTTTGAGACTTATAGCCACAGAAGACAATGGGCTGATGACATCCAGTTTGGGTGGGGAGATGAGGGGGACAGTTCATACAAGCAGTTTCTCTCCTCTGTTGTTGCAACACATTCTCACCCCGACCTCGTCACATTCTGACGCTTGGTCGTGGACTTTCCATGTCCATATATGATGCGCAAATTCTGGGATGCTATGTCAATTTCAGCCTGTTACACGCATTGAATGTTTTCAAAATACACTTCCGTTCTCACAGGAAATGTACAGTTCGCGTATATCTCTTTCAAAATAATCATACTACAATGGTACAACATCGCAATTTTTTTTTTCCCTTCGACAATACGTGCACGTGGTTACATTTAGCCAGCACATGCATATGGTTAGGTTTAGCCAACAGGAACACATGGTCAGGTTTAGAAAAAAAATAACAAGGTTTGGCTTTACAAACAAACAGAAAGCTAACACTGGCCTCCTGGGTGAAAGTTAGTGGTTGTTTGACCCATCTACCCTTTTCCCACCTACCCTTCCAGGACTGTCTGACACTGGAAGTCACCCAGTGTCCAAGCACCAGTATTTGACAACTTTGGAATGAGATCACATCGGTTATTTACCAGAATTGTTATAATAATTAATATTATTATAAAATTATGTAGATGTACACATAGAGTTGTGATTGATGTCTTTCTCTTTGTACATGTGTTAATCGAAGTCACCGAGTCTGACGGGCAAATGTTTGCCAAGACATGGAAATGAACCTAAATCACTGCATGGCTGATCCACTGGAGCTGCTTAGTGTCCATAAAAACAAAAAAGTTTGAGTATGTTGTATGTGTCGCACTGGAAAAGTGGCAAATTGAAGGATACTCAAAAAAGCCAGTATGTATACGGAACAAAACACTCAACTTTTTAATTGTGTGCTGCTGTTAATACTGCTGTTGTCCATGACACAACTGTCCCGCAATGTACAAATAAAAGTTGAGAAAGTTGAAATAAATTTGGACCCAAAGTTTAATTGTCAATGGTATAACAAAGTTTCTGTTTGATTTGTGTTGGAGAAGTTTTGAATTCTTTGCTGATTGTACAAAACTGTAAAGTATTGATTTCCAGTGTGACTGCAAAACAGAACAGTATGAAAACTGGGATATTGGTATGTTTGTTCTGACTTTGCTGTCAGATAAAAATTTCAACAATCATTTTGTTTTCCTTTCTTATCATTTGATCATACACGTGTGCACTCGTGAACTAGGTTTTAGGTGAAGCCGAAACAACAGAGAGGAGCAGATCAGGGGGAACAGCAGTGCTGACTGAGACTTTCAGCTGGAGAAAGAGCAGCTGCGGTGTCACGGTGGGCCAGATGCTCAGATGATCCGATTAAGGACGTGTTTTTAATCACGTAGCTCTCACAGTTCACACAAACAGACAGATTTTTATCTGCACCGACGCACAGAACACCACTCACGTTCACCTCACAGGAGGATTGAGTGCCATGTTGTGGAAACTTTAGTTTGTTTTTTAAAGGCAGATAGGAAGTCAGATGCTTTGCATTGACTTGGCGTGCTGTTGAGTAAGATATCACACTGTGCAATACTCGATGATATAACAAGTCACATGGTTTCACAGTATCGACAGAATGGAAAGTTTTTATTGAACCGTTTCCATTCATAGCTGTGACATCAATAGAGGAAATGTAACGAGGCTGCAGCATTGAAAGTCACTGTGCCTCTGCATGTGTCTCACTGTGAGGAATGTTTTACCTCCATATTAACAGAATTTAAAGAGCGAGGTCACTCGAATCTCAAAGAGTATTATGTTCCTACTCACCTCAGATGGGTCCTAGACATAAGCAGAAGAGTGACGAATGAGAAGACAACCCACAAAAAGAGTCTTGGTGAGGTGTAGGATAAGAGTGCATGACACAAAATTTAAAAAAAAAATCAATCATAATCAATCAGTTGGATGTTAATTGCTCAGTTAAACCATACAGTGCTATGTACGAGCATTCATTATGTTTATTTACTTCTTTAGTCTTTTTCTTACCTGTGTGTAGATGTCTTTTGGGATTTGTTTGTTTTTTGGTCAGGGTTTTGAGATATCTTAGATTTCTGCAATGTCGGCCCCAGAAAAATGTACATTTAATTGGACAGGGGTATGTAAGACTGAAAGACTGACTAAATATTGTCTTTTAAGGTCACATGTATGATAAGCACGCAGCTACGGACAGCAGACAGAACATCAACCAACACAATTTAAAAAGTCAGTGGAGTGGCGGCTGAGTTTTGTTTTAGTGCTCTCAGCAAAGAAACATAAAATTAAAAATTCAAAAGCAGCGTATTATTTTCCACAAACACTGTCCCTGCAACTCTGGATACTCACAGTCAACAGTTTTCAAAGGGAATATTTCTTCAATATAAAGTAGCTGACTGTTTTATATGAAAGCACTGGTTCCCAACTGACTCCCACTAGGGGTCACCAAAGCTTCACAGGGGTCATGAGGCCTTCTTGATTTTAGGGGTGTAAGAAAAGTTTTTTAGGCTTATATATCTCAGCATTTCATTCACTTCTGTGAAGAAAACTAAATGAGAAAAGTTTTTAGATTATTTTTGACAATAAAACCTTTAAAAAATCTCACAGGCTCAAGGCGCAGTAAAAACCTGAACATGTATTTCACTGCTGAACAGCCTCATCCTGCTTTTAAAAAGTACACAGTTAAAACAACCAAAGAATAAATAAAATATGGCTTTAACCTTGTCAAAAAAAAAAGTCTATTAAGTGTGTATGATTGTTAAAAAAATCATCCAAATCCCTTCCTGCAGCTATAGCATTCACTGTTTGGGTTAACTGTACAGTTTATCCACGGTTCTCTACTTTTATTGTTGTTAAATATGATGTGAAATATGTATAAATATGTCACTTAATCAGGGTTGTCAGTTTACTGAATGACAGAAAAGAGGTCCCATTTGGAAAAAGGTTGGGAATGTCATGATCCTGCTTTTTTGCGAATGTTATGTTATCTTGTGGACTTCTTTTTGGAGCCTTCTGTTTGTGTTCCTCCTTGTTTTATTCATTCATGTTTAATCTATTTCCTGTTTTATTTTGTAGATTCTCTCCAAGTGT
>JAPZEB010000023.1:24990727-25004412 GCA_029783705.1 Chaetodon striatus
GACGGGCTGACATTTTTCAACATTTTAACACATTTTTCGATAAAATGATTAGTCGACTAATCGAAGAAATAATCGATTAATTGTATTAAATAATCATTCAAGTAGTTTTTCATATAAAAAATGCAAATATTTTATGTCTCCAGCTTCTCAAATGTGAAAATGTGCTGCTTGTTCTGTTAATACTTTCATCTATTTTTACTTTTTACATTTTTTTTAAGGTTTAGAATATTAGTTAGACAAAACTAGTATTGTGAAGATGTCACTTCAGTTCATGGGTAATTGTAACTTTTACAAACCAAGCAATGAATTAATTAATCTCTGACACAGTCACTAAAAATACAAGATTATACCATAACAAAATTCATAATCAGCTGCCGTTCTAGATAAAACAGTTAAAACATTTGCTCCATCAGCCTTAAAAATAATCATATTTGCTAGACTGAAAGAGTTTTTGTCTTTTATAAAGGAAGTAAACATGTCAAAGAAGCCAGACACAAGACATTTGAGGAATTTATTTGCTTTTTAGATGTTCATCTCATTTGGGGTGTTGTGATTTTTTACTTCCCCAAGACCATCTGGTTGCCTTTTCACCATCCATTACGTGTAACTGCTCTTTTGGCCTGATTTTGTATACATCAGGTTACAGACTCTCGCTTTTCTCTCTGAGTGTAATTCAAGAACATATTTCAAGATTGACTGATAGCATTTTTTTTTTTTAATAGATACTGTGATAATATTATTATCGTGAATTCCACTGGCCACGAAAATCATGTAGTGTATATCTGATATCGTGCTAGCCTTACATCTCACGTCTAACTAACATTACAAACACTATATTTCTTTTTCAGTGAACATACAGGTGGAAGGAGTGGGATCTTGTTATTTGCTGTGGCACAGGGGCTTTCCTTTTGTTGCCAGGTTTGATCTGTTGAACGGGTCACTTGATGATTCCTTCAAGGACTGATGCTTTGCTGACAGACTGTTGAATCATTTATGTTATGGACACTGCAGAGATCATGCTGTGCTTTAGTTTTTCTGTTTTGTTTTTTGTCAAGGTTTCTTTTTTGTCTTGTACTTGTTCACTTGTGTTGATGTTCCTTCAAACAAGTGTCGCACACTCTGGCTCCATATGCATTTCTTTTATTTTGATGATGACGTTTCAGCCTTTTAGCCTTCTTAAGATCAATGATCATGATTGTCGATCTTGGGTGTCTCTCAAAGTCAAGAAAGGATCCTGAAATAGCAACATTTTGTTATATGCACACAGATTTATCTGGAGTAGAGTATTTTTACAGTGTGGTATTGATATTTTTTTAACTAAAGGATCTGAGTACTTCTTCCCCCGCTGCCTGTCCCTGTCTGATCTCACCATTAATTCCAGCAGCTCAGACCGAGTGTCCCTGCGGTGCCGTCTGGAGCGAGCGCGAGGCGTGGTGGAAGGCGGGTCCAGAAACAGCTTGTCATCCTGAAGCGTGTTGACCACACAGAGAACGTCGCCCACATACGCTTGAGCCTCTTTGGCCGTCATAGCTTTGGAGAATCCTCGACCCTGCGAGAAAAGATCGAATGTAGAGCTCAAAGTGTCGTGACTGAGCTCCGTGGGAGAGAAATTAATTACTGCATTTAAACACCATCAAGCAGAAACATCATATTTTCATTAGTAATGGGCTGGAAAGTTTATAACAGCTCTTCACTGTTCCACCATGAGTGCCAAAGTAATTAGAAAGATTAAGATTATATTCATTGTAAGCACATTTCTAAGTAATTTCTTACTTAAGACACTGCAGGCACAGCTCCAGTCAATCCCACAGTTCTGGCATTGCAATATACATTTCTGAGATTTGACAGCACACTAATGTATCTACAGACATGCTTTCAATTATTCTAATGCAGTCTGGAATATATAAGTGAAATTAGCTTAAGTAAAACCGGCATCTGGGTAACTGAAAAGGCCTCAGACCTTTTTTTTCGCTGATTCCTTTCCTGACTAATTTACCTAACGAGTGTCTGCACAAAGAAACTTTAAAAAGGAAATTCCATAAAGCCTTGAAACTGACATGAAGAAGTGATGAGTTGTAAGACCAATCTACAGCTGAGTTGGTTAGACTGATAACTGATAAGTCAATCAACACAGAATTTGATCTGTAACAGTAACTAATGCACAACATTCCCTTGATCCAGCTTCTTAATTATCATGATTTTGTTATATCTTATGTGATAGTAAATTTAATATCTATCAGACAAAACATGATGATGACGACTCTCTTTTGCAGAAGTTTCATGGAATCAGTCTTGATGTTTTGTATTGCTTGCTACAGGAACTTGACTTTGGCCAACTAGAACAGGCTTTGTTAACCTTATCAAAGTGGCTAGTAAGAGTTCAGGGTGGAGTCGAGTCCAGCTTTCAGCACGTTAACTTCAGAGTAGGTTAAGTCCAGAGTCTCAGGTAAAGAAGAGGAGCCTATATATGATGTTATAGGTCAGAATCATGTCATTGTTTCACGGCTCTATTTCTACAGGTTGTAAAACAGAGCCTCTAAGAAATGAGGAGTCTGTTTACAAACTAAACACATGATTTTAGCAGGATTTTAACTTATGTAAACATTTATTTTAGTCTGCACTGACAGTGTTGCTATTTTTACACTCTGATTCCATCACTGCAGCTCAAAATAACATGAGACACCTACGTGATGAGAACTAGGATAATTATCATTAACTACTTTCCACCCTTTACTTCAGCAGCAGAAACAGCCTGGCATCACTTTTAAGTGTTTCATGTGACATGTTCAGAGTAGCTTCATCATTATCCAAATAAATAGCAAAAAGTAATCTAGACTAACGTCACATATAGCCTAATGATACCTACACATCATTTAAGCCTCGGCCGATGGTGACATTTTGGATAGCATTTTCAATATTTCTACATTTTCTGTTACAAGATTATTAAGTATTGTTTACATCCCATGCCACTGATGTTTTACTGTCTCCGAGTCACAGACACTTTCAGTACCATTTCATCCCATATCACATTAAGCAGCCTACTTCATTCACATTTCTGATGATGTCACTTGTAATTTAACACCCCTGCCACTTCCACATGAACGCACTCGTGGCTGGATAGGAAAACCCAGGGCTGACTGAACCAGTTGATAACCAACCGGTTATCCAGACGGCTAATGTTGGAGTTAGTCAAGCCAGATAACGAAAAGACTTCCTGGGTAAGTTAAACTTGCGTCACAGTACAGGTCTCGGGAGTCTGTAGAACCAACTACTGAACCACTTTGTAAACTGTGTTGTTGTTGTCCATCAGTAATAGTGAGTTTTGTGTGAATTTGTAAACAAAGCTCCCAGTAATGGACAATAAAATACTTTGAACTTTAAAAGCCAGCAATTTGAAGACATCATTGTGACTTAAGACAACTGCGATGGACATTTTTTTCTGTATTTTCTTTTTTAAAAACTATTTTATAGCCCAAATGACACAATAAAACATATAAATTAAAGGTCCAGTGTGTAAGATTTAGGGGGATATATTGGCAGAAATTGATTAACTATGTTTTCATTAGTGTATAATCACCTGAAAATAAGAACTGTTGTGTTTCAGTTACCTTTGAATGAGCCATATCTATCGATATACAGAGCGGGTCCTCCTCTATGGAGTCCGCCATGTTGTTTCTACAGGTGCCCAGACCAGACAAACCAAACACTGGCTCCAGACAGGGGCAATTCATGTTGTTGCATTTTCACATCAGCCACCATAGGTCTCTTTCGTGTTTAGTACATGGCAAAAGTTTCAGCTGGTTGCAATTTGCAACCTGGATGCCACTAAATCCTAGACACTGGACCTTTAATACATCAATAAATAAGACAGTTGTATAATTTTAATGGGGTGTAAAAGGAATATAAACCTTTAACCTTTCATTTGAACTCCAATCATTTGGTGAATAAAAAGAAAAATTATTTTTCTTTGCCTCAAATTACTTGACAGGATTAATTAAAACTGCAAGGTTCTCCTCTATTATTCAATTACTTCAAACTCCTATGTTTTGGTCTTTGCACAAAGTAATAAATTTAGGTCCAGCACTGGAAACACTGCGTGCTGAGCTTTGAATACAAACTTATTTAGTCATCAGTAGGACAAGATTTCACTCTTTACAACACCAGTTATAGGAATAATAGGGAATACATGGGGGAAGATGCCCCCTTTTGGAGCAAAGTCAATTTGCCATAAAATAAAAAAATAAATATCTGATTGTTTGATTGATGATTTTAGCATGTGCAAGATGGTGATACATTAACCAACACACTGTTGACACAAACTGATCAAGTGTACAATTTTGTTGTCATAGCACAAAAATGAAAATCCTTCCCAAGGTAAGAAGCAGCCGAGCTCAAAACAAGCTATCTAACTAAATTAAACAAACTAAAATCCCAAATCTGGCCCATCACTGGATTATTTAAAAGCCTTCTAGCCTTTCCTTCAGGCTGTTTTTGCTTGAATTTCAGGATGTCTTCCTCCAGCAAGCTTGCTAAAATGTTTGCTAATTCTAGCTAGCTAGCAATGCTAATGATTGCAAGCTAGCTAGCAAGCTAACAACACTAGCAAGCAGTCTAGCCAATTAGCCTAACATTTTTGAGACAGGATGCCCCTGGGGGTTTTTGCCCCCTTTCCTAAGAGGGGTTTCTTGCCCAAAAGGGTCTTACTTTACATTTTTACTTTAAAAAGAGAAATATCTTAGTTTTTCCTTTCTAAATAAGTTGAATGACTTTTCCCATAAGTCCCCAAGCATCATATCAATGCTTTTTATGAACAACTTGATATAACAATACACAGAATACTATTTTCCCGTGACAAAAAATTGGATCCGTTTACCCTAAAGTGATTCTGGTGGAATAAATCTGAAGAAGGCCGCAATTTAAATGAAAGGTCAAAATTCACTATAGCAAAGCCATTCAATACACCTGACGAGGGGAAATTCTGTGCCATATATTGGTTAGGAGAGGAATTAAGGGGGTGAGGGCATCTTAACCTATGTATTGTAATTTAAATTTGAATGGATATATTTTAATAATTTTGATTGAAGGGAAAGCTATGGTTGGTTGTATGTGTTGAACAAAAATGAAATTCTTCATTCACAGATTGTATTTGAAGAGTTTTCTGAGTCCGTAAAAAGTAAAATTATTCTGTCATTCACAAAAATAAATGAATAAATTAAAATTACGGAAAATCCTTAACATAAACAGTCACAATTTTGACTCTCTGGATGTTTTCTTCCACTGTTAATCACCTCATGACCCCTCAGATTTATCTTACCACCCCCATGTTGAGAAAACAGTTTCAGAGTAATGAATATTTACATTAAGAATATTTTTTTTTATCTGTTTGTAAGGGTTAGAATAAATAAATGCAGCTGCTAATGCACATTTGCCTCAGTTCATTTAGCTTCCAAAACAATCATCCTGCTGAGCTAAAATATTAAATGTACTGCTATTTGCATAATTTGTATATGCAATGAAACCCATCCATAAAATAGGCAGCTAAAGAGCGAAAATGTGGTGCAGCAACTGCAATTCAGCATCTTTTCCATTTTTATCCTCCAGTCAGATAATAACACCATTTGTCTTAATTCCTTCACACAAAGAGGCTGACTTCTCAGAAACACTGTGCTGTCATATCACAACTGCAGCTTTAAAAAAAGGACCCGGGCAGCCTGCACTCACAGTGACGATGATGATGCTGGCCTCATTGATGAGTTTCTGGTTCAGGTGATTAAAGCTGGGATCAGGGTGGTAGTCGAAGGGCTTCAGTTCCTTCACATAGTTGTCCAGCTTGACGAAGGTTTTAAGGGGATGGTTTGAGGAGATGTTTACTGTTGGAGACCGAAACTTGATGGACGTGTCGTTCTTCTGGTAGGCGTACTGAATGTAGCAGAGGGATAGTAAAATGTCATAACTGGACAAAAACAACAATACAAAGTTATGTGCTGACACATTACACACATAGAGTAAGCCAAACAATACATGAAGGAGAATATAACGGTATTCAACACAGAAAATATGGGAAGCGAAAAAAGCAAACCGTGGGTGTTGAGGGCTTTTTTTAAAGCGGCAGTGAATTCATGTTTTTGTTGCGTGAGGGAAGAGTGTTTCTGGGGTGGGATGGCGGGGAGAAAAAGCCTGGGCTGGCACAATGGGGAAGGTGATGCGTCTCTTTTCAGTCATTCTATTAAAATCAGCCATCGTAGAATAGCAGCCTCCGATGAATCACAACTCGCACTGAGTCATTCCTCCTCTCTGGCTTTGTTTATTTAGTTTTGATGAACTGGACTGATGGTGATATTTCTGTCACTCTCTAATTGTTGGGATGCAGGGCTGACAATACTGCATGTGACAGCTAAACCCTACACACAGTTAAAAGTTTTTCTAAAGGACAAGGCAAAAGGCGTAGGCTACATCAGCTAACGCTCGGAAAAAGTCACGCAGACCTACTGTCAAATTTGAAACAATTTTTTTCTCATTTAGCTGAAAAGTAAATTTGTCCAATTAAATTCATTTCAAGGTTCAGTGTGTTGGATTTAGAGGGATATGCCGGCAGAAATGGAATATAATATATGAAAATAACCTGAAAATAAGAATCATCATGTTTTAGTTACCTTAGCATGAACTGTTTATAACTACATAGAAAGCGGGGCCTTGTCAATGGAGTCCGCCATGTTGCACAGGCATGTTTGTCGTACAGTAGTCCAGAATGGACAAACAGAACACTTGCTCTAGAGAGGGCCATTTGCATTTGCACGTCTTCTATCATAATTAGCAGCCCCTCCACACAACAACAACGTGAAACTGCTTTATTCAGTGTTTTTACCACTTTAAATCACCTGGTCCGTTTTTTTGTGGTGAGTAAGACAACTCTGCGGATAATTTGGCTCTCAGTACAATGAACACTGAAGGAATCTTAAGCAGGAGCTCACGCTTGGCACACATGGGAGAAGCTTCAGCTGGTTGCAATCTGCATTCCTCACCACTAAAAGCCACTAAATCCTGCAGACTGCTCCTTTAAACTGTGAACCTAAAGTAGCTCTGTGCGCCTACTGTCTGAAATGAATGGTTCAACAATTTGGGGAAATGGCAGAAGAGAAGATTTACACCACTCTGATATCAGCCGGATAACTATGGTTAGCTTAGCATAAAGACTGGAAACAAAAAACAGCGAGCCTGGCTCCGTCTATAGGCAAAAAAAGTGCTGGTGGAGCCAGTCAGGAACCAAAGTAATCATAAGTGCTATATCATAGGCAACATGAAGACGTTTCCCTTCTCATCCAAGAGGTCTCTTCAATTCTAATGGACTAGTGTGGAGTTGCAGGCTTTAAACTCTGTGTGGGTGTGAACCCTTACAGAGTTGGTAAGGTCCCATGTGAGACGCTGACCCACCTAATGGACAGCTGTCCATTTACATCTAAAGGAGAAGGGATACTCCTTTAAGGACAGCAATGTTCACGTCTTGGACAGAGAAGAGAGGTGGCCTACGACACCATTCATCACCCACTTATATTGCAGGTGGAGTGAGCACTGTGCCGGACTCCATCAAGAAAAACATCCTTTTAAATGCTTGGCAATATATCAATATTACATCACTATGTTGATATGAAACGAGATATTGTCTTTGATTTTGGATATTGTCGATGTTGTCTTTTCCTGGTTTTAAAGGCTGCACTACAGTAACTTTGTTATATCCACATTAATGACGATTATCTATCAAAACTCTCATTTTTCGTCTAAAACCCAATAGTCAACCCTACAATATCGTCACAATATCACTATCGGAGTATCATAGTATTTCATTTTCTCCTCATCGCCCAGCCCTGCTGCACTGCTTGTCAGCAACTGGTCATATGGTATCTTAGGAGGCAGTTTGGCCTTGTGCGCTCTGATTAATTTGGCACGCAGTTAACACACCAGTCATAATTTTGTTTTAATGAAGACTCCTGGCACTTGCTCCTGGTGCTCTTCACCACTGTTTCGGAAGAAGGAGATAACAGGAAAAACAGGTGGGCCATCTTAAAAAGTGATGTGATTTCTTTGTAAATAAGTGCAGTGCAGTGGATCTAATTTATGTGGGTGTGAAGAGTGGGTCATGTAGAGTTGGAAAAGTAACTGATATACAATATCTAAAAAGGGGGAGTTGCTGAAATTGACTGCTAAGAAACATCTGCAGCACTGTCCTATCAGAAGCAATCACTTAAGGTAACAGTAAGTCACTGTAGCATCGTGCACTGAATCATTTGTAAATGTAGGTATAATTTTATTCATATATGCATAATATGCAATTACCTAATCTATGTTTATCGCTCATTTAGTTTGTTCTCATGATGTTGTCTAATTTAAGATGTAGTGTGTTATTTTTGTTAAGTGTACTTTCACATTTTAAGGAATTCTGATTAAGTTTGAGGTCAGACATGTCGACTATATTATATCTTTACTTTAAACAGATATTAATGAGCTAGTTTAGTCAATGGGTTCAGCAGCAGTTATTTATTTGTATATATTTAAGAACAGCCCACCTCTCCATAAAAACTAGTTTGTGTGGCGTGACCCATTTTAATTTAGGGATAAGTATACTTTTAGTATATCATAAAAATCATTTATTATAGCTTGGCTAAATCTGAACTTACGAGCAGCCGCTGCCACCAGCTCTTAAAGTCTCTGTTTACGATTACAAACAGGAGTTGGAGGGCCTTTACAGAAATAAAAAAAAAGAAAAACATGCTGCTTTGAGCCGCTAACCTGACCCACAATGTAATCAACATGTTTTCACCACAAGCCAGCAGCCACAAATATTTGGGTCTAGTTCAGTGGACAGACTTAAACCAAGAGAAGCTTATGAAGTTGACCAGCCAAGGCCTTTGAGATAACACACATACATCTGCTGCTAGTTTGTGGCAGCCAGGAGTCTTTTCAAATCTCTGCTGTCCCCCGGGTAGCAGGGGACCGGGGACTTGGCCAGGAGTGAAGTAGTGAAGAGCTGCATATTCACATAATCTTCTGCAACCTTAATGCTGGTATTAAATTTAGCGCTTTAAATGAAATGAACAAAATTGCTACTGCTTAATGCTGCCCAGTACACTGGAGGGCAGGCGGCGGCAAGCTGTGTGCAACTCCTTCAAGTTCCCTGGCAGAGTCAATCCGACTTGATTAAGCTGGAGGAGGAACATAGTTATATCTCGGCGAGGGTGAAACAGTGGCGCTGCTATCTGCAATCTTACAGGTTTTTAGGGATTTATGGCCTAAGAAGTGAGATGAAGTAATACTGGCTTATGGACTCTCGCTGATCAGTGGAAGCATGGAGGAGTGGAGATGTGAGATGGTGCGTGTGCATGCTTCACGGAGTCTGAATGAATCACCACTGTAGTCGTGGGCTCATGAGATGTGGGGAGATCGATCGACAGTGCTGCTACTGCGAGGAGGGGAACAGATGGGAAAGTAGAAACTCTCCGAGACAAAAAAATCGCAGGAAAGAGACAGTAAGGAGACAGAGTGAAGAGCGCAAGGAGATGATGAGAGGAGGGTAATCAACAGGCTGATGAGAGGATGTTGAGGAGGATGCTGATAAATACAACTCGTGTTGTGTAAAAGCAGAATACAATGTTTTGCAAACCTTTTCGGCACATATTTAATTGAATAAAGTGCACAGAGAAACCATTTAATGTTCAAACTGATACACTTTGTTGTTTCTGTAAACAGACACTCATTATGAGTTTGATGCCTGCAACACATTCCAAAAAAGTTGGGACAGCAGCATGTTTACGACTGTGTTACATCACCTTTTCTTTTAACAACACTCAGTAAGCCTTTGGGAACCGAGGACACTTACTGTCGTAGTTTAAAAAGTGAAACTTCTTTCTAAAGACTCACAAGCACAACCCCCCAAATTTTTAAGATTATAAGACTGTCTGTGTAGAAAAAATGGACCAAAATCCCATCTGAACACTGTGAGAGGTTTGTTTCTTCATACAGTCTTTAAACTGGCATTGCAGACAAAGTACTAATGCGTGGGTCGGCCCACAGCCCACGGGTCCCGTGGGCTATCCGGCAGTTCGGGTGAGCTCGTTAGAATACATCGCTGGTTTTGGGAAGGCAGGTCAGCAAGTGACAAAGACTAAGTTATTAATAACTTACAGGCACACTGTGCAATAATCCAATTTACACCTTCTCTTCGCCTCTCTCCACCTCTGTGTCTGTCTCTCTTACTCAGCAAGCAGCTTTATCATCGTTGCTGCTGCGCTCAGGCTCTCTGGTATTTGGCTTTTGACCAGGAATATCTGTTAAAGTCCAACATATTTAAATCTCTCGGGTCATGACGTCTGGTAAAAACATTCCCCTCTTTAGTCCTAACAGCAAGGAAGTACCTCTCTCTGTCCACACTGAATCCATTAAATGTGCACTTCTGTAACACCATGTAAACAAACCACTGTATCTGTCAGCTGTGCGCACATGTAAACAAATCACATAGGATATCAGCTGTGTGCTCGAGATCATACTTAACCGTAACCACTTAAGAGATGGGTGAGTACTTACTCTCTTCCTATGTTTGAACTTTTTAAGCAGAAAACACATGTTTATATTGTGATATTTACTGGAAATGACATACAATATAGTCAGCAGCAGCAACTAGGTTAGCAATGGTCATTACTGGAAACTTTCAGCTCCAGTTTGCAGGTTTGCAGGTCGGGTACAGGCGAATGATTAACCCGTTTGTTTACAGGTGAAGCGGGGTGGATTGGCTCTCATAACCGGCCGGGTTGGTGCAGGTTTTAAAAAACGCTGACCCACGTATCATGTAAACAAAGGCTTCTCTAAGTATTTAATGGATTGGTTTTTTGAAGTGGGGTTGTATGAGGTACTTATCCACAGTCAGTGTATTACATACAGCAGGCTGAAGTGCCAACACCAAAGCTAAGCAATGTACTGCTATGAATGGGGGGCAGCGGCAAAATGTATTCTAGCCACCTAAAAAAAATTAGTATCAGTTTAAGTGTACGCTATATTTACAGTATTTTCACTGTTTTATCTTGTTGTCGGACAGCCTGTTCCAATGGGGAAGCTGTTAACGGCTTCAGTTGCCCATCTATGCTCTCGTCAAAGCTACCAGACACTTTGTGCTGCTGCATGACTTTAGTGAATCTGAACTAATCCTTTCAAACGCCAAAGTCACACAATGACACAAACAAAATAACTAATCGAGCAGCTACCAGCAGCTCCTGTGTTCAGTGATGTTGAATCAGTGTTTTTGTCAACGGAGCCTGGCTTCCAGCTCCCTGTCGGAAATCGCTGTCTGAGGTTAAAGTAAAGCAATAAAAAGCATAAACTGAAACAGAACTGGATATTTTTAGGTGGCTCCTATATGTTTTGTTGCTGACCCTTCCACAGCAGTACATTGCTTAGCCTCCTTGTCGGACTCCTTCCTGCTTCTCCAAACTATACCTTTAAATAAATTTTAGTTAGCATGTTCAGTTCTTTTTTTCTGTGTCATTCTACTTTATTGTACATACTTTTCAATCAACTGAAATGTTATTTCAATACATTTATCACTGTATGTTTCACTAAGTCAATACCAACATCTAGATTATATTGTATGTGAATAGCTGCCTTGGAAAATATGTAATGGAAAAAAAAATTTAAACAGTTATTTTCTCCACTGATGTTGAAAAGGATTTGCAAATCATTGCATTCTGTTTACATTTTACACAGTGTCTCAACCATTATGGAATCAGGGTTGTTAAGGGAATAGAGAATGAAATGGGAGACACACCTCAAAAGCTTCCGAGTTGCTTCCTTCAACCTGCAGGACTGCGGTCTGGATTAGGTCAAACCCCGTGCCGGTCACCTCAATGTCCCTGCCTCCACTGAAAACACAAACACAGATGTGCAGGTTTAACACAGTAGAACATGTGTGTGGTACAGAGCTCCCCAGCCACACAAAGACAAGCTCATAGGGAGAGTTACGGGAAGACAGACACACTTCTTAAATTGCACCCGGGGTAATTTTCACCGGAGATGAAAACAAATTAGTTTAGCCTCCGAGCAGCGTATCTGGTGTCTGTTGTTCTAGCCTGCGTGCCTAATCAAACGCGGCCTAGTGCTTTCAATTGCACAGAAAAAAGCAAGGTAACCGTCTAATGCATCCATTTTCAGCGATCATCAAGCAGTTTGGTGCAACATCAAAGACTAACATTTGTATCCCCTTCAGCAAATCAGAAGCAAGCATGAGGAAATATTCTGCACACATACACAAACAACAGGCACACTCAGCAACTCTCGGAGGACAAATCATACTTTTAAAAAACTAAAAGGTTCTTGGCATTAATAACCTTTACCAAGGTTTCAGATGGATAGAAGCTCGCAGGGCAGAGAACACGGCAGATGTCTCTCTGAGTGTTCAATTTTCCATTACCGTACTTTTCTATACAACCTTGTCATCAGTGTCACTGTTTTTTCTTTTCTTTTCTGGCTTGTCTACTTTAAAAACAAGAGCACAGTGCGAGTTTTTAAAAGGGAAATCTAATTTTTGTCAACCCTTTGAAATCCTTGTAGCTTTTGTGGCAAATTCCCAAATCTTTACAAAGAAGGGTAAAACGTGACATGACTCAGACAAAAACATGAAAGTAACACCCTTCAAATACCACAATCCCACTTAAATTTTCATTCAACGCTACGAGTGTGACAACATGGACATGAATAACCTGTTTATGATCAAGTTTTTTGTAGTTTCTCATTGATGTGTGTGAGCATGTAAACATCACATCCCGTTATCCTGTTAATGAGAGACTCAAATATGTTACCTGGAATACTCCAAAAGAAACTGGGATACTGTTGCATGTTCTATGTGTTCGCCTTATCGTGGTTATTTGAGCACTGCTGACTACCTGCGCAGGTGCAGCTTCAGCCAAGTGATGCAACAGACAACAAACAATGATGAGGCAGCAGCTAAAGCCTCTCACTTGTGGAGCCATGAGGAAACAAATTTTTGAAAAAGGCTGCGTATCTTCGCCCACTGCTCCCATCCTATGCGGCGGTAGTGACAGTGACAGGCTGGCACAGGGTTTCATGACACAGCAGTGCACGCTTCGGTGAGCTCCATGACCACGCCATCTCAGAAAGCCTGTGCTCTAAGTGAATGCTCATATTTTATATAATAACCTGTGTGCACCTTTGTAAGAATCCTGAATTATTCTGGCTTGGTGAAAACACAAAGTTGGACTGAGTAGTATGTAGTATGGGCTAGTTTTGTTTCTAAAGCTTCTAATTAGGCAAACTAGCCTGAATGATGCGCATGAAGTATGAGGGCATACAGAATATACTCTTCATGTTTTCCTCTTACTCGTATATTTGATCTCACACCTATTTACACAGAACCTGACTGTCTGCCTCTTAAGCCTGTTAAAGTTATTCAATATCAGAATACAGACCCATCATCTGAGTAGAGTTGTGTTGCTGGACATAATTTAGTAATAATTTAGCACTCTTTAGCTGTACATATTTCCAAGTAAGCTGCAATACTACGAGCAGCATGGTGGTTAGCACTGTTGTATGTTCTGCATGGGTTATCTGCGGGTACTCCAGCTTCCTCCCACAGTCCAAAGACATGCAGGTTAATTGGTGACTCTAAATTGTCCGTAGGTGTGAAT
>JAPZEB010000023.1:25009205-25034965 GCA_029783705.1 Chaetodon striatus
CCGATCTGGGGTCGTCCACTAACTGGAAGATCAGCAGTTCAATCCCCAGCTCCTCCAGTCCGCATGTCAAAGTATCCTCGAGCTGGCTGTTCCATCGGTGTGCGAGTGTGAGCGTGTAAAAACTGAGTAGCAGGTGGCACCTTGCATGCAGCCTTGGTGACCAGTGTATGAATGCGTGCGTGAATGGGTGAATGTGACTCATAGTGCAAAGAGCGCTTTGAGTGGTCGGAGGACTAGAAAGGTGCTTTACAAGTGCAGGTCCATTTACTGTTTACCACAAATGGCCAATGCAAAGCATCTCATGGATGCTGCTGTATAAAAATTAGCCTGCTCATCAATTGCTCCTTACAGTGAATCATGGCAACAACAATATCACCGCAGTATTTTTTATTTATATGTTTACAGCAATCACACTGATTGCTTCACACCTTGCCAAAATCAACGCAGCAATCAGGGATATCATTTGGAAAAAGAAGTTTCATAGGTGAATTTGTTCCTTTAATAAAGTTTTGCTATGGTAAAACTTGGCCTGTATTATGATTAGGACTCATCACAAAGATAAGGAATGATAACACAAGAGCTGTCACTGGCTTTATTTCCAGACTTTGCTAATTTACACATTTCATATATGCAGGTGGTAAAGATGTGCCAGGTGAGTTGACTGGAGAAGGCAGAGTGTGTGTGGGAGCCACTGCTGTGTCTTCAGTGACAGCACAGTCGTGTTCACTGAAGAGATTTTACACAAAAAAAAAGTGAAAACTAAAGTTATATTTAGTGATATATGCACAGTATTGTAAGATATTATTGAAAACTATTTGCTCTGTTCTGAAATTCTTTGATGCTATTTGATGCCTGGATTTCTACAACCCTATGTTTAAGCAGTCGACAAGTTATTGGCAGTTGCACTGAAGAAACAGTTCCCCTCTAAACACCTCAGACGGTTTCACTTTAATATCTGTTTTAGGCCCAGAGAGGTAAAAATATCAAATATTTCACAAAAAAAAAAAAAAGTTCAGAATATTAATGAAAATTACAGAAGCACAATTCTGTTTTTCTTCTTTCCTACCTCATTAATCTTCTCACAACCACAGACTATATATAAAGTTAAAACTGGCTCTATCTCAACCAGTTACAACAGTTAAACGCTACTTTCACATTAACATGTCAGTGTTGGCAATCTAATAATGTAAAATGTTATAACATATCAGTCACAGGGGCCATTTTTCTGTGGAAGTGATATTTATACTTTTTATCTTTTTAGTATATTTTGCTGAGGACTATGGAGGACTAGGACTATGAATGCAGGACGTTTAATAGTAATGGGGTACATCTACACTCTTGTACAGAGACAGAGCGCA
Organism: Chaetodon striatus; assembly: GCA_029783705.1. Taxonomy (NCBI): domain Eukaryota; kingdom Metazoa; phylum Chordata; class Actinopteri; order Chaetodontiformes; family Chaetodontidae; genus Chaetodon; species Chaetodon striatus. The sequence goes on from JAPZEB010000023.1 coordinate 25,010,564, forward strand.
ATACATCATACTCTGAAAACCACAAGGGAAAACAGTCAGGGCCATAATATGCAACCAAGGGCTGAAATGTTAACAAATTGCTTGTAGCTAGCTAAGAACATTTGCTTTCAAAAAGTCAAAGGATTATTTTAGCACCTTATGTCTGCCAGAGAGGAAACGTTACATCAACAGTATTGTCGGTCCGTCTCAGTGACTCTTGGAGAAATGATCCTACTGAATGGACAAAAGTAAAATACTTTGATATTTTCAACTATTTGATCGAAACGAGATAATCATTTAACCTAACAAAGAACAAAACCAGGCATTACATAATTTAGTTGGCTCCAACCTTTACGGTTTGTCTGGCCAGATTATCAGCTGTTATTTATGAGTGTCAGGATCCCAAAGTTTTCCACTGCTGAGGCCTCATATCCTACTGGCTGTACCCACCTTTGTCCTCTTAAAGGCTAATTTTTTCAGTTTGGCAGCCTATAAAGCATAAGACACTTATGCTGTGTCTCAAATTGGATACTTTGGTTCAGTGTTAAGCATTATCGCCTCACAGCAAGAGGGCAGATTTCTAACTTGTAAAATGTCAGCCGACGACAACAGAAAACACCAAAGCATTTGCACCGATATATACGATTATTATTCACTACCACTTTACTGTTGTTGAATATAAGCTCACAGTTTGTTTATAAGATTATTTTATGTAATAATGTGGCGCTGCAAACGATAACACCAATGCTAACGCAAACTTGCTAGCTAGCTGCACATTTTATCACCAAGCACTGACGTTATATGTGTTGCAGCGTAAGTTCTACAATCTATGGGTGTAATTTACTTTGGTGTTTATGTGTGTTAAATTGTCGTCCTCACTGTGGAAGATTTTAGTATAAGATTTGTGGTCAGATGCTTGACAAGCTGTAAGTATTCGCAAAATTCGGCAGCTATCATTAACTTGGTAGATCAGCTGGTGACAGAGCCAGCTAGTATCAGCCACAGAAATGTATAACGTGCTGTGATAGCATGTTCATTTTAATACAATAAAGAAAAGTATACAGAAGAGTTCAAGTGAGCAAACAAGCAGATATAGAAAGCATATATTTTGGCAAGTGACAAATTGTGTTAAATGTCACTGAAATTTGCAGAGCAGAAGAAGAAAAGCTGTCAAATCTTGTGACTGTCATTTCTGGTAAGTGTGCAGCAACCATGTTTGCCATGAGACACACTACCATGTCAGGATTTGCGCACTTTGGGTAAGTACATAGAGTGCGTAGTGTACTACATGTAAGTGCACTAACAGAAGTATTTGATTTGATTTGAGACAGAGTTCTGGGTTCTTTACCCTGTTGGCAGTGCAGCCCGCCACACAACAGCTTTAAGGCATTTTTCTGATGTTTCTAGCAGACCAAAGTGACATGGAGGCACGTTCACACAACACAAAGTCAGTAGAAAGCGATGAATTGTTTTCCCCCCTGCTGTGGGCGGGACTTAATTGCGCTCTATTGGTACTCAAAAAAGGATCCGCGAACTTCTTCCTCCACTGCCGTTCACCTCTTAGAAGAGTGATTCTGTTCCTGAATCAACCTGCGCTCGGAGACTCTCAGATCAATACAGTGGCATAATGAGCTAATTAAAACATGCACCCTGGTTACCTCGGGGAAAGGCAAAGCACTCCTTAGCAGATAAGGTATCCAGAAGTTTACAAAAAAAGACTTCCTTTTTTTTGTAAACCTGCCAAACACAGTTTGACCAACAGCTAACAAGAGAGAGACAGCGTGAGGCTGCTGCTCATATATTTGCATAAATACATCAAAGTGTGTAGCATTACCTCGTGGAAACAGAGTACTTCTCCTCTTGATGGATGCAAGGCTCCCCGACAACACTGATGCTTTTGATGTCTTCCTTGTGGATGCCAAGGTTGGAGCCCCGGATGGTGATGGAGATTCCTCCCTGCAGGGGGCCGTAACGTGGGATGATCTGGATGTGGAGATTCGGTGGTAGGGGGGTGGGGCGCGTGTTTATAAGAAGAGGGGATTTGAAATGGATTTAAACAGATTAGTTGTGCAATAAGAACGTACAAGAGATTTACACAGTCTGTTTAAGTCCGCTGAATAGTTAAAGTGTTTAATATTCAATGCCATGGTTCAGAATTACATCCATACTATATGAGTCATGTTTGCATGTATGTGTGTATGAGCCCAAATGATGCAGGATTTATGATGCTGATATGAAAGATACATGAGGATAATAAAAAATCATATTATAATATTGGGGCTGATGTTCTGTGTAAATCCATGACACTAACAGATATTTTTTGTGATAAAGACACGTTTGAGTAAAGATATTTCAAAGCGGAACAATAACTTTATATTAATTAAAGATATAAATCTTGGACTGCTGTTTTTAGTGACTTTTTTTATTATTTTTTGAACTTTGAGCGCCCTTCTTTTTGTGCACAGATGTCCTAAATACATTTTTTTAAATACTTTTTTTTTGCATTGATCTCAGGCTGTGAACGTTTTTTGTGGCTGTCCAGCCCAGATGTGTAGGTATCCCCTCTGCTGTCCTTTCTTGGTTCTCCATTGTACAGACATACCCAAGATAAACTTCTTTGTTGCCCTAAGTAGCCGCAGTTTCACAGCAGCTTAAAGACTTTGTGCCAAATCTTGAGCAGTCACTAAAAATTCAATTTTGAACAATAATTACAAATAAAAATATATAACAAAACATCATTAAACTTGAAGCAGTTAACTTTAAATTTAATATACAATTAAGACTCATCCACACCAAGAATAGTAACCATAAACATATTATCTTAAAAATCATTCTTACTCAAGTGGATGGCCGAGTGCTCACCGGCACCATTATTGACGACAGTGGCGAACAATATTGTTGGAAACTCTTTCAAAGCAATTTGATGAACGATATGCCCTTTTTTTTTCATCAATATAAGCACCTGTATGTGGGTTTTTTAAACACAACAAAACTAAAAGCTAAAAATAGGTGATAGACTCATTTTCCATTGCCAGCAGTAGATGAGTATGCCTTTATGTTTTTTATTCTGGTGTGTCACATTTGAGGTCATGGACTAGCTGAAAAACAGCGCTGCATTCAGCCCTCAACAAAACGTAGCAAAGCGTTTATATAAACAGAAACTGTGGTGCGATGAACATCTAGTTTTGTTATGCAAGTGCACTGCCTTTTAATACTGCAGAGTTTCATTCAGTTCATTTCAAAGGGGCTTTATTGGCACAAGAAACATATGCTACATTGCCAAAGCAAGTGTGAAATTAAAAGAAAAAATGTTAGTACAATGAGTAAAGATCTACTAGAAATCAGATTACATACACGCTGTTACTGACAGTAGGGTTACACCTCTGACACACCCACCAAACAAGAGAAAAAGTAACTCAAAGCCTGTTTCACACTGTTTTGAGGAAATATGTTGTTCAACTTGGAAACCATAACGATGCACACTGTTTTTAGATTGAACATGCCACAGGGAAGTAAACAGTAGAAAGCAGCATGTAGGCCAGCGAAAATGTTTCGGTGGTTACTTTTTCTTAATTTCTTTCACTTATTCAGTCTTTCTCCAAAACTCAGTGCTGACTAAATTTGAACGATGTATGAGCGTTGCTCGGAAAAAGACAGACTGTCATTGCATCACATTGAAATAAGGGCTAAAATTAGCGCATCCAGGTGTCATATTTCCACCAGTGCCAATCGGCTATGGGGATGATAAATACCCGTGCCTGCTGCTGAGTCATTTGTCCCAGGAATGAATGCCAATTGTAAACTTTCCCATTAAATACAAAAGCCTGATGTTAGTGTTTTTTTTGTCCAGTGGGAAACGAGCAACAGAAATAGCCAAACAAAATCCATCCAAATTTACAGAGCATCACATTTAGCATGAAAGATGACTTTGCAGAGAGGCTCATAATCACTCATCAATGTGGATGCTCACATCCTTATCGTTAATGTCACTGTTTTATTTATTGTTTTTGGTGTGGACGGCCCTTAAGAGACTACAGCCAGGCTAGCAGCTCACCAAAGTAATTACAATTCATCCTGAGGGGGACATAAATGTCTGTTAAAACAGTAAAACAGTACCTATTCATTCAATTGTTGACAAGATAAGTAAACCAACAATGTTAACGTGTTAGTGGCTCTACAGGAAAAGTCAGGGGATCACCAAAGTCAGTAGGATTTATCCTCTGGGGACCACGAACGCCTGTACAAAATTTCCTGGCCATCCATGTACTAGTTGTTGAGATATTTCAGTCGGGACTACAGTGGTGGATCGACCGCTATAACAGCTATTATACATAAAAATACAACAAATGGCCTTGCCATGATGCACACTGATAGCAACTCTTTGTGATATCTTTATTGTCAGATGTATCGGTCATAACCTCTGCCACACTGATTCAACGCAATTACTGATGGATTTTTGTCAATGACAATGAGGCGCCAACAATTAAGCGAGCAAAGAAAGAATTGATCCAATCTAGATGTGCTGCAGATCAGCTCAGCACGCCCTCAAGGAGAAGCAGACTTTCAACTCCTCCGTCGACAGAAAAAGGAGAGGCCAATAAAGTGCTGCGATCAATAATCCAATCACCAAAGTCGCTGCCTTTTCACAGCTAGTCACAGGCCATTGATGCACGCATTGTTTCCAGTTCACAGGTCAACGTAAAGAGATGACAACATTGAAAGTACTCACATCGGTGATCTGGGGGTCGGGGCACTCGGTGTTGTCAAGATCCTCGGACCCTGGCTGGTCAGCATTGCACAGCTTCCTGTACACACACGCCTTCTGCTTGGCGCACCACACACAGCTATACTTTTGGTCTGAGTTCTTACAGAGACTACAGTCCTCCCTTCCTATGGAGCAGTTGTACAGGGTGACTGTAAGGGAAGAAAACATGCGTCACATTTTTGATTTTCTGATGCATTAAAGTCTTGCCAGATGTCTACGTTCGTGTTCTCCAACAACATTCAATTTACATGACGAGGAAAATATAAACCACTTGTTATTCTGTCAAATCATGTTTGGTGATACAGTCATTACCAAATAATTATTTGTTTAATTTTCCAATTGAAGATTAAAGGCAGCTTCCTCAGATCTAATAGAGGCCCCATACTGGGAATAGCAGTGTACACACAGGGCATTAAAAATAAGGTCTCCACATTAAAATGTGAGAGAGCGTACCGTTCAGCGTGCTGTCCATCTTCTTGCCCGACTCCTTGTCCTTCACGTAGAAGAGCACATTGGTCTCCGGTGACTTGTCGTAAGAAAACTAAGAAATTGGAAGAAAATGAATTATTAATACAGAATCCAGTGATTAATGGCACTTAAGCTCTTCTCGGCAAACAGTGTGGGCTGCCGCTCCATCATGCCAAGGGAGGAGAGGAAAAAAAAGGAGGGAAAAAAATTATACCCAGTCTGGCAGATTTTCAGCTGAAGAAATCAATGTTGAGAAAGAACATAGCTCGGGGCTAGGTACTGTTTGAGTTTCCCAATCACAGAATTCACAATGCAGAGAAGGAGCTAAAATAACTCCAGTGAGAGGAGTTTGTCCATTAGAGGGAGCTAGAGAATATCAAAGGGAGTGCTAAAGGGTGATTTGATTAATAAGCCTGGAACATAAAGTCAGCTCATAGATACAAAGTTTGGATATCGACTTTTGTGTAGCTGAAAAATCTGCAATCAAGTGGTTCTCTACAATAGACTTCACTCAGTTTCAGGGCTTCCCTTTATTGCACTTTCCACAAATCAGCCGTAGTTCAAGGACCTGTGTTGAGTGGAGGGCAAATTGGCCACAAGCTATCTGAACAATCTCAAGAAAGGAACAAAATCAGCAGTTCAGTGTGTGAATACTGAGACACGGTCAGGGGTCGAGAGTCGAGTCAAGTGTGTGCCAAGAAACTCCAAAACAGCCGTACTCACATTGAAGCCGCTGAAGGTGTAGAATGGCCCACCCTCAAAGTTTACCTCCTCTTCCACATTTTTCATCAGCTCAGTGCCGATGGTGAAAACACGATCCTGGAGAAGCAGAGAAATAAAAAAACAACCATGGTGCAGATTAATTTATGTAGATTCTATTTGCAAAACACTGTACTCTGATGCTCCTCGTTTTTCTTTTCACTGCCGATCAAAACATGTGAAAGACTGTGTTGTAGAAAGCCCCTCTGTTCTCGCTCAGAGAAGTTTGGATGAGATGACTGGCTGTTTTTATTGTTACCGCAACTGTATACAACCTTTTTACATGACAACACTATATCCAGAAGGTCTTAAAGGTCCAGTGTGTAGGATTTAGGAAGGTTTGGGATTGGTGGCTATGGCTCAGAGGGTAGAGCTGGTCGTCCACCAATTAGAAGATTGGCAGTTCGATTCTCAGCTCCTCCAGTTTGCATGCCGAAGCATCCTTGGGCAAGATACTGAACCCCAAATTGCTCCCATTGGGTGTTCCAGCAGTGTGTGAGCGTGTGGTTGCTGAGCAGCAGGTGGCACCATGTATGGAAGCCCTGGCCATCAGTGCGTTAATGGGTGAATGTGACATGTGGTGTAAAGGTGCCTAGAGTGGTCAGAAGACTAGAAAAGCCTTTTACAAGTGCAGTCCATTTACCATTTACATTTGGGGAAATGGAATATAATAAGTATGTTTTGTTTAGTGTTTAACAACCTGAAAATTAAAATCATTGTGTTTTCATTACATTAGAATGAGCCGTTTATATCTACACAGGAAGCAGGTCCTCATCTACGGAGATCGCCATGTTGCACCGCTATGTCCCTATACTAGCAAAGAAACGGACAATCGAAAAACTGGCTCTGGATAGGGCCATGTACATTTTTCTGTCGGCCACCATAGTTACAAGCCCCTTTGCAACAAGCAGCATTGGACAAACACTGATTGTTTAATGTAAAAACTGCTTTATTCTGTGTTATTTCTGGTTTGCACCACTGGGACTCTTTATTTTGGAGAGAGACAGACCTCTGCAAATAATTCAGCTCCTGTTAAAAACCTCCTGAACTCTGGAAGTTATCAGACAAAAAAAGTGAGCACACGTTAGCAGGTTCTAGGCTAGGAGCCCGTCTACGTGCCGAACAGCATCGGAGAAACACTGATTTGTGACGTGAAACTGCTTTATTTGATGTTTCAGTTTAAATCACCAAGTCCGTTTGTTTGGAAGAGACCTCTGAAAATAATTTAGCTCCAAGTAAAAACCTCCTAACTGTCTGGATCTGAAGGTATCAAAAGGTGAGCAAACATTAGCAGGTTCTGGGCTAGCTGTCCGTCTTTAATGTGCCAAATAACATCGGAGAAACACTGATTTGTAACATGAAACTGATTCTATCCAGTTTAACCAGTTTTACCAATTTAAATCATCTGGTCTGTTTGTTCTGGAGAGGGAAAGACGTCTGCAAATGATTTGGCTTACAGTAAAAACCTCCTAAACGATGACCGAATTCTAGCTGGGAGAAGTTCCCGCTGGTTGCAATCTGCAATCCTCACTGCTAGATGCCACCATATCTACCTAAATCATATGCACTGTTCCTTTAACGAGGAGGCTGTCTGTTCAAACTTCGGTCTGTTGTTGCTTTCAATGTACAAACACAGATATAGAAATTCAGTTAAAAACAAGGACAACACCCCTGAACATGTAGACATAAACATTTGACTGAATGTTGACTTTTCATGTCACATTTTGTCTCCTTATGCTCTGGTTAAAAATTCTGACCACTCCGGTTCACTGTGGGCCTCATCCCAGACTCAGTAAGTGTTCAAAAGAGCCAATTAGTTTTAAAGAAATCATTTAAATTCTGTATCTGTGCCACTTTACCTGGTAGAGGTCCAAATTGATCCCCTCGAAGCTGATACTAGTCTTGTAGCCCACGGGGATCAGCACAGGATCTGGATTCTCAAACTGAGGACACTTTGCTCCCTGAGAAGGCATCAAAACAAATCAGATACTCTCACTCTCAATCATTTACATTTTAAATACGCCAACCACTTAACGGACACCCTCATCTGCGGCGACAGATAAGTGTATCGCTGCAACATCTGCTGACTTATAAATTGAGATCCTGCGCCCTACAGTATTTGTCACGCAAGATGGTGCCAGCTGATACCAGGATTTGAGGTTTTTTTTTATTAATTTCGGGGGATATCTGGATCGCTCAAGCGTCCCGTCACATGTGGTGATTAGATGTGTCTTTTAAAACTTCTGCTACACTTTTCCCAGCATTTATCAAACAAATACTATCAGTACAGCGGTTGACAAGGGCAAACACGCTACAACAGGCCAAACTGTTTGCATTAGGAGAAACATGCTGCAGCTCCAGAAACAGGACCGATGATTCAATGGCTGCCTAACAAATATGACACAACAAGTTGCAAAAAGCTCTGTGTCTGGTCGGTACAGGCTTCAACCCCCGCCCCCCTGATCAGGGCCTTAAGAGGCGACATAAAAAGGGACGCATTCTTTTTTACATTTGGCCTTAGTGTGTTAAACTGTTATAAAAGAGCAACAGATTAACATAGCTAGCATTAGTATTACACTAACACTAGTTAAATCAAGCTGTTCCACTTAGAGCTCCCCCTAGAGGCCTGGAGAACATCTGCTGTGTTGACTGGATAGGCAGTGTTTTTCTGTTGCATTTGTTTTGGGGGGTTTTTGTGTGGTCTGACTTCACATCATTTCTGTGTTACTGTATTTGTTTTGGCTTTCTGCAGCACATCTGATTTTCTTTTCGCAGCATGTTTTCATTGTCTTTGTTTTGGATTTTAATAGGTGTTTTTAAACTGGCATCGTGTCTGAAGCTGCTTCTCCCACTGGAAATGTTTTGGGCTGCTGTGGCACGTTTGCCCTTGTCAGACACCGTACTGATAGTGTGTGTTTAATAAATGCTGGAAAAAATATAGCAGAGGTTTGAAAAGACAAATCTAATCACCCGATGTGATGGGACGCTTGAGTGACCCAGATATCCCCCGAAAATCAATAAAAATAACTTTTGCCCTTGTCGGCCTCCGTGTGTCAGAGATAAAACGCCCCAATATGCCACTGATGTGTTAAAACATGAGAAGACTCACCTGACGGTGCTTGATGATGTATATACCCGCTACGCTGTCGTCCATGTCGCTGCAGGTGTGATCAAGTGCGTTCCACTGGCAGCCCCACGAACTGGCCACACATGACATGCACCTGAAAAACCACACAAGAATTTGGTATACACCAAAGATAAGAAAACGCTTTCACACGCATACAATTAGGCAATTGCGCACACACATAAAAGCACACACACAAACAAAATCTTAAAACATGCAAACTCATCAAAGAGCGTCCGGCACAAAAATCCATGCTGCTGACAACGAAATGGATCTCTGCAACTTCACATAAGCAAAGCTCGTTCATCACACATTCCTTGGCATGAAAGAAATGGAGAAAAAAAAATAAGGAGAGGGGGAAAAAAATGGTGAGATCGACTTTCATTTTTTGATTAATGAAAAGGAAACTGAGGCAATTTCCTCGGCCTGGTAATAAAAGGAGGAGAGAAAATGCAAGAGGTGCGTTCAAAATTACCATGCATCACAATTTACAAACAGAGCCTTGATCTCTCATCTGTTCATGCACGGTGATACATTTACATCAAGGTTGTCAGTTGATGCTGTGTTCAGTGTCACTGTGTATTTTCGGTGAGTGACAGAGCAGAACTGATAGATTAAGAGTCTGACTCACGGTGTGTTTTCTGATTTCCTCACTGTGGCAGCGCAGTTATAGAACTTGAATTCCCGCGTGGCCAGCTCCACCGTCTCGTTGACCAGAACCTTGATGGCCACCGCCACGAAGTCTGAGGGCACAGCAAAGGCAGGGTTAAAATGTGCTGCACTGGCTTGTTGGTGGAGCATAAGTGTCACACATTAATGAATGGGGACAGTGTCACTGGGAACTATTCTGAATATTCAAGCCTACCACAGTTCAAGATAAGATTACACAACACAGGAAGGACGACACATTCTGACACACAAGACATGACCTTTAAATAATTTGTGACAGAGCATCACCTCAAATTTTATTATACTAATTATTTATTAATGCATTAATTTAACATGACTAAGTGTCTACGGCCTTGCTAGTGGCTCTGTAAAGCTGCACCTATCCACAGCAGTACTAAATGCAAAGTGCCAACATGCTCACAATGACAATGCCAACACTTCACCATTTCAGTTCAGCATTTTGGATGAATGAATGAAACCTTTACTGCCCCCAAGGGGAATTTGCTTGTATAATTGAGCATAAAAGAGTATCAAAAACACATTAACAACAAAAAATAACATAAAAACAAGCATTATAAAAAGCATCTTATGCAGGATTGTCAGTTTCTGTTTGTACACGACATTTATTGCACGTCTGTCTGTCCTGGAAGAGGGAAGCCTCCTCAGGTACTCTTCCTGAGTTTTCTACCATTATTTTCCCTGATAAAGGGTTTTTTTGGAGACTTTTTCTTAATGCACTGTGAGGGTCCAAGGACAGAGGGATGTTGTGTGCTGTAAAGCCCTCTGAGGAAAATTGTGATTTGTGATATTGGGCTTTGTAAACATGGTAGCAAGCAAAAGATAAAATAAAATTTAACCTAAGATTCACTCTCATTTGGCATTTCAGCTCACTATATTCGCATTTTTTTCAGTGCTGTGTCTCGAGCCCTTTAAAATTACCTCTCTAAAGCGAGAATTTCACAACATCATGCCGCCTTGCCGTTCTGTTTAAAAGGTAAAATTGCCGAATGAAAGAGCTGTCTCACTTTAAGCCACCACAGGAGGTAGTAACAGCACTGAAACAACGTCTGTATAAACAAGACAGCTAACAGGATGGGATCATGGGAGGCACAGGTGTGACATTTTGACAACGTTTTGACGAGATTTAAAAAGTAGCTGGGAGCAGCTAACTCAAAGAACAACAGCAGCCTTAAATGTCTGTAAGTTGAGTAAATAATGAGGTCCTTGCCCTCCAGGCAGGGGACGAGATCAGCTGCCATATAACAGAGACACTAAATGATTGTTTTTGCTACATTGTGCCATTGTTATTGTTTATAAAGCTCTGCTGACACATATGATACTTGTCACACTGCAGGCCGACACTATTGTGTTACATGTCATGCCCTTCACGCCTCTTAAGTCTGCGATGCTGACGTGCTGTCTACAATCACACACTGGAGCGGCATGATGCTGCTGTTGTTTGGTTCTGTGTAAAAATGCAAAGGCGACATGAAGATGAGACGACAAAGCGGCCCTATAGCACGATCTCTGTGTGAAAAGGAACAAGTGCTGCTTACAGTACACCCTTGCACCTGGTTGCTACCTTTCTATCAAGCTGTGGAGGTACATGCCTACAGAAGATCTCTCTCTACAGAAAGATACAACGCCACACACTTCCAGTGGCTCATAAGTGATGACTGAGAGAGATAACTTAAATTCTACATAGTATTTGCCTGGGTCCAGAACTTTGAATCTACCCAGTAGATTGAGATTGAGCTGACAGAAGATGAAAACTAAGTAAAACAAATCGACAATTCTGTTCAATATCAGGCAGGCATTCAAAGCATCACTGTCAACATGAATACATTTGCTAATTAGTAAAAAACACACAGTACAGCTGAGGCTAATGGGAATGTCATTAGTTTTACAGTTTTACCGTTTTACAGCTTATCCCAAAAGGGACACGGACGTGTGTGCCAAACAGTATAAACAAAAATAATAAAGCGCCTAAAAATAGATTTTGTAAATCAAGGCACTTTTACTAGACATGGCCACAAAATTGGCGAATAACACTGGATCCAACTCAGTTGATATTGTACTTTAGTAGAGCAAATTCCTCTCCAGACTAAATCACAAATGTGCCTTACTCTGGAACCTCTCTGTTCATTTTCAATTACCAAGGGAAGTTATGCACTGCCGTTAATCAAAATGCCTCTGGACACAATTGAATAGACCTATAACCAATCAGAGCAACGAAACCTGTGACGTAGTGCTGAGTGCCACAATGACTACAGCGTGCAAAGAAGAGCTGGGATGGTGTAGCGCTGATATGTGTATGTGAATGAGTGTTACTGTTTTTGTCTAAAGAATCTGAAAATACTACGTCAGCAGCTTCCAAATCAGGCACAGCCATCTTGGGTGTTTTCAGAAATGCCTCCATGATGCTCCTCTTTACTAAGCTAGGGTTATGCTTTACTTAGACACGAGACAAAAAAAAAAAGTCATCATATTTTGTGTAAAGCGAGAAGGCTCTGCAAGTTGTCAGTTACCGTCTTAACACGCCCCGTATTAGCTCAACGGTTCTGATTGATCCCAAATGAGCCAGGACGGGTACCAGATGTATCTGCCAGAGCAAATCAAACATGAGCTCACAGATTCATCTGGTTCCCAGGTTAGCAATTGCCCTTACAAATGTGCAACTTAACCACCAAAACTAACTGTCATGCCTGGGGCGTTTTGGGCCCCTCGGGGTCTGGGGCCCTGTTGTAATCGTCCACTTTACCCATTGGTGATAAAACCTTGGTTATAACGGAGAACAACAGACATTTGTGTTTAAAGAGGATGCATTAAAAAGAGAGCAGGTTAATTATAACGGTCATACCTTGGCCCTCAGGTGTATGCGGTATACTTGAAGGGCTGGGTAGATCGCAGGAGACCTGACCAGAGTCAGACATGGTGCCAACACTCTCAAAAGTCTCGATGGAGCAGAGCAGACGGTCAGATGGCCCGATTGCGGGAAGGGAGGGGATGTTGATCTTAACCTGAAAGCAAAAAAATATGGATTTTGGAAGTGGCTGAAACTGGGTTTTTCACAAAAAGGATCATTGTGATGATTATGATCACCTGTTAGTAACATCACGTCATATCAATTTTCTCTGCTTAGTGTATCATTCAAACATATCTGTCTAGCTGCGAAGTTACAATAGAGAAACTGTTTCCTTTTACAGCTTTGGAGATTGATTGATTGCTGCTGGTGGATATACAAGAGTGAGTCAGAAAGAGAGGGACAGAGAAGTAGTCAGGAATGAAAAAAAAACAACTTGAGAGAGAGAGAGAGTGCGCACTAGAGAGGCTCTCCATCTTCGGGCCGTGAGCACAATCAACCAGGTCGGTTATAATAAGCTAGTTTGGAGTTTTCTGGATCGATCGATACAGAGGCAGGAAGACCTAGAGCCCAGGGTCTCTGATTCACAATGGAAACAGCTTATTACTCAGGCTGTGCATGTTTGTGTGACGTGCATGTAAGAGGGGTTGTGTTCTGCAGAGAGGGAGACGCACACAACAAAAGGAGAGACGGCGAGAAGAGAAGCAGCGCTGTACCTTCTGAGTCTTTTTACAGGAAAGGTTCGGGGGGTAGAGGGAGACGATCTTGACACACTGCTGCCTGGGGCTCCACAGCCAGCCATTCTTCTCCTCCGCCCGTCGGCAATCAGACCTCCTGGTACACCTTCAGACGAAGGATGAACAACTCCCATCAGCCTCTGCTCCACAACCCCTAAACGCTTTTACAAGGCCTCAGAAAACAAAGCCTATGGACTCTAACAGATTTTCAATGAGCTTCTGTCGATAACAACCTCATGCCCAAGTGACTTCAAGGAGGGTCTGTGCAGATTTTTTAAGATTAAGTTTTATATAGACACGAAAAACACAAAATGCCCTCATTGGTATCTGGTTCACAGTGTGTACTATGTGAAGTATGTTTTAGATTTTAAAAACCAAACAGTTTAAGGACATCACTTTGGGCATGTGTAGTTATTATGGACATATTTGACTAGTTTATTTTACATTTCATAGAGTAGATTATTACCCACAAAATCCCTGTAGATTAATTGATAATGAAAGTACTTTTTTGTGGCAGCCCTAAAAACATTAGCTCAACATTTGACAGTATGCATTGTGACTTAAAAAACATAAGGTGATCCACTTTAATATTTACACTATGTCACACAGGAGATGTAGAAAAACTGAATACATCATCCATAATAAGAACAAACCTTCAGATTCCAGCTCTCTATTGTCATCAATTGGGTAAAACACAATTCAAAGTATAATATATACTAGAAAGGGAATGCAATGACTACGTTCACATGCACAAAATAGCCTGTTTTTTTTTTTTACTTTTCTGATTAACGTTCCAAAATATGGTAAAGAGGAACAGCTAGAGCCGCTTGTCATTTTGTGTCTTTGCATCAAATTTGTAATATTTTCAAAGTTTTCCACCTGTGGCGGATCTGTTTGACTGTGCGAGCACAGCCTTTGGATATATTTGTGAATATCCAAAAACCTGCTGATATCCCAGTATTTTCACAACGTTCCAAATTAGGGGTGTTTCCTTTTCCAACGAGGAATGTAGGCTTTTCTTTTGCGCATGCATCTCAGCCCCAGCCTTACAAACTATTGGTAAGTTGGTTTGTGTACAACATGACAACGCACTTGACTGTTAACAGGCAACTGGCCATGTGTCGCAAACTGCGGGAAAAACTCCAACTGAGCAACATATCCCACTTGTTGAAAAAAGGTCTAATTCGGACTTTCTAAACAGAATATGCTGTTTACGTGACCCATATATAATTCACAATACTGCCATATTTACAATAATAGTGGAACATTAGTGTGCATGTAAATGTACCCACTGTAACACAGACAGACACGTCCTGAAAATGTGCAAACAAACAGGAGCACTCAGGATAATTCAGCATCATTTTTCTGTGGAAAATAATATTAACCAAGTTGTTTTTTTAAGAATTAGACGTGAAGAGGGCAAAGCAAACAAGTTAAGTGGGACTGCACATAAGGATTATGTATTAGGTCCAGTGTGAAGGTTTTAGCTGCACCAGGCGGTGAGGTTCCAGAGCGGAAACTTCTCCTGTGTGTGGAGAACTATGGTGGCAGACACAATAAATGGAGAACATGAAAATGCAGATGGCCCTATGTAGAACCGGTGTTTGATTTGTTCACTCTGGGCTACTGTAGAACAACATGGCAGACTCTAGAAAGAGGACTTGCTCTGTGAACATCTCACTGTGATGGTGTATTCACACTAAATGTTGCTGCTAGCGAATTTTTTGGAGTATTTCACAAATGGCAAATATTCGCCCTTCTCATCTGTGCTAACAGTTGTACTTACTAACTGGGGAAGTAAGCGAATGGCTGCTAACATGGTAAACACAGCGACTGTGGCTCAGGAGGTAGAGCAGGTCATCCACTAATAGGAGGATCGGAGGTTTGATCCCTGGCTCCTCCAGTCCACATGCAGAAGTATCCTTGAGCAAGATGCTGAACCCCAAATTGCTCCCGATGGCTGTTCCATCGGTGTGTGAGTGTGTTAAAAACTGAGTAGCAGGTGGCACCTTTTATGGTAGGCCCTCACCAGGTAGTTCTATCGCTTTGCTCACTAATCGCCAAGCCCTCTCCATTTTTGATCTGTCTCTGTGAACTAGGCTACTCGTTGAGTGGTAGAGCTCCAGTTGCACACAGACAGCCACAATCTTTGTCCTACATCTGTGTAACAGGAGAGTATCAACTACATGTCAACACTGATAGGCACCAAAAGGGCGGATTAGGCGTCTTCGTGTCATTCATGTCGTATCTTTGCATTGACTTTGAATGTAAACTTGCCGCGCCAAATGCTCACATTGCATTTGGTGTGAACACACCATAAGGTAACGACAACACAATAATTCTTTTCTTTTTTCCAGGTGATTTCAGAGTAATAAAAACATAGTTAGGAATATTATTGAGCATCTGACCATAGATGTCCCTAAATCCTGTGTACTGTACTTTTAATCTGTCGATTCTTTCCTTCATTATTTAATCATCTTGTCAATAAATATGTGAAAACACAGACATGTCCATCGCAGTGTCTGAGTTTTTGTCTCCAAGTGTCCTGCTTAGTCTGACTAACGAGCCCAAAATCCAGAGATTTTCAGATCACTACGAAAATCAGCAGAAAGATCCCTCGGTATAAATAAAGTTCTATCTTATCTCTGGAACCATCAAATGTTTTATTTGAACAATGACTGAAAAGATGATCAAAATAGTCGCTGATTAATTTCCAGTCTAACAACTGATTAATCTGCTCACTGCCGCAGCTTTAGAGCCAAGCAAAGTGTGTGCAGTGTTTCTGAATAAGACTATCAACAGTTTCCAGAGAGGCAGAAATCTTTTTCTGCTGCTTTCTCTTCCGTGATCAGATCTCTGTAAAATACATGATACATACTGCCCCTTCTACCCTCCAGACCCTGATAAATATAGGTTGATGAGAGTAAATTGCACAGACTGCCTTCGCTGCATGAGGCTGACAAACAGCTTTAATTCCTTACGGCTGCACGGACAACAGGAGATGGAATATAAACACCGAGGGGTACTAAAAGTGTCTGCAATAAAACACTGAACAAATACCCCGCTGTGTTTTACAGATGGAATTGCATGTGTGGGTGTTTGTGCTAGTCTGTCGCTGTGTGCATGCATTTAGAAGTGCGTGTGTGTCTGTGTGTGTGTGTGTGTCTGTGTGAGTGTCTATGTGTGTGTGTGTGATCCTCACCTGCCCTCCAGGACACACCAGCCACAGTAAGGGTCCCTCAGTTCCACACATGATTGGCAGTCTTTCTGTTCGAGGCACGTCTGCACCGGCACCTTGGTGATCTGGAGCATTACGACATGAAATATGATCAAACAGAGCACCTTAGGGGAGACACTGCACAAAATATGAGGCATTTAAACTATGGCTAGAAACGCTCCCCGATTTGTTGCAGGTGTGCAGAGCCAGAGTAATACCCGTCCTGTCACAGCACATGGTCTCTCATGTCTGCTCCCCATGCTCAATTACTAAAACAATGCCCTCTGTCCATGTGCTAGATATTTATTGCATGCAGTGGTGGAAAGTAACTGAGTACATTCACTTTACATGTGCTTGAGTGCTTCTATGTGATGCTAATTTAAGGCGTCGGTGTGCTTCGACCAAAGTGCTTGATGGATCATCTAACAGCATCTACAGCCAGGCTGATCAGGTGTGAGAAAGTAGGCAGCGCTTCTCTAATACGATCTAGCCTCGTTCCAGACCTCTGAAACCCATTCCTGAGTTGTTCAGCGATTCAAATAGACTCAATGAAGGGAAATCAAATTGCAATTTAGTCCTATTATCATGTTACATATGGTGCAATCATCTTATGAAATATGTAGGGCTGTACTGTGTAATTCTTTTTACATTCAAAGCTTCTGCTCTTGAGGTTTTCAAATGAAGCTCTGAGCGTCTGTCGTCATATTTCATGATGTCATCACCCTAAAAATCACATCACCTTCAAAATTAATCAAACAAAAACCTCAATTTGAATAAAGTGATTCATCATTTCAAATGGCTGCGTCCCGCGGCACGCTGCCATGGCTCGGCTGTAAAAAGCTGTGGTGGCCGCTCCAAGCTGCAGCTGTTTGATTCTAAGGCGAAGTGCGGCCAAACTAAAAGTTGGGGGTAGTTTGAGTCAGTGGTTCCCACAGGGTCCAGATTTCTCCTCGGTCATTAGTTCAATGTCCACACAGTTTAATATGTTCAGCATCATACTTGTGTTTGGCCATGAAGTCAAGCTAGTTTGCTGCCTCTGTTAAGTAGCTGTCCATTAGTCACTCACTCTAAAGCAGGAAACGGCACTTCAAAATAAAAGCTCTGTGCCGTAAATTCACTGTACTTCAAAATGAAGTGTGTTTTTTTTACAAACTTGATACATTCGCGAGTCATTCAGAAAGTAACCATGACCCACTGCGGGAACCACTGGTTTGACTGTTAGTAGCGATCTGCAGCCAGAGAATACCGGCAGCCAATCGGTGAAAAGAATCTCGTGACTCTTGTGACATGTTGACCTGTGTTTCCTCCCACCTGAAGCACATGAACACACCTCCCTCACTGCAGAAAAATTTAATTATTGCAGTGAGCAGCACTTTGCCACTGCTCTGTGTGTATTCAGCGTAATCAGGTGTAGACCTCCCTTGTGTGCAGCAGGGAAACTGTTGTTAACAGCAGTGAGTATGTTGTTTTTGACCAACAAATATAGACTGCATTAGATTATTTTGTTTAATAAAAACATGCTGTTAATTTTGGAAATTATTACATCTATCCTTTTTCAATAAATCTTGATTTATGTACTTTGTCGCACTCTGGAATTTATGGAAATGTCTGGAATCTAATTCAACACGTAGTATAACACTAACAATATCAGTGTAGCCTGAACTTCTGCAGCTGTGCAGACGTACTGTGGTCGAACAGAATGAATTCATTTGCAAAATATGATTAAGTGTTACAGGTTAAAGAGGCCAACAGCATGTTACATTTGTAAACTTGGCTCCACATCAACCACCTACAATATCAAACTGCTTCTTTCATGATGATGCATCTGCAATAATCTTCCAATAATGTCTCATATATAACAAGCTCACATTCTGAAAGCTAAAATTCTGCTTGCCTCTTCTTACTTTCAGTTTCTAAGGACATTTTCTGATAATACTTATGCACCTTTCGATGCCAACCTCTACTTGTAATGAATATTTTTACACGATCTGGGCGCTCCTTCCCTCACTGATTATACCCTGTACAATATACAGCGGACTTACAGTCAAAAACATATTTGTCATATCATGACTTTACAGTCATCACTGACAGTTATTTGGCTTTTGATATACCGAGCAAGTCATTTACACTTGGATGTATTAAAACTAGAGTCATCTGGCTGCACTCTCTATAAAATATATATTCAACTCTCCCTTGCAAGACAGAGGGAAATAAATCACATCCTTTTGGTAAAAGGTAGCCAAACAGTATGATAATACTCTCTTCATGTGTCTCAAGGACACTGAGATCACAACAGCTGTCTACACAGGCAGTGTACTGGCATTTAACTCTTTATGCACCTTACTGTGATCCACAGCATCTTTTTTTAGACTTCAAGTATACATTCTTCTGTGATTTTATTGCTGCCAAAACAAAGGTAACCCACACACGGTACTGTGCCTGAATGCCTCCTGTATAGACATGTATTATGTATGATATGCATTACAAAATGGCCCTGACATACTCACCTTTTTCTCTGTGGTAATGTAGAGGTGGCTCTGACTGAGGTCAAAGAAAAGGTTCTTGTTGACGTTCTCTCCCATGGTGTCGCCAGGAGCCTTACTGTACATGTATGGTTCTCCGGTCATGTGCACCTGGAGAGAAAACAAAACACTGTCAGACATGAAGTCTGTCATTCCTCAGTCCTGCTTCCTTCAGGTCGACAAAACGCTTAAAAGAACAAAAAGAGTCAAGCAGAAATGAGCGACAGATCAGAAGACGACTCCACCTTGAAGACCTCCCCCTGCGTGTTCCCCAAGAAGGCGATGGTGTGATCGTTCTCCACAGCGACAGCCACAGCGGTCAGAATGCCCGACCTGGTCCACTCTGCTTTTGCCTTTAAGGCAAAGTCCGGCTTGCTGGCCAGAGGGGAAGGCAGAAAGTCTCCACCACACTTGTTGGATTTCAGTGTATCTTTCTGTAAAGGAAAAGGTAGAACAAACAGACGATGACACATTGTGAACCCGTCCATCCAAAGGATATGAGAGGGAATCAACCCCTTTGCAGACTTGTAGGTGCTAAATGAGCTACATGGTGAGCGTCAACAATTACGTAAATCATGGGACAGTTTGTCCACCATTGTTTATTGAAGGCCAGCGTTGTACAGGTGTGGTAGAAGTGCAAGTAGAAATCTTATCAAAATCTCTTGCTTAGTCATTTCTTTTTGACAATATAAGAGTCAAGGTTCCCACACATTTTCATGAACAGAATTTCAAAATTTTTCCATGACTTCTCAAGGACCCATGATAAAATTTCTGAGACCATTCACGACAACTGAACTGTACTGAACTGTATACTTTATTCCAAATGTTAAATATTGTATAAAAAATAAGTCTTACGTTCATATTCACTTCAAATACTTCAAACTACAGGCACAGTCACTGGCTTTCAAGCTTGAGGTAAAATAGATTTGATTGTACTATCAGTGTATTCTTTATACATTTGAATATAAACTAAATTCTAGGTGAAAGTCAGAGAAAAAATGCTGCAACATAAGAATGTAGGCGTATGCTTTTTATGCCTTGGAAGAGGCTATAAAAGGTTATCTACAGAAGATCACTTTAATGATTTATTACATTACACACAACAAAATTCCATGACTTTTTCAGGCCTGGAAATTTACACTGTGAAGTATCATGACCTTTACAGGTTTTCCGTGACCGAATGAACCCTGGAGAGTCACAGCAGCTCATGTTAAAGGCAGAATGAGTAGGATTTGTCAGTTGCGGTAAGTAAACATTCAAAGCTGGCCCATCGTCCCTGGCTTAATGGCTCATCCTGGATGGCTGCTTACAATCTGGCACCTGGTCGCTATGTTTGTATAGAGTCCCAGCCCTCACACCCTCTGCGGTGCTATTGGCTGGGGGTGGGAAACACACATCTGCCCAAAGGTTGCACCAAGAAACATCTTAGAAAATACAGGCAGAGGGCAGGATCTCTGCAAATAAAAACACCGCCACACACTTCTAGAGGGTCACATGTGATGATTAAGAGGGATTAGTTTTGTAGTTTTGGAGTTTACACATCGTTTTTTAGGAAAATCCTACTCAGTCTGCCGTAAATACTCATCTAGCAAGAAATGAGTCATATATGCAAATGTATGTTTTGTGTTGTAGTGTGAGAGATTTAATTGATAGGATATCCGCACATGATTAACGGTGGCCTACTTCATTCATGGTTGAACCAGTGTACTGTTTAAATAGGCTACAGCTGTGGAATTAAAACTGTGTTTAAATTTATATGGGAAAAGGATTTAACATTACAAAGTCATATCTATTAGAATTTACATGTGCTTTGTATTTACAGTATCATCTTAAGTACATTTGTAAAATAATCAGACAGTTTTGATGTCAGCCATGTAAGATGATGGTGAGCTGCCCCAGAATCGCTATATGGTATTGTTCTGGAGGAGTCGAGGGAATTGGGGAGAGAGACATTGAAGGAAAGGGAGGTGTGCGAGACATAGCTAGAGCTTTAAACAGTACTGTATAAAAGGGTGTGCAGAATAAAGTAAACACTGAGACATTAAAGTAAACCGTGACACATCTATGCATTATTGATTACTGCAAAGGGAATTCTTCAACACATATTCCACTTGGATCTCTTATTTACGAAAGCCCTGAAAGGCAAGGTGAAAAAAAAAACTTTTGTGCCAAACTAGTCAAAACCTAAATTCATCACCTACATATGAGATATTATTTCCTTATGTACGGGATGTTACCTCCTACATAGAAGATAGGAGATAATAGAAAATAGATGATGAGATTATAGGATTCTTTCTCAGCGGGGTTGGGGCAGTGGGGTGGGAGGGCCTTGGAGAAACAGCTGTTTGTGGCTTGAATCTCTCGCTGTCGCTCTCTTAAATTGGACATTTCAAGGTAACTGAAAAACTTTCGTTTACGCTGCATTTGGCTGAACTTTAAATGCCCTTTGTGTCACCAATGCTTGAAGCCCTTCATTCTGCTTGGTTTTTTCACCCTCAAAACAGCCTAATTAAGCCTTAAAGTTCATCTTAAGATAACATCACGCAAGTAGGAGATAATATCTCGTTTGCGAGTGATGATATCTAGATAGGAGATAAACCTAGGTTTTGGCCAACATTGCCAGCATAAAATGTCTGTGACCTTGTCTTTCTGGGCTTCGGTAATTTTCCAAAACTAATTTTTTACACCTTTGATCGGCTGTCACAACAGAAGCACTTACCGGAAGGCTTGATGTGCAGAAATCATCAGTTTTGGATGAATAGGGGATGCCCACAGCAGGAACCCCAGAAATTTTCCCCGAGTCGCTGTAGCAGGCGCTGATGATGTCCACCAGCCGTTCATTGATGGAGTTGAGTGGGTACATGCAAAGAGCGGATTCGTTGATGTCTTCGTCTGGACTCGCCACCATGAACAGGACTTTGCTCCAGGGGACGACCTTCCCATACATACCTGATTCGGTCATGACCCTCGCAAGCTCCTTTCCTGGAGAGGCCACGTATGCAGCCCTGACTTTGTTGTATCGGTTTTCATGGCCACAGCTCAACTGGAGCTCCGTGTGGGAGTAGTAATGGTGGTCTTCTTCGCAAAGTCGAGACACAAAGGTCAGGTTTTTAATATCCGTACCATCGAGTGTCCTCGAAAAGAGGAAATAAATAAAACCATCCTCTTTGAAGGCAAGGCGGAAGTCATGCAGGTACTTGGGAACAAACGGCGTCGTCTGGACTGCGGATGCCTCAATGATGTTCTCAAACACGACCCAATCACGGAAGTCCTGAAGGATTCGTGTGCTAATGAGTTTTGCACTGTCCAGGCTTCCATAGCCCTTCCCCACAAGAAACACACTGAAGGTTTGATCGTCTTTTGTGTAGGTGGACATGACACCCACCACGTTCACATTATCTTCTATGCTAGCCACGTAAGTCCTCTCTCCTTTACTGTCACTGTAATACAGCTGCTGCTCCACATTGGTCAGGTTGAGGAGGGAGCAAATGCCTCGGTAGCGGCTGCCGCAGACTATGAGCGAACTGTTGGATGGATGGACCAGCAGAAGCTTGTTGTGGTTGGGCATTGACACTGTGTCCTGGCAGGCAGAGGCAGGAGGCGTGCAGGTCCGGGCATCATCTCTGGGGCCTGTGTCAGCACGAGCCTGCAGCTGGAGATTCGATCCCAGCTGATAGATGATGTTGACCGCCCCCAGGTAGATGCGACCGGTCTGGGGGTCCTGGACCACATTGTTGATGGGGGTATCGGAGTTGAACTCCAGGATGGTGCTGCTCTCCTCCTGGGCTCGTGAGACTGACCGGCAGAAGAGAAAGAGGAGGAGGGAGACCCAGCTTGCCATCTCTGGAAAGAAGAGAAAGGGAGAGGTGTTTCATTATTAATGCAGTTAAATGCCCACGTAAAAGTACATTAAGTATCAGCAACGCAAGACTGCAGTGTAGAGTAGGTATGTGGTTAACATACAACACTCAGCACACACTCAACACACACACACACACAGGCAATCTAATGTTCATGTGGAGCAGTCAGACGGCTCAATCATGAGGGTTTGTTAGAAATACCTTACCATTTTGGGAAATACCCTTATTAGCTTTCTTGTAGAGAGTAACATGAGAAACTCGAGTCAGGAGGCGTTTATCGCTTCTTCACTTTGATTTTTATACAGATTCAAACAAGAGAGATATAACATGCTAATTAGTGAGCTTTAGAGGCAGATGTTTTTACCTTTGGATGGAGGCAGACGTCTTTTTTCCCACTGTCTTTCTGCTAAACTATGCTAAGCTTATCATCTCCCAGCTCCAGCTTTACATCTACCACACAGATATGAGAGTGGTATTGATCTCCTCATCTAACTCTCGGTAAGAAAGTGAGTAAGTGTATTTCCAAACATGTATAAGTATTCTTTTGAAAGGGTAGGTTTGCTGAATTCACAACAAAATATCTTGTTTTCTTAATTAGCCTTTGGCCTTCAGCGTATCTAGCCATGCAGATAATTTGATTTTATTTGGCAAGGATCTGAGATATCTGTCTCTGACATTTCTGAAGCCAGCCCAAACCAATTGACTTGAATTAAATTTTGTTTTTCTGAACCATGGACTGTGTATAAAGATGGATAAGACAGTTCCCCAAAAGTGAAGCCAAAACGTCCCGAACGCAACAGATGAGGTCATAAACCCCTCCCCCTCCATGTGAGTGGATGGGACATCAAATCAATGTACAAATCAAATAAATTTTTCCCAAGGATGGTTTCTGTCATTTTAGATAGTTCTATCACCCTGTTGTGTGATCATGCATTAATTGTTCTTATAAGCTTGGTAGTAATTTGATGCTATAAAAAGGGTGTGTGACGTCATGTTTGACAGCTGTGTGTTCGCTCAATAGTGTGTTCGCAGTTGAGTCAAGTCCTGAATCGGACGGGTGCTGCTCCACTCCCCGATCACTACCGTGCAAACTCTGGCTTCACCAGCACAAGATAGTAGTGCCTTTGTCCGGGGTATTCTGGCTTCATTTTTGTACAGTAGGAGGAAGTGGAGACGTGTCGTCCATCTTTATGTACAATATAATATTTTATACTTTTTAGGGCTGCCCCCTAATTGTCAACCTTTTGTCGACCAGAAAGGTCAATAGTGGGCAAGATTTCAGATCAAACTCTTTCAGGAGCTGCGCCTTGTCAAAATAAATCAGAACCTATATGACTGGACCATGTGGGAGTTTAATTTGTGTTTCTCTGTAATGTAGCACAGTGTTAACAATGTTACTGATACTATTCTTTGTCACACCTTCAACTCAAACCATTGTG
>JAPZEB010000023.1:25043628-25054634 GCA_029783705.1 Chaetodon striatus
CTGCTATCTCCCCTCTGCCAGCTGGACACTTGAGCAGCAAGAACGCAAAACCACAAGCACACACACACACACACACACACACAAACTATCCATTTTACTGTGCATGTGTGCAGGGGATATACACAGACAAACTCACTAGTACACTTTTCATACCTTTCTCAGGAGCCGACCTCAGTGTCTCTTGTAATCTCTCAATCTCTGTTTGTCTCTCAAACAAACACACAAACGCAACCTCTCTGTGTCTGGGCAGCAGCAGCTTGGGCTAATCTCCCAATGCTAACTGGCCTCCCCCACGCCCAGCTGGATGCTGCAGCTCTCCAGCGGGACAGAGTGGCTGTTTGCTGTGTGGACACAGCTGGCGGATGTGGGGAACCTGATTAAACGGCCTGGCCTGGCGGAGAAGAGCTACTTTCAGGAGCCAATGGCTTCTCCGACATCGCTGCCACATCCAGACGGTTGCTAATACACACAAACAGTTGTAGGGGCAGGCATGCATACACAAGCTCACTAATCAACTCGACTCACTCACAGATATGCATCTGAGAGCCAACACTGTTGCTGGATATGAAAAATGCTGCCCACACCCACAACGAGGGCTGCAACTAAAGATTGTTTTCATTATCAGTCTATCTGATTTTTTTTTTAATAAATGGATTAAATAGTTTGGTCCATTAAATGTCAGAAAACTTTGAAAAAAGGTCAAAATGAAAATGAGGTGCTAAAATTGCTTGTTTGCTCTGACCAACTGTCTAAGAGACTGTGTCCACCAAAGCGTTTTTTTCCTGAGGCCATCGTGTATTTACACCACACTCACTACAAATGTCAGCTGCATGACAAGGTGCTGAGCATCTACTCTGCACTGAGCGCTGTATGTTGGGCTTTTTTTTTCTGGTCACAGAGAGTTGAAAAATGTTCATCTTTGGGCAAAACCAAGCTGCAACCACCGGGGCTGGAAACGTGAGCCAACACGGAAGTGCCAAAAACCGCAGTTCCACTCATGGCAACACGAAGCTGGCTCCAGATGCCAATCAATCCCCACAGACCCCCATGTTAAGGGCGGGGTCGCTTGAATGACAGACTGTCTGAGGTGTGTCGCTGAGAGTCCATGAGTCAGATCCACTCCTCGTTCCTCCACAGCTCCAACCTCTCATCAAAATATGGTCACTTCTGGTTCCAAAAAAATATGGTAGCAACAGCTGAAATGCTGAAGTTGAGGCTTAAAAACAGGAGTCCGCAAACCAATTGGTGACATCACGGTAGCTACATCTATTATTTTACACAGTCTACTGGTAGAAAAACATTTCCACACACTTACATCTATGCAGTGTCTCACTTTATTGCTGAGCTTTCGGTCTATTCGACCTTCATCAGACCATACAAAAGACAGTCTATGGGTAAAACTCTGTGCTAGTTACTGTCACGTTTTACCCAGCCCTTCAATCGCAGTGGAGGAGGGCTTAGACAAATACCACAAAGACCAACTGTCACATCTTACATGGACAAGTGCTGGAAGAAGAACAACAATAACAGAGAAGAAATATGTTTAAATACTGTGTATATAAACCCACACACACCTACAAGTCATCCTCTGTCCGTGCTTCAGCCTTCCCTTCATCCAGAGCAAGTGCTCTACCTTGCGCAGATATTCTTTATCATAGCAACCAGATGCAAACAAAGCATCTTAGGCAACAAAACACTGCGCCTCCAAGGCCCTCTCAAGCGTTCCCAGCTGGGCGTTTCCTGAGGAGCAACTGGCGCCTTCAGCTAGGAAGAAAAGCTTTGGTGGACACGGCTCCTTAAACCCAACATTACCCTGCAGTTTACAGCCCTATAAAATGACAAATCACATTTGAGAAACTGAAACCAACAATTGTTTTTCAGTCATTTTTCATTTGATGAATGACTTCAATGATTTATTGATTACCAAAACTGTTGCTGGCTAATTGTCTGTCCATCAAGTACTCAATTAGTCGACTAATCGTTTGAGAAACTAATTTTCCTTGTGACACATTGCTTGATAGCTGCAGGGGGCTTCTTTTTCTCTCTAGCTGCTGTCAAGAGATCAGACTCTCTTTAAAGAACAGGTAATGATTCATTGTCTTGCTCAAGGGCACTTCAGTAGGTTTGATGCTTGCTCACACACAGAGACTTAAATCCCTGCTTCCTCTAGTTGGAGGGCAGCTTCTCTAATCCGTACAGCGCCCCGACGCACACTCGCCCTCCGCTTACATACAGCACCACTCACGTTGCAACACACATGCAGCCACAATTAAGAAGTCAGGCAGGCAGACTGACTGCTGGGAAGGAATCCATTACACACCTTATTGGTTATAATGATTTCACTTCACCAGCATAAACGCCAATGAGCCATGAAGGTATCTTGTAATGTGGTTTAGTCTCAGTGCCCAGCTTTAGTTTGGTTTCAAGGGGAATACTGATCTTATGGTGACTGATTGCTCGCCTGCCCTCTTACAGGAATCCACATGGAGTCTCTGTAACAGTGGACAAAGAGACATAACCGGTGTGTTTATAGTTTCAGTCTTAGAGGAGTAGTTTTGGGAAATGTTTGCTTTCTTTCCAAGAGTGAGATGAGAAGATTGATATCTCAAGCCTGTGTGTTAAGTACAGAGGTGGAGCCTGGACGTGTTTAGCCTAGCTTAAAATAAACACTGGAGGCAGAGAGGAACAGCAAGTCTGGTTGTGTCCAATGTGAAATTATACAGCTTCCAACACCTCCAAAGCTCAGTAATCAACACTTTGTGTCTTGTTAGTTTAATCAGTGCACAAACGTAAATGGAAAAACCCATAATTTGCTTATCCAATTTACAATTTGTTCATCCATCTGTCGCGTATTTCAATGCAGCATCTTTGGCTATGGCGCGGGTTACCAGAGTTGGTCGACGAACATAGGTGTAGGCTTGGTATAAACATCTTTTCTGCGCTCCCTCTCTCGTGAATCTCACTCAGTACGTTTACATGGACTCCATAAACCAGAGAAATCCGGTTATTCTGTAATAACCTGCCTATCGTATGCACACAGCAGGTCAGTAATCTGATTTCTTATTTTGCATTTCTTACTTAATTCAACTGTAGTGACTCTTTTGGTGGGTCTGTGTGGGAGCAGATTGCAGGGAGATGACAGACGGACAGAGCGAAGCTTCTCCTCACAGCATGAAATGAATTTATCAAATAAATGTTCAGCTGGGGGGAAACAGACTTATGTAGACTTTTAGAGCATACTTTGGGCTAGTTTCAGTTTTAGTTGGACTTTGGATGGAATATTGCTCAGCTTTATCGTCTGTCCTTTCATCCACCTGCTGTGCTATTACTTGTCTGAAGTCTTTCTCCTGCACATGCACACTTGTAAAAAGCCGATTAGTTACAATAAATCACCATTTGCCGAGAGATGTTTGTCTGACAGCGGGAATCAGGTTTTTTTTCAACCCCCAACCTGGTTCACATGAAACAGAAGAAATCAGCTTACTGGAGAAAACCAGTGTAGCCTGGTGACTGTACATACTATAACTGTAAGACATTGGGAAGCTGTGCAGAGAGAGGTTCACAGGTGTTGGCAGGTGTATTTTTCACTTGATACTCAGACATGCGATCAATAGCCTATCGATCTCGCTCTTGGAAAGAAAACAAAGAAACACATTCCCAAAAAGATGTTAAACTATTTCTCTGAACAAGGGATGCACAGATTTTTCAGTTAAACATCAGTATCAGCCGATACTCATCTTTTTTGACTGCCACTGACCTTTTGGCAAATAAAGCCCCGTTACCATTGGGCAGTATGGTGCGATACAGTTCAGTTCAGTACGCTTTTTTTTCTGTTTCCACTGTGAAAAGTTGTGGATGGTACAGATGAAACCATTCTGTACCATCCTCATTTTTGGTCAAATCCATATTGATATCAACAAGAGGAGAATTAGTTAGTGTTAGCAGCAGGCTGGAACTAATGGCTAACAATGGTTGCACTGTGTTACATTATGATGCATTCAAGGTCTGTTAGGTAAAAATCAGTATTGGGCGAGGATGAATTGTAATGTTCTCATAATGTGTTCAAATGTAATCTTGTGAATTTTTCTTTGCAATGAACTTGAATGAATACAGTTGTTCGAAGGACAAAATGTGTGATATTTTCAAAGAAACATAAATAGAGAGAGAATAAATGTTTTTATGTGAAAGAAGGTTATATTAAAGGTTGCTTCATAAATTTGTATGACTACATTTGTGCTCATTCAAAGATAGTGTGATGAAGGTCTGAATGACTTAAAAATAGTTCAGTTATGTTTTCATAATGAAGATTTCTTTTTGTCCCTGGCACAAAAGGAGGAATTCATAACAACAAAAACAAAAATAAACAACAAAAGCATAGAAACGGCACTGGCCAAATTGTTATCTGCCCAGGATTTCACAATCGGTACACACCTACTTTGAGCACCGGTAGGTAGGGAAGTGTATGAATAGAGCACAAGCTGTCAGAGATGAAATCTCTGTGGTTCTGTCCAGACGTGTGAGAGCTGAGTGTGCCAAAGAGGTAACCACAGGAAAGAAGGCAGGAGGGATGAGAGATGATCGAGAGACAGAAAGACAGGACCAGAGGGAGGACAATCACACGCGCATTACTGACTGAGTCTCAATAGTTCCTTTGTGAGAGCTGGCAGGTGCCTGTCACTTGTCAAGATGAGTCAGAGTGTGGATGGTGACTGAGCATTGTGATGGAGGTGGCGTAAGCGTCGGCTGAGGCCCAGAAAGATTCCAGCTTTTGGTAATGACTAACAGCTATCAGGTAATAGCCCAAAGATTAGCCAGCTCTCCTCTGCATATGGAGAAAAGGTCACGTTTGGAGCTTAAAAGGTAATGGCTAAATTAGCTGCAAAAAATACCTCATAAAATTAAATAGCTTCCAGCGAGAAGGAGTACTTTCCGCTGGCCATGCAGAAGGAAATAGACTGGGCTACTTTTTAATTAGTCGGACGACGAGAACTAATCACAGGAAGGGTAGAGTCTGATAAAAATGTGTGTATGCCTCCTCGACACAAAACCTCAACTCATAACACAAGAGCACCTTCTAACTTCCTCCCCCTCTTACAAATATTAATGAAAGACCACATTAGCCTTGACTACCTCCAACACTTCCCCTTAGTGTCACACACTTCCACCAAATGTTCTTGATGCTATTGAAACCACTTCACAACACTCATCCCTCCGTCCGCCGACCCTCACAATCTTCATCCATCATCTATCAGTGTTTCTGCAGCCGGAGGGGAGAGAGCTGCTAAGCAGGGCCTGACTAATGGCTAAACAAACACCATTATCAGGCCTCGGTGGCCTAACGCTGAGCTACAGGAGCCCCAGCGCAGCTGAGGCTCTTTAATACTTAATCCCCGCTGCCCTGCTCTGCTAGCGGCTGCTCTAAACTAAACTATGATGGGCTGCACTGAAGGTCGACTAATGAGGGAATAAGCATAGAAACATAAGAGAGGAGGATGTTTGAGGTAAAGAGGATAGTCATGCATACATGCACACACGTGCACAATCACTTACTGCAAAAACTGAGTGGAGAATAGACTGTATTAAGTGGGGCTAGACAGAAGTGTGGCCCACTCGTCTTGGCCAATTCCCTCTCTAAAAAAGGCTCAGGGAGAAGTTAATGAGCCTGTTACAGCCCCACAGTTCCCCTGATAAGGCCGCTGATTACACCACATGTTTGGGCAAGAGGATTGTACGTGTGTGTGTGAGTGTTTTCATGCACATTTGTATTTGTGTGTCACCTGACCCAGAGCGGTCATCTGCTAATCGTACGTTCACAAGTGAGGAATGCACATTTTCTGATAAACACACTTTCACACACCAATCACCACTCTCGAGGCGCAATCCATCCCTCTCACACTGACTCGCTCGCCTACATACACCAACTAAATCACACCCGTGATCACATTTCTCACGCACACACACACAGACGCGCACACACACTCAATCAAGTGTGACTGAGTGAGCAAGCCACTCAATGAGAGTGGGTGATTAGGCCCTCGGAGAGTAGGCCTGACATTTCCCTCCACATCAAGTCCTCCCTGCGCATGTGTGTTTTTATGAGTCAGTGGCTGTAAGCTCTCGGGCCCGCGCCACTTCACATCAAATGTCACTGACTTAAATGAGATGGCCAGACAGACAGGGTGACGAAGGAGGGGAGAAGAGGGGAGAAGGAGGAGACAGACGGAGGGATACATGGGTTTGAAACATGAAGAAAACCTGAGAAAGATAGAGGGTTATTTTCTACAGTAGCCTGAAAGAAAAAGCCAAAGAAGGAAAAGACTTAAAAAGCAAAGAATCGAGAGAAAGACTGAAGGAAAGAGAGAGCGCTGTCACAGATCAATCTTCTGTCTTAGTTCTCTCCCTGGTTGCATGAGAAACAGCAAAGCTGAGGTATTTTTAAATTCCTTGTTGGTTGTGGGAATACAGCGCAGGCCCTTGTGGGTACACAAACCTCCCCCGCCTACTGTCGAGATGGTCGAGTCTGCACTTCCGCGTTCTCAGAGCTCAGACGGGCAGAGAGACAGACAGTCTGAGTCAGGCCTCCAGGGAACGAGCGAGCAGGGGGCAACTGAGGGTTTGCTTGAGGGTTTGTTGAGCTACTAAATGCTGAGGGTTAGTTAGCAGCCAAATTATATTCATGGGCTCTTTTTGAATAACTCAGAGCTTGTGTACAAGATGTTTGCATCCAAGTTTTTAAAGGATAATTATTATAGGGCTGCCCCCTGAAAGTTAAAAAGCTGAACCATCAGTCAGAGACCTCTCAGTTAAGAGATTCTTCAAGTTGAAGAGTCAGATTTTATTTTATTTATTTTTTTGTAATACATCGGGGAATTCCGTCTGCAGATTTAGCTGCAGAGTGAGCACTCCTCACTTTGACGCTACTCTAGCAAAGGCAGCTGTGGACCAAGACCCAGGGTGAGTCTGAGTGAGACGGAGGCAGCAGCCCGGAGGAAGAGAGGCTTTGCCCGGTCAGGGTACGAGATGACTTCATCTTCTGGTTCTGCTTAGAAGCCGTGAATTTACAGCTCATATCTACTTAATACAACTGTTTGGTATCTGGTGTCAACAAAAAATGTTGCACAATTCCAATCCATCCTTAGCATAGTTAGCATGCATTAGCTCAGAGGGCTAACTTGGCTTGTTTCCTAACTGTATCGCGTGAACATCGCTGTCACCCTGAATGCCCCGCTGAACCCTGTTAAAACTCTCAAACTACATGGAAAAAAAGGAACAAATTGTTGAATATTCATGTTGAACAACCAAATCTGATTCTACTGACATAATTCTCAGTCGGGTACAGCCCTTACGTACAAGTTGTAACTCTTGAAAGATTATTAGAGTTCATCACATCTTGGGTCTTATTCTTGTTAGCAACAATAGCACCCACCAGGTTAAATGTTGAGTATAAGGATGCTGCAACATAACTACAGCTGGAAAGACCGATTAACTGAGTAATTCATCAACACAAAAAATTAATTGGCAACTATTTTAATGATTTATTAGTTATTTTCTTTAACAAAATACCAATAAGTCATCACTTCCTGCCTCTTAAATGTGACTATTTGCTAGTTCTTACCCCTCTATAAGGATAAACTGAATATCTTTGCAATATGGACTATTGGTTGGATGCAATGAAGATGTTAATCTAATAAGGAATGAATCGGTTGGTTCTTGTCATTGCGTGAAGGTGTTCTAATATTTCAACATGTTACTGTACATATTTTAGGTTTTTTATTTTGTTGTTTGGCTCTAACTTTTTGTGTGCTGCCGTCTCAGCCAGGTCTCCCCTGTAAAAGAGACCCTTAATCTCAATGGGATTTACCTTCTTAAATATGGGTTAAATTAAAAATACAAATTATGATTTTCTGGCATTTCTAAAAATAAGCTAGGCAGGATTTTTCTCAACAAAAAAAAAATGTAAAGACTCATACAGAAGAAATCCCTGTCAATCATGACTTATGACCCACTAGAAGTGTGTGGCGGTGTATACATCTGCAGACTCTTCCCTCTGCCTGTATTTTCTTATTTTCTTCTGTGTTCGGGATGTTCATGGGCGTGTACCCCCACAGCACTCAGGTGGAGTCGGGGCTTTATGAAAAGGTAGGTAACTACAGTAGGTACCAGACCAAAAGCAGCAGACACCCAAAAGACAGCAGCGAAAAAATACAAGTATAGAAAGGTGAAATGCCAAACTCGAGCAAATCTGGGGTTGGCTTTCATTTTACTTTTGCTTAAAAGCATGCTTGCCAACAGCGACTTACAACCCTGCATACTTTACCTTTCAAAACCAAACAACTATAAAATACCTAATATTTAGAGAGTCAGTTCATAAGGGAAACTGTTCTCAGTCACAGCTCTAAAAGGAAGTCAGGCATGAAGCTCAAACAGAGAATCAGACAAGTTTAAACAATCCCCAGGTTACATAAACTTACTTGGAAGAGAAAGAAAAGGTGAACCGTAAAATTATTACATGAAGTGTCAGCTGTAAACACACTCACAGTTTACAGACTGAATTTCTGGTTCATCTTTGACCTATCAGAGTTGTTTCCCACAAGAGGGATTATTACGAACACTTCAGGTGTGCCCACTTTCAGTTTTCCTTTCAAATAAAGTGGTTTTGGTAAACTGTTCACAACCTGTCTGATCTCCTGACTGCTTGCTTTTCGCTCCATCTGACTATTTTGTAGAGATGTTGCCGTCTTCAGAGCTCGGCATTTATTTTGGTGAGCGTAACGTTGTCATATCTGACAGAAATGACGGCCAAAACTATGAAAATCAAACTGGAATTATCCTTTCGTAGCAGGTTAAGTTATGCCATGCTGGTGGGACTGCTTCCCATCTGTCTCGTCTCGCCCCTTTCCTCGTCTCTCTCCTCCCGTCATCACCGCGGATCTCAGAGGAGATAGTGAACCGGCACTCACCGTTGACGGGCCAGAGGACGTGTGGCGCGGCGCCCGGGTTAATTAAGTTTGAAATCGTGGAGATGATCAGTGGTGCTGCCACTCAGGGTGCCAGCCTCCCTCCACTCCCCCTCGCCGTGTCCCTGCTACTACCAAAGTGTTCAGGCTGTCTGACAGGTAGGGAGGTGTTAGTGTGAGAGGAAGAATGTGTTATTTTGTGACTCTGGAAAGGAAGAGAAACAAGGAAAGGATGTGGAACGATTAGTCAATTGATCGATTAGGCAGAAAATTGAGATTTCTCTCTTTTTTTCCCGCCTGGGACTTTTTACTTGTCAGAATCGTGGGTCTATATAAATTAAATGGCCTTTACTTGGCTGGAAAATTAATGATTTTGATAATCAGTTAATCATTTCAGGCATTCATCAAGCAAAACAGCAAAACATTTGCAGCTTCCAGCTCCTCAGGTGTGAGAATTTGCTACTTTTATCTGCAGATTTTGTGGTTCTGGGCTGTTGGTCAAACAAAACAGGCAATCTGAGGACAACAGTTGAGCTCTGGGAGACTGTGATGGTGGGTATTCATACATACTGTATACATTTTTTTGCAGGTAAAATGTGTCACAACATACCATTATAAATAAAGCATCGTGGAGCCATAGAGATGGTCGAGAAACAAATAATATTCCAGACCTAAGGGAACATGCTTGATTGGTACAGCAAAAATCACATGATCATAATTTTACATTTTTTAAAAGTGCAGCTCTAACGTTATCGCCTTTCACTATAGTAGGGTTAAAACTAATGATTATTACACAATTGCTCAACTAACGATTACTTTCTCGATTGTTTACTCTGAAATGTGAGGAAAATTATCGCAATGCCAATGTGACGTCGTTAAAGTGCTTGTTTTGTTAAGCCTACAATCCAAAACCCCGAAATATAACATATTCTATAATTAAATACAGAGAAAAGAAGTAAATCCAAACATTTGAGAAGTTGAATCCAAAGAATGTTTGCTTGTAAAATTAATGAAATGATTAATTAATGGCCAAAATAGTTGCTGATTAATGTTTTAATTGTTTCATCTCTACTAGATAGGCACATCTATTCATATACATAACTTCTCTCTCCCACACACACACACACGCACACACACTGTTACTCAACCCAGGAGGCCTGTGTCCGCTTCCTGTAAGACTGTAAAGCCAATCCCTGCTCTTCTTTCCTAAACCAAACCACGTGTGTGTTGTTGAAGGAAAAAAAACATCAATTCCCAACAACCTGAAACACTACAATTTGAGAGGAGTCAAAAAGTCCACCATCCCTGCTGTGAAGCCTCAACCTGGATCTCTGATGTTGTGGGTCCTGTGTCTACAGTGGCACAGGGAGTTCAGTCAAAACTGATACCAGAATGAACGGTACATTTTGCATGCATCAGTCTCGAAGCTGAGCATGAGACGCACGTGGACCTTCCAACACAACAATGATCCAGAACACAAGGCCGGGTCGAACCTTCAGTGACAACAGCAACAGGAAGTGAAGGAGTTCCTGTCACCGTCACCTGTCCTCAGTACCACTTAGTCCCTTTGGGGAGATCCCAGATTTGCAGTTCATGCAAGACAACCTTAGAATTTACTAGAATTTACTGAGACAGATGTTCACCTTCACCACCTGAGAAAATAAAGAGTCTCGTCCGCAGCTAAAGAGAGCATCACACACGAAAATTATGTGGTTCTGTTTGCCTCGTCACAGTGAGCTCATGGTTCTCTGCTGGAGAACAGTGGATTGTTCCCTCTGTATTTTATGTGGTTCAACTATCTCGTGGTCTTGTTCACAGTGAGGGTAGAATGGAGTGCGATGGATCAGCGGTTTGGTGCAGCGTCTGCAGTGATGTGGGAGCTGCGCCGGACCGCCAGAGATTTCCTGCTCCATCTGCGTCCCAACCCTCAGCTATGGTCATGAGCTCTGGGTAGTGACTGAAAGAATGAGGACACAGACACAAGCGTCTGAAATGAGTTTCCTCTGTAGGGTGTCTGGGCTCAGCCTTAGAGATAGGGGGAGGAGTCAG
>JAPZEB010000023.1:25054799-25066239 GCA_029783705.1 Chaetodon striatus
ATTAATACATCAGTAATGATAATCCAATAATATAACTGATGAAACAGGTCATTCTTCTTGTAACAGAGTATTTTATCGTTGTTTAATTATTTCTTTCACATTCACTCAGCTTCTCCTTTCTATCTCTCTCTCTCTCTCTCTCTCTCTCTCTATCAGACTACAAAAGAAGAATAAGTTAGCTCTGTGCCGTTCCACGCCGCTGTAGACTGTCTCACCAGGAGGAGAGCAGGCAGCAGCTCCAGACACCGATCTTTGGTCGGCAGCTTTAGCGGCTGAAATTCGGCCAGCACAGACCCCCATCGCTGGGCAGTGCTGGGTCTACCGTGTGTAACAGCAGCAACAGAAAGTTTACAGATCCCGCAGAGGGTCAGGTCTGTCCAGCCCTCTGGAGCTGGGGGTTAGACTGGCTGTATTCAGGTTGCTATGGCTGCAGACTGGGAATCTGTCTTGAGCTCCTGCCTAACCTCCTCCCTGCAAGGTGGTGTGTAGCAGGGAGTGAGGCAAAGGACACGCTGTTATTCGAGGATCTAGCTAACATTAGCTACATGTGAAGCTGAAACTGCAGCAATGATCCTGTGGCTCTGGATAGCAGAAGGCTAAACTATGAGCTAACATTTTCTGTCCATCTCTGAAATACTGTGTCATGACTGACGTGATTTATTTTGTCCATTGTCAGATTCTTTTTTGGGTTAATTTGTAGTGTAGGCAGTCGCTGCCAATGCTGGAATAGCAACTTTCTCTGCAATTAAATCAGGCTTTCACCTGAGGGACTTGCACGCACATCTGCATTTGTACAACAGCAAATACGAGCACCCTCTCGTCGATATGACCTGTCATTGTCCAAAGTCTCCCGTCACAGATGCATTTTCTAAAGCCTGAAAACAGAGCCAAGACGAGGTGAAGAAGTCTAGTTTTCTCTCAGACCACTTGAATTACAATATGCTCAAATTTTCCCCAGTGATACAAAAATAAAACTGCCTACCTCATCTTTAATAAAGGATCACTACCCACTCATACATTCCTCGCCTGATGAATGACTAGGGTTATATCATATGTTTGATTATGTTTTTGATTAATTGCTCAGTCCTTGTGTGATCACCGTTTCTAATCAAATGCAGACAAACAAAGGTCAGAGGGAATTAGCCCCCCGCCGCCTAAAAATAAGCTGCTTTAATCAGGTTGCAGATGGCCTGATAAACAGCAGGGTGGCATTACGGGCCGGTCGTGTGGCGTAGCTGAGGCGTGTCAGCGATAGCATCTGCACCTCGTCTCTAAAGGTGGCACTGTGTCTTTCATGTCAGGTGAGTGAGCTGACATTCTGTCACATCCAGACTTCAGATGTGGCGAGGTGGAGGGGGCCAAACATCAAAGTCTGGCTTTATGTTGGCAGGGGGCTAACACAGACGCAGACAGCACGCTTCTGTAAAAAGACGTGGACGCCCTCGTGCATGCGCTCACGTGCACCAGCCGTGACCGGTGACAAGCGTTGAGTTTGAGTGTGAGATAGCGCTGATGTCTGCCAGCGAAGCCTACATTTCAGTCTCTTTATCTCCTGAGCCTTCTGCTGATAATTACAGACGTCCCTTCTCTCGCACTCGGTCACACCAAAGCTGCCAGTCTGCGCAGCTCGAGCCAGAGGAATTATCGCCCGGGCCATCGCAAAACGGAGCACGCCAAGGTCAGGCCCTGTGTTCAATTTCACTTTTGATTCCAGTCCACCTTTCTTTCTCCTCTACCACTTATCCACTCCTCCCTCCCGGCCCACCCACGCTGTCGCTGTTGAATTTCACTCCAGGGCTAACCTCTATTTCCAGGACAACCAGCGCCTTGACACTCATTCATTTCCAATCCTGCAGAGTGGTCGGCTGAATGGAAATTGACGATTCAATTTTTGGAATGAAACTCAAGAGTCCTTTTGGAATTGACTCTCCCCTCCTGCCCTCCCCTCTCCTCCTGCTTGGGTGCCCGTTCTGCCACCCCCTCTGCCCCCCGCCACTCGCTATCTCCGTCCTGGTCCACTGAGTACAGCCAATTTCTCCGCTTGTATGGAGACGTGGGCGAGATGGCTACCGCAAAGCGCAGCTTAAAACGCCCTGCAGCTCCCGCCGACTTTTCTCAGACACCTTTTCTCCGTGCCTGCTCTCTCTCATCACTAAACTGCCGTCAAACAAGCAAACACTTAAAACCAAAGGGTTTATTCTCAGCATTGCTCCCAGCTGGATGTTGGGTGGCAATTTAAAAATGATCTATGCAAATGTAATTTCGCTGTGTGTCATCCAACACAGCCAATTAATGAGTGAGCTTCTCCAACCCAACTATAAATTAACAAGGCTAGATATAATAGCTAGATTAATGTGTTTTTCTGGCACTTGCCTAATTGCTAGAAGACTCCGGTGGGGCTAGTGTGAGCTGCCTCATTTCTACATGTGATAGAGTGAGTTAAGACAGAGAAGGATAAACGCCTGCATCAACTCTATTTATCATTTATATGAACTTTGTTGTCTCTCCTATTGGTTTTTATTCAGGGGAATGCACGAGGAAAGTGATGGGGAAAGATATTTCGCCCTCAGGGAACTTGTATCTACTTCAGCAGAAATTACTAGCATCAGTTGTTAGATTGAGTTCGGTCTGAAGGACGGCATTAACTTCAGTCAGACTTAGGAATTTATTAATGGAAAACAAATCCATAAGTGGTCAGAGGGGCACATGTGCATGGATGGCGTATCTGGTAATGAGAAATGAGAGCTCAAGGCGGAGAGAGAAAACATGGAAGATGGAGAGAAAGAGCAGCGTAAGAGGTATGGGAGACAGAGAGGATGAGTAACCGTCTGTCTCAGCCGGAGGAAGGAGGAGGGGGGGAGAAAAAGGAGTGATATTGAGAAAGACAGAAAACAAGCTCCAGGATCCAAAACAGCACATCACCAACAAGGAGGCCTTTTGTTTTGCCCCTCTCAACCGATTGTTCTCTCCGCCGAGGGTGAGAACGCTAATCCGCTGTGGAAAGAGGAGTTGGGAGGATTTACTCTAAGTATCCTTATTAGTGGGAATTCACTGATATGGGGAGGGGGGTAACGGGTGAGGGGAGAGGGGAGAAGGTAGAGGGCAGAATGAGCAAGGAGGAAGAGAAGAGCAGCAGGAGGGGCGTAGCGTATTCTGAATACACTGTAGGTGCCATATGAATCTTTAATACGGGGCTTAATGGTGAGGGAGGGAAGAAGGGAGGAGTGGAGAATATAAAGAGAGTGAGGGAAAAGGAAGAGGAATCTCCGAGGAGGTTACCGAGCCCTGCGTATCACAACACTCCTGATAAGTGCCAGCCTCCCAGGATCAAGCCTAATTCTCCACAGCTCCAATGCCACCACAGAGTCCCTTTCAGATGCAGGAAAACGGTGGCAAAGGACAGACTTGCCTTTGTCTTCAAAACAAACAGACTGGCCCAACGCTCAGATAAAAATGGATAAAGGATCTTTCCAGGTGATAAATTTCTTAATTGCTTTTGTTAAACACATACCCTGCTGGAAGCTTGGCCATGGTACATCGTTTTAATTACACGCACAAGAGCCTAATTAGTTGTATCTGTTGTACCAGAGGCTAACGTGCACCCAATTAGACCGAAATCAAAAGGATGGTACAGTCAGACGAGGGGAAATGTGCGGCTCTTTGTTCTTGCACACAGTATTCATGAAATAACAGGGGAAAGTAAAGACGGCGCTTAACTTCCCAAGTTGCTGATGTCATGATCACCCCTGCTATCTTTAAACTAATTAAATACATTTTCTCGTGTGAGTGCTTGAGCGGGTGGCTGCCTCGCTTGTCAGTGTCTCCATCTCTTTGTCTCGCCCGCTGATGATAATCGCTAAAGTGGAAAAAAAATAATTTGTTCCATGATAAAGGCTAAAACAACACAGCTCATTATTGTGGCGTTCGTGCAACAAGTCTGTGGATTAACACTCGCAAAGTACAGTCTTCAGGGTCAGATCCGCCAGCTGCTTGCCATAAAGAACAATAAAAAGAGGAGGCAGGATGTCTGAAGTGCAGCGATGATAGCACAAATACTGCTTTTGCTGTATAGAATGGATGATGCTCAGAGATATTTTAATGGAGGCGTCTTGTGGGTGCTGCTGCTGCAGTATGGTAACTAATTGTTAAACAGGCCCTCGGGGGAGATGTGATATAGCCTAGCAAGGAACATCTGACATGGGAGCTTAGAGCCAGAATTATTCCAGAACATCTACAAATGATTTCCCTAATGACATGATGAACAACACGGGTAAAACAGCAACAGCAGATCCACCACTTTGGAAACACAACCACATCAAAGCCTTCTCCACACATCCCCCAAAAGAACAGCGCCTTCCCTGCACGGCGAGGCAAACGATCCAGGAAACTACCACATCTATCGCAGGTTCTCGCAAAAAAAAAAGAAAAACTTTAACATTCGGCACGGAAAGCTTTTTACCTCCTCCCCTGTGCGAATTTACCGCATTTCAGAGAGCACATAATGGTCTCCTGGGGAGGCACTACAGCGGAGTCGGAGGGAGACGGCTTTTCAGAGCATGTAGTGTTTCATCTCTGCATGTTCCCCTGTTAGATGTTAACAACCGTATAGGTCAACTACAATCACTCCCATCAGTCAATGGAAAGCAGCTAGAGTGCATCGTGGAATTAGCTGTGGCAAAATGCAGTCCTATAGTGTTTTTCTCCAGCCATGATTACAGCACGCCTAGCTAGCATGATTTCCTCTCCATCTCCACATGCAGAAACGACTTC
Source organism: Chaetodon striatus (assembly GCA_029783705.1). Classification (NCBI taxonomy): domain Eukaryota; kingdom Metazoa; phylum Chordata; class Actinopteri; order Chaetodontiformes; family Chaetodontidae; genus Chaetodon; species Chaetodon striatus. The sequence goes on from JAPZEB010000023.1 coordinate 25,059,570, forward strand.
AGCCCTGTTCGCTGAGGCAAGGTGAAGTATGCCCTGTTATCAAGTGGTACACATAAATAAGTAGCTGCACAGATTCACATGTGGGAGTGCTTCAGCGGGTTATGCTAATAATAAGTGGCATCTGCTGGAGCTGATCCATTTCATTGATTGGTTCTATTCTGCCACTGCAGGAGGAGTGCTGGGCTTATGGCCTGGCAATCCACATCCCAAATAGTCCCTGACAAGTCACATCTGAGTGGTGGGAGCGAGCGAAGGGAGGGATGACATAGTTGTGGTGGTGGTGGAGTGTGTAACTACTGATTGTTACCATGGCAATGGTAGACCAAGGATCAGGAGGTGAGATCGCATGGCGTGCAGCTCTTGATAGCTGCGTGAGGCCACACGTGGGAGATATTCCCAAGGTTTATAATCACTGGCAGCCGACAGCTCAAGTGGTCCATGCACACGCATGTGTATTTACGTGCGAGTGTTTGTGCGCTTGTGTCAGTGTGTGCAAGCCTGTGTTCCAATCTTCCTGGGAAACTCATCTGGCCTAAGCTTCCAACTGGCAGCGAAATCCTAAAATCCTACCTACCAGCTTTCTCATGAGTGACAATCTTCTCTCACCGGTCCCTTGTGGGTTCTTACTTTTGAAAGCAAAAAAAAAAACATTTGTAAGAAAGCAGGATGTGTGATTCTAACAAGAGATCATCTGTGTTGCAAGAATAAAAAACAGGTCGCTATGCTGCAGCAAAGGAACCTAAACATCTACCACGTTTTCTTACTTCCCCGATCGATGACTAGTATGTACGCCAGTTACACAGCCCTGCATCTTGGATCAAATCAATGCCAGCCTGCTTTAAAAAACCTCATCAACATTTCGCTGCGGTATGCCCATCGAGTCGCTCCGATCATCAACTTACACTCTGAATTTTCATTAGGAGGCACTTAATAGAGACAGGCACGTTTAGAGTCTCTCTCTGGGTGGGTGGGTTGTGTCGATTAGGCCGAGTTAATCTCTATCACAATAAATAACATTGATTACAAACTCTGAATGCTAGGGGAAGGGTGTTAAAATTAAAGTGCACAGAGGGATGTGGGCTGACGTGCGACAGGAGCGGTGGAAATGAATAAGGGGAGATTGGTAGGTTAAATGTAAGAGAGGGCGTGAGAGAGTACAGAGATTGAACGTGTTTGTCTGAATGTGAATGTGCGGCAGGAAACTAGACGGGGTAACCACAGTCATTCCTTTAGGAGTATCAGATTCTCAGTGAGTCAGAGTGTCAGACCGCTAACAGACACACTGGGCTTCTCTGGCGGGACACATGCCCTCAAGTGTCTTTAACATACGGGGAGAAACAGGCGCTGGCTCGTGTTCTCTTGGCCGAGGTGAACATTAACAAAACAAATCAGACCGAATCCCGTAATGACATCACCGCCGCTGAAAATAATCTGTGCTGCACACTTTGGGTGAAGAAGCGTTTTCTCTGCAAACACGGTTCACCCGAGGGTCACGGTGGCAGAGATGAATTGTTTTCAGCTAAATCCAATCCTGAGCTGCTACAATAAGTTCTTGACAGTCGAGAAAGTACCAGAATTCTGCTCTCGTTGTGCACGAATGAGAGTTTTACTGCTCCGTCCGTAAAAAGAAAAGAAGAGAAAAAAATCACCTAAGTTTATCTTTTCACAGTGAACAGAAAATTACTCCTCTATCTATTTCGTTTGGTTCAAAGTGGACAGTTGTTCTGTACATGTGGAAGGGGAGGGGAAACAGCTATGTTCTCGAGGGCAATGACCTTGCAGAGCTTAATAGATCTTTTCAATGTTTGCTGCCTTTGTATGCTGCCTGGATTTGTTTACAATGCAGCATGCTCAACATCACAAATCGGGGATCGCGTGGCTGTTGTCAGGGATTACCGGTCTGGTCTTTGAGTTTTTCATTAAATTGCTGTATCGGAAAACAAACAAACCCAAAAGAAAAGAAAAAAAAAAACTCCCATCAGCCTCTTGCCAGAAAAGACCATCTCACACATACATTTGCAGGACACACATTTCTTTGTAGGAAGGTTTTTTTTAATCTATCTAAAATGCTGCGCTTCCTCATGAATAAATAAATGATCTGACAGACTCTGCGGTGACAGAGACACATGAGCTTTTGTATTTTCTAGATGAGAGTCACATTGACACAGTGGAGGAAGGCATAAATCAAGGAAAAGCTCATGACTACAGGGTGGACATCACATACAGTATGTGTGTGTGTGGTGTGTGTGTGTTTTTAAAGCTGTAATATGTTTAATATCTAAGCTCTTTATCCTATATAGGGCTGCAGCATGATTTCGTTTGACACCGTAGAGAGTGGAATCCTCTTACTTTCGTCTTTATGAGGTCAGCAGTGGAAATGGACAGAGTTCAGACAGATGGGGCCCGAGGGAATGAGGCAGGAAAAAGAGATAAAAATGGGGGAAGAGCATCAAAGCAAGCAGGGGGGATGAAGACAGGACAGGAACGGGTGGCGGGACAGAAATATGTAAAATTAAAGGGGGAAAGATGAGTGACTGGTACGGAGACAATCACAGAAAAGCTAAGGGAGATTAAGTGCGTCATGCCTCAACCGAAGTGCTTGCCGGATTGTCGTACAGTGTCTGAAACCCCTCCTCCTGTTACCCTGCTGATGTCAGGAGTGGGAGATCTGTGTCAGACTATTTCTGTAGCTCTCCAAAAACAGAAAATCCAACATTCACTCCCACTGCTGCAGCAATTGGCCAGGTAAGTGGAGGTGTGAAAGTAAGGCTGGATTTGAACTTTTCTTCTCAATATCTCTTTTTTTATATTCTTCACACTACTTTGTCACTTTTCATGTGTACAAATAAAAGCATCACTATCAATGCCTTTGAGGACAGACTGTCTAAAAGTGTGAGCCGTTTGTGTGATGGCAGGTTTTCCAGATTTTTACAGTGAATTTAAACCTTGGAAAACTTGTCTCCAAAATATATTCACTTATAATATATTCAAGACTAAATAAGCACCTAAAAAAGGAGTGTTTGGGGAAAGAGACATGTACAGGTGTATTTTGGTTAAGGCTGGGATGAGTGGTCTGCAGGGACAGGTCCCACCCTACTGTGCTGTGACTGGTTAAAGCAGGAAACATTGTTTCTCCAATCATGGCATACAAGCATTTGGAGAGCAGGGGCACGAAATCTATGCAAAAAAAAAAAGACCACAGCTTCACATCCAGTGGTATGTGGACACTAGAGAAGTGCCGACAAAGAGCCCTCAGCTGTTGGCAAGGACCCCGCTGACCTCCCGCTCTCCCTTTCATTCTGTGGCGGACGATCAGAGCACAGCCTGAATCAGTGGGGCTTGCCGGAGGTGTTACCAGGGCATGCAGAGGCAGTCAGAGAAGAGCCCTGGTACTTCAATTTATGGCATAACATATTTCATAAACTCCTCATGTGAGTCTGTGTCGCTTATATTAAGAAACAGCTTAAGAAAGCAGGTTTTTAAGGAGTAATTTAAAACCTCGTTTTAGCTTGAGCACGCCCTCTTGACAAATTAGAAAAATGTAATGAAACCCAGGTAAGCTGATGTAATTAGCCACAAACACTACAACACTAATCAACAGTGTAAACTTCTAGTTTTCAATGGTGGAGGTGTATTTCTGCTTCTCTCAGTCTCTCACTCTCTCACACCGTCTCTCCTGATGACAGTTATTTTCTGTATTTATGTGTCAAGGAGGCAGGCAAAGGTTATATAAGCCCCTTTAACACAATCTCTTCAAGGCCGGTATGTTGTGCAGTTATTCCACATTGCCATTCTATATAAACAGTATTAACATGGAGTGTTAATGCAGAGTTGTTCCGCCTTTAGGCCACCAGTGGAGGAAGTAACAACACTGATTCAACGTCTGTGTAACAAGTGTGAGCAAGCAGGACGGGACAGGTATTAAGTTTTGATGATCTGTTATGTGAGCGACCCACTGCCAGGAGTTTTAAAAAGCAGTTAGCAGCTAACTCAAAGAAGAAGAATAACTTAAAATGTCAGCAGACAGGCCCACTGTTTAAAAGTGATGGTAAATTGTTGTTATTGTCATGGTACTCTATTGTTATTGTTTAGAAAGCGCTGCCCAACATCATGTGTGTTATGCTACACTGAAGACTGACGCTGTTGTGTTACACATCACGCCTGTCACATCTCTTTTGCTTCTCAGACACCGCCATGCTATCTAAAATCACACATTGCAAAATGATGAGTGATTGAGGCGATATTTGTGCTGAATGTGGGCAGCATTTTGTGGGTGATGCACTTGGAAAGCTAGCTTGCTAGCTAATTGTAGCTAGCTTGCTGATAAATACCATTAAATATGATATTATTGGTACATTTTCCATTTTCTTACGTTCCATGTCTGTCCTCCTGCTCACTGCCAGCCAGGCTGCATCTGTCATGTGGGGCAGTTTGTATTTTTCATGGTCAATATCATACAATAACAGCTGGTTAGAGACAACAACAACCAGTGTCCTCTCCTCATATACTTCTTTGCTTTAGGTTGAGGCTGCAATGTCACTGGTCTGAAGTTTTAACTCCACGCGATGTGAGGGTGCAAATTTGCTTTGCCAAAAGAGAAAGTTTCATTTGCCCTTTTGCTCACATTTAATTGAAGTAAACTGGAGGCAAATATTTGCCAGTGTTAATTTTGGTCATGTGTGACTGAACCCTAATGAAGGGAAAATGTGATAAGGTTATGTGTACCCAGAAATTTAGTAGCACATACTTACAAAAGAAAGAAAAAGTAAATTTAGAGTTTAGCTACTCTTTAGGCGCACGACAGAGAGTGAGGAGGCAGTGTAACAATGTTCTGGTCTACAAGGTCCTAATGTTGATTTCCTCTTTGCATTAGGTGATTAGGAGACGGATTTCTCATCAGTCACAGAAGAATGGGAGTCCAATTTAGTAGCACCTGCTAACAAAGACATCTCCTCCTCAAGCACTGATGGACTGCACTCCCTCCTCTTTTCCCGCCTGGCCCGTTAACTCTGCTGCCCCTTGAACATTGATGTGGCCGCTTTCCCCTGCGCGGGCCACGGGGTCCTCTGTAAAAATGACTAGTCGCCAAGTGCTGTCTGAAGTGAAGCTTTGATAAAGAGTGCCTTTTTTCCACTTCGCCGCTCAGATCTGCAGGAAGCAGTCTGCTCCAGAAGCTGCCACCATCCTCACCCCCCCAACCCCTCCTCCATCCCCCTCCACCCCTGCATCTTTTAGAGATGAAGCAGGCAGGCAGAAGGACTCCTGCTAGTCTCCATCCTCGGGGCAAGAACACGGCCCTGACAACTATCTCCTCCCTGCGACAAGCAATCCTTTTCCGCAGGGCTGCCCAAAGAAAAGTGTTGATGCTAACAAAATGCATGACAGCCACTCACTTATGTTAACAGCCCGCGCACACAGAAGAGATGCATCCATCTGTTTGAGTTTGGTTTTATTTTCAATCACCCCTTCTAACATCTGAACTCTGCAGTCTCGGGGGGGAGGAGGAGGACAGTTGACATTGAGCCAGACAGCTCCGCTCCGCCAGGGGTTTCAACTCTTTGTCCTGCAGAGAGGCAGGGTGTGCAGCCTGGGATAGGGCAGTGGGGGTGTGAGCCAGGCTGGGGGGAATGATGGTTTAGCAAAAGGGGAAAAAGAAGGGACCAGAGAGAAGCGGCCCATCAATATCCTGTCATGGCTGCCTGGGAGAGCTACTGCCACAGAAATGCTGAGATAACACAAGAAAGACAAGTTTACTTCCTCGCTTTTTTAATTCATGCTGGAGAACAACTGGGGAAAAGTTTACTTGACTCGCACTTAGAGACGGGAGCAAAAAGCTGTGGAACAATCAATGTCAGCGGACCTTTGTGGACAGAATAATCAGAGAGTGAAGTGCTTGTGTTTTTGGAGGCTCCACAGGGCTTAGTACAGGGCCTCCTCATGTTATTCAAAGACCAAGAGTAAAAGACGGTGAAACGGTCCTCAGGAGAGCAAAAACCTCACAAACAAATTTGAGGTCAGAAATTGGAAGGTTACAGGCAAGACTGAAGTGGAATTAATCACCTCTGTTTTGGTATAAGCAGCTCAAAGAGGAGTAAATTGTTCAAAGTCTACAGGGTTTTACAGCTGAGCGGATACTCATCACCCTGATTTCTCTTTCAAAACTAATCACTCCAGACAGACGATGCTTAGAAGAAGCAGCTTCACGTTTACTCTGCAGGGGTTTACTTCCCTATCGTTTAATGTGGTGCATGGAGGCTCCAGCTGACCTGCTAGTGCAGATAGCGGAGAGGAAATTCTCTTATAGGGCAAATAAATTGTCCAGCAGACCTAAACGCACTGTCATCGCTGCGAAAAGGGCAATGACAGCTTCCATAGACTATTCCACTTCAGCACTTTTAATGCATGTTAAGAGGATGGGTCTGGCAAATTAAAATCCATATCAATTACTTCTTGTCTCCTGTGACTCGTAAAGAGAGTAGCGTTTTAAGGTAAAATATCAGTAATTAGCTCTGCATCATCAAAAATGCATTAAGAGTTGTTCTAGGGCTGCTGAAGACAGTTTTGGTGGAAGAGAGATATATATACTGTAGTTTCAAATTCCAGAACGGAGGGAGAACTCCAGGCACTGACACAAATCCAACAATTGCTTTAAAAAGAAACTCATATTACC
>JAPZEB010000023.1:25092701-25115948 GCA_029783705.1 Chaetodon striatus
ATCTCATCAAATCCTGCATTAACATACACTCGATCCAGATTGTCCTGGTGCTCGTAAACTAGACATTTAGTCATTAGGATTTTGTCATTGTAAATTGTGATCCTCGATTGGAACATGTGGGTTAGCGTTTCCATTTGGTAATGCCATTACTGGAGCAAAAGCCTCATTAGCATTACTGCATGTAATAACCTCGACAAGGGATTTCCTAACCCAGTTTTCAACCACACCCAGCCCAGGCATGCTGCTTTGGCAAGCGCCCTACTGGCAGATAAACAACACATCTGCCGCCCTGCTCAGAAACTTGTACATATATATTGTATGAACCACGGGAGAAAATACAGTTGTTTTTTGTATGAGTGTGTGTGTGGGGGTGAAAAGTGTATAGTGGAGTATAGTGTGTGCGAAAAGATTAGATTCCATGTGTGTAGGAAGCGAGGCTCCAGATTGGCACAAACTGGCTGCGAAGCAACTCCTGGTCTTGCAGCAAGTTCTGGCGAGCGCGTGCCAATCCTACCTCACACAGCGGCACGCCATGGGGGGCTGAACACTTCTACACTGTGATCCAATTAATTTCATCTCCGCACGCCACACATTTTGACATGCTAGGAGCGTAAAGAGAGGAAGTGGAGGTTTGAAGGGGGTGGAGGTGAGCGGTGAGGCAAGTGGGAATAAGTGAGAAAGAGGGAAAAGGAAGGATGGGCAAGGGTTGGGGAATCTTCAAATTTCCCCGTATCTTGCGTTTGAGTTTCTGCACAGGGGGAAGAAAATGCAATTACACGTGCCCTCTCAGCCTTTTCAGGCAAGTGTGGTGTGTAGAAGTGAAGGGGGAAGTAGTGGGGTTTGTGCCCTGTGGCGGCCAGCACTCCCATACTCTATGCTAATAAACGCTTGTTCTGCATTCTAACAAGCATTTGGTGGCAAGGCTCTGTGTGGGGAGCGGCAGAGGGTGAGTGCAGAACATCAGCATTGTAAGAGGTGGGGGAGGGCGGCGGGTCTGTCGCCTCGTGTCTCGGGAGATAGTAGGAATAATGAAAAACTCTGCCGGGACTTCAAAGCAAACGGCTGGTCATTTCCTGTTGTGATGGCTGATACGGGCCTACATGTTCAGGCAACAAGCACGCAAACACTTAGTCACACATTCCTGCCAGCAATAACCCCGTCCGATGAACACCACCTCCTTTGATGGTATAGCTGAGCCAAGAAGAAGGAGGAACAAGTCTTTGGACGTGGAATAGATTTGAAAAGCCTTTGTGTGTTGCTGCCGGAACCATCTAAGTGCTTTAGCCACGGCCTCGGGGTTAACACTTACGCAATGTGCGTGTACTGCCAGAAACCAGCTGGTGATGTTAACCATTCCTTCACGCTTTAATTTTTATAGAGCATTTAAATTTGACACCAGCAACATGTGGCCAAAAACGACACAACACAGAACAAATTATTGTCAGAGGGAAATCAGACATGTTAATACCTGTAGACCTTTCCCTGGTAGACTCACTGGCATGTTATAGCGGGCATAATTAATAACTAAATAACATTAATAATTTAGGTGTTCCAGTTCCAGTGATCTGGTTGTGTGCATGGAGGCTCACTGGCATGGCTTACTGGGTCACTTGAACGGAGCAGGGCCATCAGGGACTACGTTTACATGCACAAAATATTCAGTTTTTTGCCCTTATTACTAAAAAGACAATATTTCTACTAAGCTGTTTACATGGCTAATGAAAAATGAATATTTCACTAATACTCCTGTTTACATGCAGCCCTGCAAACTCTGATTAAGGTGCCCTGACATGTCATTTATCACATCAAAATATGGAAAAGTGGAACAGCTGTGGCCGCTTCTATGCATCAAACCAGAGTTTTTTCCAGTTTTCCACCGGTGGTGGACTTGTTTGACCGTACAAACACGGGCTCCCTCTTTTTTAAACCTTCAAACACCTTCTGGAAAAGATTGCCATTGCTATATTTGTGCATTTCCAAAAACTTGTTGATATCCAAGTCCAAGGTGTGTTTCCTCTTCCTGTCAGAAATGTGGGCTTTTTGGGGGGCATGCAGCTTCACCCCACAGCCTTGCAAACTGTTGGCTAGTTGGTTTGTGTACAACACGTCCATGACAACACACAGAGCCGAACATAAACTGGCAACTGCAGTAAAAACCCAATTTGACGTGCATCTTCTGAATTCGCTGTATATATGTCCAAAAAATGAATATTAGGGCTGCTGCCTAATAGTTGACCAGGCGTTAGTCGACCAGAAACGTCATTAGTCGGCAAGATTTCATTGGTCACAGAGTACTGGAAAAAAACAACACCTGAAACTCTATTAGGAGCTGCGCTTGTCAAAATAAATCAAAACCTATATGACTGGACCATGTGGGAATTTAATTTGAAAGGACAGGCATAATAATTAAATTAATGACATAAACATGCGGGCAACTAGTCGACTAATGGTGCTAAATGACGGCTATTAATCGACTAGGAAAATTCTTAGTCGGGGGCAGCCCTAGTTTCTTTTTCCTGTAAGAACTGTGGGCTTTTTTAGGAGGCATGCATCTCCACCCCACAGCCTTGCAAACTGTTGGCTAGTTGTTTGCCGGTTTGCATATAACACATCCAATGAGAACACACAGATCCAAACATAAATTGGCAAGAAGTCACGTTGCAAACTGCACTAAAAACTCAAATTGACGTCCATATTCTGAAAGCGCTGTTTACAAAAAATACTCCTTAAACCCCAACTATACCAGCATATCCCACATGTCTTAATCTGAAAATGCAAAATTCTGAAAAAGGGCTCATTTGGAATATGCAAACTGAATATGCGGTTTAAAAGACCTGTATCAGATTCGAATACTGTATAATTTGGAATAATAGTGGGATATTACTGTGCATGTAAACACAGTCACTAATGTTGTTTGTTACAACTGTGCTTTTTCCAGCTCTGATCAGTCTAAACACCTATCATGAAAGAGTACTAAAAGGCTTCTTGTCCAACATCTCAAAATATAGTCATACTTTTCCATTCAGGAGATTTCCCGAGAAATATGAAGCCACTCCTCTGTCTTTGGACTTTAAACCAGCTTCTCATTTTAACTTTTACACTGGCTATAAACAATATTTCAGTCAGGTATTCATTCCTCTCTTGTATAATCTCCTCAGTGTTCCCATGATACATTACATAACAGTTGTTGAAAATGGCATGCATCTTGTACTGCACTCATTTTTTTAAATTATAAATGAAATCAATACTTACAGCCTCCAAAACAGTGCTATTCTTGTTATTTCTGTACCATCTCCCCTCTGAGGTTACAGTTAACTATTTTTCATTTAGAATTATTGTCACAAAAAGCAAAGAATATCAAACAAAATAACACTCAAATATGCAGGAGGACAAAAGGCAGTTCAGATGTGACAAACCGTCTCAAAAATGCAGACAGAAACGTGTGTGTTGCTCATCTTTGGGTCAATACAGCTCGACATGTACAAGCATGTAGCAGCAGCACAATCATAGTGGTAATCTATGGGAGGGAGGAAGGGCCACGCTAACATAAACAAGCCCGCAGTGGCCATTTCTGGCCGATCCCGTTTCTTATCATATCATCTACTCCTGTTATGAAAGCCAGACTGCCCTGCAGGGTTTTTGTTATTGTACGCATGTGTGTGTGAGTATACACCCAGAAGCACACACACGTACGTCTGTGTTTCTTAAGTGCAAGTAACCAAGAGCACGCATGAGACAGAGCTGACAAAAACACACATCTGGTTCCATTCAGGATGCCTGGAATTTTTTTGCCTGCTCGGTTCAGATTACTTCCCGAGCCCCCATGCTGGCTGCGCAGGAGAGTAGATAAACTATGCCGCTCAACACAATGTCTCGCCTATTCAACACTGGAAGGGTGTAGGTTGACAAGGAGTAGAGGTGAAGCTGAGTTTACAGGCGGGGCTCTGGGTGTAGACGGGCCTCAAGCTAGGTATGCTAATTTATTGCTTCTCAACCACTGCAGACCTCTCCTTACAATATGTGGAGCGGGAGTGGGTCCTCAGGGAAGGGCACACTAAAGGTTTTGCCAGACTGAACAGCACCTTAATATGATCCTAACCCCTTCCATTGACATCCACTGGGGAAAAGCTCCAGCAGTAGAGGGCCAGCTCTGTAGAGATTCACACCAGAGAGACAGAGATACAAGGTCAGCAGACAAGGAACTCTGAGAGCATTGGTTAAGGCTGTGTTGCAGGGTGAAACCACGTGAGAGAGGAGCTGGAGAATAGATATATTTTCCTCTGTTTTCAGTCAGAAATCCAACTAAAGTAAACCATGTTTATTGTTGTTTTGCTGCAAGAGACCCTATGCGCAGCAATAAAGTACAAGATTATTTCTATTCCAAAATGAAACATCCATACACCTTGGGATCAGTTCGCTCTGCACAACAATCTCGCAATAATTCCTGAACGTCACCTTTGCTTTACATTTTACCCTCCTTCCAATTCCCCCACCCTATTCTCTTATCTCCCAGGTTTGACTGAGTGATGTCTTCAGCCAAAATCACCTCGTCTACTCCGGTTCCCCAGGAGATGGAGTGCCAGTGATGTAGACGATTCAATCAGCGAGAAGTGAAAGAGCAGATCACAGACAATACGCCGCGGCCCCATTACCCCCAGTCCTCGGTTACCGCTAGCGACGCTTAGCTCGGGCCCCCACCTAATGGGCCATAATATCATTTTACGCCATGTTCCAGCTCTTTATACTAGCTCTAAACATAACTCTGTCGCCAAGGCACAATAAAAACAGATATATTTCTTTATTACTCCTCACGAAGCATATCACCAGATCTGAGCACCCCTACAAAGGAAACTAATATCCACAGGAACCCGTTCTTTTCATTGGCTCATTTAGGGCAGACGCACAATTGTTATTACATTGAGCTGCACTCTGCCGGCCTCACCTCTCCATGCCGTTCACTCAGAGTATAATGGATGTTTTATTATAATCAAATGAATGTAATGTCTTCACCATAAATAACCTACTGAAAAAGCCATTTTCTCTGCCTTGCAATATGTTTAAATGTCCATCACGCCTCAAGCAACGAGGTGCCACATGTTTAATTCAGAGCCGACGCAATTTGTGTGTTGTGTGCTACTGTATTGGGTGAAAACAGCAACTCGCCTACCCTTTACTCACCCTCACGTCCCAGAGCTGCCCCCTTCCACTCACCCAATCATAACGCTCCACACTTCCTTGCATAAAGTCATGCGAGGCTCCGGCAGGTTCATTACTTTGCATGATAGCAGGAAGGGGAAATGTCACCTGGGTACTCTGCTTTTGAGGCAATTCACTTTCTTCATCTCACAGGGCAAACGCTGCGCTTGTAAGTCTTGAGCCAGATGAGCAGAATTTCACTTCGTCGAGGGGCAAGTTATTATCCACAACTAGGAATCATCCCCTACACGGCATACGGTGCCATTGTCCTCTGTACCCTATATATCATCAGGTCTGACCAGCCCATTTACACTTTGGGGATCTGACAAGAGATGAGCGAAAACTCGGGTGTGAACATGTGTGCCTGTGCTGGTGTGTGTGGCAAGACGGAGCAGGCGGGGAGTTGGGGAATCCAATCTCTCACACAGAGGAGCAGAGACAGGCGGGCAGATATGCTCCGGGCCCAGAATAACCCAGGCAGTATCCATGAATGAAATGACAGGATTACAGGGGTATTAGAAAACCTGCTGAGATGGTTGATAATGCTGTTTATGGTCGGGCGTCACACTGCTTGCAGGGAAAAAGTCTAACTGTTTGACTAATGAAAAATATGGACGAGCTCTTCACATAGTCACCAAGCAGAAAATTCGAGGCCAGGGGGTCTCCCTCTCTGTTTACAGTAATGGTTTGGTGTTAGCTACTTGACGGACATAAACACAAATACTTACAGATTTATGTCAGCTGCATTATTGTGGATGAACCCCTTAAAAATGGGGACAGTAAACATAAGCCCCCCTATCCTGGTTGAGAATGGGATTATTGTTGTGTCAACAACCCCCCCTAGATAATAGTAATTACTGCCCTTGCTGCAGCGCCATCAGACTGCAACTTTGCTAGCTGACAGCTTGGTCCTAATTACCAAGAACCACCAATTACTGGCTCCATTTCATTATTTATATTGCTCAGCACACCCAAATAAAAGAGACTTCAGTGACTCTGAGCAGTCACATCTCTGGCAGCTGCAGAGGAGCATCCGGAGGACCTGCTGAATCATTGTCTCCTAGTTTTTTCCTGACAATATAATAGTCAGCATGCAAACACAACATTGTTAGTGCAAAGAAAACGGAGTAAAAATAGGAAAACGAAGCCAACAGGGGGGCTGCCTTTACTTCCTCTTTGCCAACCACAGGAAGTTATTTAGCTGCAAAGGAAGTGCATTATCATCTACTTTTTTGCCACTTCCTCCCGCTTATCTGCCGACAGGGCTGCAGAATCAATTCAGAAAACATCAGCCCTGGAGCCTTTAACTACTGTAACAGTTAGCGTGTCGTATCTACCTTCATGTTTCATTCATTCCACTGTGTGATCCATGTTAGAATAATTGACGCTTCTGCCGCCATGTAAAAGAGGCCTCCAAAAAGAATTGTAACGTAAAAACATAATTCTTTATCTGGTGAGTGTATTCAACCACACACACACACACACACGCATGTACACACATACACACACTGACTTTCGCAGATGTTTCCCATCACCCTCTGCTGCCAAGCGTCATCCAGTGATGGCTGAGAGGAGGAGAGAGGGGGCCGGGGCGGGGGTGTGAAATTCTGCTATCCCTGCTCCAGTGAATTCTGCAGGAACTTGGCAGATCATTGTGGAGATTTGTATGTCTGTGGATTTGATATGAAACTGTTCGAGAGGCTCGTCTGGAGTCTGTCTCTCAACGCGCCTCCCCTTAAAGTGGGCCTGGCTGTTTAGCTTATGTTCCTGTAAAGCCTGACGGCCACATTTCTCAGCCACCAAGGGTGCAGATGGGCGATTAACTTGGCAGACAGGTCTTACACCATCATCTGAAAGATAACCATTACAACACTTGGTTGCATCAAAAAAAAAAAAGTACACCTCTGAGTCAAGAGAAGCCCATAATCCTCAAATAGAGAAACCACACAAACAGCACCTGCATCGCCTATACAGATTTCTGCAATCATACACCTTGTTGATTAACAAAAGACTCTTTCTCTATTGGTAATTCAGTGCAAATTCAATGAATCACAAAACCTGCTCAAACAGCAGCTCATGCTCAGCAAGCTGCAAAGCATGTAAAGCTATCACGTTCCAAAAGGACAAGCCGTCTCAAAAAAACGATTAAGTATGTACAAAAGGAATCTACCGTAGCGATCCAAAGCGCTTAGCATTTAGATGACAGTTGCGCAGGGCAGGCTTTGTTTGCAGGGGCTGGAGTGGAGCGGTATATGTGGCCCGGAGGCCGGATCTGTTCCAACTGTGCCCTGGCAAGAAAATGTTCGGCCCAGTCAGCCTCGACAGCTTGGATATTCACAGGGGGCGGTAGAAAACTGGAGGGCTGCAGTACCATGTTGGAGTTGGGGGAGCTCGGAGGTGGGGGGGGGTGATGAGTCAGGAACAAGGTGTTTTATATTATTTTAGTACCGCAAGGACGTGGCATTTGCTGTGTTCGATGAGCAAAACTGAACGCGGGGCGGCGATGAGGGCCTTGTGTCTGTGTTGGCCTGCGGTGATTTAGGTTTATCATCTGGCAGGTACGTCTGGAGGGAGCCAGCAGCATTTTTAACTACCTTTACACATTCTGAAGGTGTTAGTTTTAATGCCGGCACTGCAATACCTCGCTTTAGTGATGATGAATTTTTAAAAGCCTAGAATTGAATAATACATCTATCACCGCAGAGAAAACAAAAATGACACCCATGACAAAAAATAACAAACACAGCATGAACATGAGGTATTCTAACGTGCGTTTTCTCCCCCAATGACCTTATCATAGCAGTGAGCTTTAGATTACATGACACACTGACAGTTTCAGAGTTTCCATAGATCACAGACGTTAGGATCATCTCTTTGATTTAGTGTGACAAATGAATTATTCGCTCTCATCTCAGGGGATGCATAGTTCTGACTAATTTTAAATATCATATAAAGGACTTTAGATGTTGGACCACTTTCTCCTCATTAGATTAACCTCACTTAACTTTAAAAAGAGCCACAGTCAGGGTACTGCAATCAGTAATATTCTAAACAAGCGTGGAGCCTTTTTCAAAAACAATATTTTGTTTGGGCTTACTCTTTGAAATATTATGTGTCAAAGGTATCGCTATCCATTAACTGGTCTTGTTTACCTATTTTCACTATATTCTTCAAAGAAACACACTTTAAAAGGTAAACTAAACGAGTGTCTCGCACAAGAGTGGGAGTGTGGAGCTGTATAGGTGACTGCATTGATTAACGTTCAAAGTATGTAAAGTAACACCGCAGATAAAAAGGTCAGCGTCGCGCAAGAAGTTGCAAATATGACAACAAAAACAAGAGATTTGTTTGCTCTTGTGCATCCAAATTCATTCATCCCCAAGTACCTGTCTGCTCCGGGGTTGTGCCAAGGCAAAGCCTCATGGGAGAAATGATTGACACCTCCTAATCCTCATGGATACCAAAAAGCATGTCATTACCATGACATTTACACCATCTTCTGGGAGGTGAGATGAAGCGTGAGAACAACAAAGGGATAAAAACAGTGAAGAAAACTCTAAAAATAAGACGTGTGAATTTTTAATGTGCTGTGTTTTGGGTCACAAGTGTAGCTTAAGTACTTTGAGAAAAGAAAGCGTCTCTCCACCCAACTTCTATTAATTCAGCACAGCTAGAACAACCACCTAGGGTAGCCTACATTTCAAATGAGCCATATTTTGTATATCTTTAACACCAGCGGGCAGGCTGGCAGGCATGCAGCACTGGAGGAAATGTGATGGAAAGTGGAGCACAAGAGTTATGACCTAAGCAAGCGGCTGATTATGGAGAAGATGAGTGAGAAAAGGAGTTGTCTGTCAAACTAAGCCCTTCACAGATGGACGAGTGTGGCACACTAAGAAACCAGCAAGTCCTGAGGCTTTGTGGCAGCTTTGGGTTTAAAAGTACACCACAGAAACAGTTTAGGAGGAAGTGGGTAAACCCGAATACAGTATATCATGTACAGTCACATGTTAATATTCCTCACAAGGGATGTCAACAGTTAACCATTAATAGGTTAACCACCAAGAATACTTGTGAGCGGTTATGAATGTCTGGAGGTTAATTTTGCGACATTTCTGTTTATTGCACTGTGTGCCATCTGGATCCGGTGGGAGACAGACAGCATGCAGAAACATAGTGCCCTCCAGTCTCCATTGGTTAGCTAGCCTTCACTATTCTGCACTGTGCACCAGCCAGATCAGGTGGGAGCTAGCTAGCACCCCTGGTCATTTGGCGATTACCCCTTAACCTTGCCCTGACCCAACAGTGTTGCTCTGGAAACATCGTGCCCACCCTCCGGTCTCCCCCCAAGTCACCCTGGCAAAAAGGTGGCTCTATTCTGAGCTGCAGAACCCCCTTTAGCATTGTTAGCTTCACTCTTAGCATCATTAGCGGTGTCAGCGCAGCTAGTGTTGCAGGTGTGCAGTGTAGAGCGGCCAAGGCTAACATCAGCTAACCACTGGAGATTGGTGGGTGGGCAATGGGCACTGTGTTTCAGCCTGTTAACACGGCTAGCCGGCTGTATGTCATGAAAGCCAACAGACAATAAATTTTAAGGTAAGACTTTTACATCACAAAACATTAAAATTTCACAACCTTTAAATGGATAGAGTTTGAAATGCGGTGCTTAAGCTCACACTGAGTCAACGAAGCAGCGGATTAAAGGAAAAGGCCTCTTGTATTTCACACCCCCTTGTGTTTTTACTTAACCAGTCATGTCTGGCTATTAAAGAGAAAATTAAGCAAAACTGACATCCCTATTCCTCACCTTTTCATTCATCTCAACGACTGAGTGAATCATGGGGAGACATGGTCGTTTTTTCCACTCTCGAGTCAAGTATGAACAGAAGAAGCTTTTACAGCTGTCTATATAAAACGATTATAGCTGCAGTTAATTGCAGGGGATCTTCATTTAATGAGCATCAGAGCAAATTTAATTACTTGCAGCCCTTAATAAACAAGCACAGAAACCTAATGGTGTGCAAATAAAAGTTTTGACAGAATATAACTTATCCTAACTTGTAGGGCAAGACTTGACTTATAATTGGACCATTGTTTCCTGACACACAAACACAGTGTTGACCATTTACTAGCCAGCAATGTTCCACTTCTATGAGCGCAATAACAAAAAGTGTTTTCATTGGTGGCACTTGGGGGCTGACCCTTATATCTCCCAGGTGAGATAGTCAGCTATCTGCTGGGTAGCAAAGTTATTGCCTCGCCCCCTTCCCTCGGCTCTGTACACCCTATCTGCTCAGGCCTCTCCCTAGAGCTCACTATCGCCCTACTACCTCTAGTCTTGTACTGACAGCCAAACAATGGGAGCCAGGACTGCCTTAACGAGAAGAAAGTGGAGGCTCGACTAATTAGAGGCACATCCCACCCCTCCACCCCCCACGCCTTCGCCTCCAACCTCTGCTGTTAACTCAGAACAGTGTGATACAGCTTGGCCAAGGCTGGGACTGTTGGGCCCATCGTGAGAGAAATCGGGCTGGAAGTTGCTTTTTTTTTCCCTGGCAGCTGGCCAATAGGGGACCGTAGTAATTGCCCGAATCCCACTGTGGCAAGTGAGGAGAAAGAGTGTGAGGGTGGTACAAGCCAAGGAAAGTGAGAAAATGCTGGGACCAAGAGTAGGCATGAAAGTCTAGCAATATAAAAAAATAGAAAAATACAGATCTGGAAGAAGGAGACAGAGAGAAGCTTTGAGAAATGAGGCACAAAAGATAAATGTTTGTAAGAAGAAACACGGGATGACATGTGGGACAAGTGATTCAGAAAAAAGTAAGAGCCTGAGGACTCTTCCTTGCGTGAAAATAATACAAGTAGAAAGAAAACTGGACAAAGTATTGGGAGTGTAAGTGAAAATAGAATGACCTCGGGTGCTACTCACTAGGGAGAGGCAGACAGGGGTGCAGCGAGCGTCTTGGCTGTTGGAGTGGAACAGAGCAGGGTGCAGCGGCGGCTGCACAGTGGGCCCTCACTGGACACTTCAATCACAGGCAGCCAGAGCCCCGGGCAAACTTGGCCAATTAGCCGCACACTGCTGCTGACCCCCAGCTTCATTAAGGGCCCCGGCTCTGGATAAGGGGAGAGGGGAGAGGGGGAGGAGAGGATTAGGGAGAGAGAGAGTCAGCACTGGCCAGGTTTGAGAAGACACACACATGCATTTGCACGGACACACACGCTGGAGGTGAAGCTCAAGGTTACAGATAAACACAATCAACTGCGGGCGTACCCGATGCCACACATGTGCACGCTCGCCGAATTACACTCGCGCCTCCCTGTGGGTTTACACCCGGCAGCAAAGGTGGCGGTGAGGGGGTGAGAGCCACAGAGGCCAGAGGGCGCAGCTCTCCCCTCTTTCCCATACCACTGCACTGACAGCAACAGGTGTGGTGGCCAGCAGACATGCAATTACCAGGCTGAGAATCTGCTCTTTGTGACAGAGACAACGGCGGATCAGAGAGAAGATCAGAGCTAGAGGGGGAGAGGAGTGGAGCGAAGTGGGAGGAGAGGCGAGAGACGAGGAGGAAGAGAGGAAGATACAGACTACTGAAAGTCCCTGGAGGGGAGACAGAGCGAGAGCGAGAGAGGGAGAGAGATTTCCAGTCCGCTCTTTTCATCGCAAATCCCTTGCCGGCAGAGTGAAGAAAAAAAAATAGATCAAAAACCAACACATACAGTAGCAATGACACACCTGTTGTTCTGCAGGAGAAATACAGATTTACACGCTTTGGTGGTGTAGAGAGACCTCACATACATGTGTGCACAACAATGAGACAAAGGAGAGAGTAAACTGACAGCATCCTATTTCAATTCAGATTGGGTGGGGCTGTTTGGGTGCTTTGGGACAGGTTGCGCTCAATGAGCCCTGACAGAAAGACTGCTTGGTGTATGCGCGTGTGTTTGTCTGCATTGCAAGTGTGTATATCCACATGGGACCTCCGCTTGCATCAGCCTAGTGATGGACGGTGCTCCAGGGTGGGGGTAGCAGCGGCAGCATCTTCGTACTCTTCTCTCCCCTCGTTTTCTCTGCTCTCCCTCTCCGATTACGGGCCTTCGATCAGGCTAAAGTAATGTTTGTGCGCCTTGCCACCAGTGTAGCAATAAGTGCTGTCAGAAACCTTGCATGCTTGGGTGGAGAGGAGATACTGGCCCTTTCTTTAAAACAAGCCAAGGATAAAAGATCAATGGCCCAATTCAGGGCCATGAATTGGAGGGAAAAGTTCACAAACATAGTGGGAGATTATGAGAGGGAGATATATGTGTGGATTGGGGGGGAACGGAGAGCGAGGGGGCATCTAGCTCATCTGTGTGCTAGTGGCTTATTGATCGGTGGAGACACACAGCTCCCAGCCATTCATCACAGGGCACTCAGGCCCTTAGATAACTCCTATGATAGTGCCCTGCTACTGAGCAGCTGCAACTGGCCAGATCCATTATCCTTCAAAGTAAGCCCCCTAGCCTGGGAACAGGCATGGTGGGGCTGCTGGGTGACAGCCTGGAAGGAGGGCTGGAATGGAAATGGAAAAGACCAGGCCTGTGGTTAGGAGCCTGAGGCTGAGGATATTGTACACAAAGGCAGGAGCCGGGGTTGAAGGGGCAGGGTTTTATGAAAAATGGTGCTCCGACAGACAGAACAGAGATGAGAAACTGTCTGTTTGCACCAGTTGGAGGGAAAAAAAAATGTGACGGCACTATTGTTTCCATTTCTCGGCCAAACAGTATTAGCAAAGCTGTTTTATGGCAGATAGCACCACAAACCATCCGAGCGACAGGCAGCTCGGAAAACTGCTGAGTGGCTCTGTATGTATGTGTGTGTGTGTGTGTGTGGGGGTGTGTGTGTGTGTGGGGGTGTGTGTGTAGAGAGAGAATTCCCAGATTGGGCAGGTGGGGATCAGCCATAATGAGCCATGCAGGGAGAGAAGAGAGGAGGGGGGTCAGAGCGAGGGCATAAAAAAGAAGGGAGGAGGCCAAAGAGCAAGGGAGAAAGACAGAGTGAGAGTGATGGAGACGGGCTCAGAGCCAGAGACGTGGCCCCAAAAGAGCAATTACAGGAGCTCCAGAGAAGGTGTGGGCCCAGCCCCCGGGCATAGTTTCACACAGCACAAAGCCCTGCCAGACATGTAGTCCCACGCACACATACACACACGCAGTGATCTAAGAAAAACCTCCGATGAGCGTAAGACAGAGACGGACAAAACAGGGGAAGTTGGGTGAAAGTCAAAACGGGAAATAAAGCGTGAGGTGTTTTATAAACCGGGGTCATCTCAATCCAAAACATCCCCACGCTTTCCTCCCCTACATGTTTTCAAAGCAACATTCTGTTCTGGTCGAAACCTGTTCCCTTAACAGCATGGCCCGAAACAAAAGCTGGAACTCCGGGGCTGAGGTCAGTGTGAGCAAAACTTTCAAGTCGATTGTCCTCCATGCGGTGAGGGGCTAAACAACACTGAAAAGTCTGGACAGGCTCGCACCATGGTGCCTGTCACGAATACGAGTCCGAAATGGTTTCTGAAGGCAACCGTTTCAGCTCCCTCACCACCACCTCCACCTCCACCACTTAAAGGAGAACGACAGGCTGGAAAGAAGCAAGAATGATAGGAGAAAAAGAAAGAGAGAGATGTGCAAACAGATAAGGAGGAGGGGAAATTAAATTAAGAGAAAAGTTCTCGCGCACCGGTATGCACCATTGATTTCCTATTCTCTTGGAAACATTTAATGAGCTTAAATAGGAGCCTCGTTTGACACTGCCACAGTGACTCGGAGGAGCCTCCCAGTGAGAGGAAATCGTTCAACGGCTGTGACGGCTACCAGAGGGGGGTGGAAGATGGAGAGGAGGTGGAGGAGGAGGAGGGGGGGGGGGGGGCATTGAAGGTTTTAATGCCAAAGCAAGAGATGTGTGCAAGACAGATGTTGGATTATGCTCGGGAAATGGTCCATGGGTAGCATTACTTGCCTAGTTCTCAATGAGGAGGAGTGGGGGAAAAAAAGAATGAAGGATGAAGGAGATTACCGGAAGAGAGGCAGACGGTGGAAGAGGCAAAAGGTGGTCTGCATTCAACCAGGCTGCCTAGTCGTGTAGGTGCTTACCACTCACAACAGGCACTCATTATAACCCAACAATGTCCAAACTGACTGACAGCTACTGCTCCACTGCAGCGTTTCACCTCATTACTTCCTGGATGACCTCCCTATGAGGCATTCAACAGATGCCTATTGCTCGGTGGCCATCTTGTTTTTCTACCCTCCCCTGCTCTCTTTTCTCCCTCTATCGGCAGGAAAACTATTGTCACTTCAGAGAGCAAAGTCCTGAGGCGCTTCGCTGCTCTCTGCCGCTGATGAGGGCCCACTGGGAACCATCGGCAGCCGCTTTATGAAGCCGTCTGACAGAGTGAATGGACTCAGCGTCCTGCCACCTTTTGCAGGCAATCATGATAATAAGTGTGGAGTCGGGCAGGGCTGTACACTGGCACCGCAGGGGGCCTCCCCTCACCGACTGCTGGGTGCAGTGGTGTGTGTGTGTGTGTGGAGAGAAGGTGTATAAGTGAGTGTTTTTAGGGCTGGAAAATAAACGGATTCATTTAATTTACTGCATTTTCTAAACAATTCTCTAAATCCAAACTAATTAAACTGTGAATAGCTACAACAGGAGAGAACTTCAGAGTCACAGTCCAAAAACGTACTGTAAATAATCGGGACAAGCATATTGTAAGCAAAGAAAACAAGCACTGCTATATTAAGAAACATAAGCGCCTTTCACACATGCACTGCAAACGTGAAATTATCTAGACATTACCTGGAGGAGCAGTGTGTGAGAACGCAAAGTCTGTGTAATGTCCAATTGAGCCTATGTGACAAAACAGCAGGTCACTGCCTGGAGAACACTGAGCGAGTGGGCGTGTCGATGACGTTTCATTGAACATTTAAGGGTGAAGAAGAAGGGTCATTTACATGAAGACGGCATGAAAATGTCTATCTGGAGATCTCGACTAAAAGTTTCACGAAATTCTGTCGTAATGGCCAAAGTTAAAATCGTCAGACAAATTCAGACGACAAGAGACTCTGTCATTTAAGAACAAATTAATGTGGCTGCCTCCTGAGAGACGATTCGAATCATCAGTCAGAGACCCCTCAGCCGACTGAGATTCCCTCAAGTCTAGCAGGAGTGAGTGCTCCTCACCTCACACTACTCTTCAGTGCAGGCAGCTGCAGACACCGAGGCAGCTGCCCAGAGGAAGAGAGGCTCAGAGATAACATTATCTTCTGCCATCTGCGTGGACATGGTGAATTTACAGGCCACAGCAACTTAATACAATGCAGTCCCAGGCTTCTGTTTGGTATCTAGTGTTAGCAAATAACGTTGCACATTTCCGATCTGTCGTTAGCGTAGTTAGCTTATTTACTATATTACGGTAATGTCACTGTCGCACTTAAGTTTTAAATTCTCAAACGCTATATGGAAAATGAGGGATGAATACTCGAATGGTTGTATTGAACAGTCAAATCTGATTCGACTGACATGATTCTGAGTTGGGTACAGCCCTGCAAATTACAAACCAGTTACGTAACTGTGGTGTAATCTGTATCATGTTCTGCCTCCTGTATGCTCTACCCAGGCGCCTATGACAGGAACAATCGCCTGTTCTGTGCTACCTGATTAGTCGCACCTTGTCTGGAGTTCATACAAGAACACGGCTGTAGTTACATATATCACAGGTAAGGTAAATCTCTCAATATACCATGATAAAGATCAGTGTTGAAATAAAGACACTAAAAGTTTGATGGACAATTATTTAATTAATTGGACAATTTTGTTTTTGGGCACTTGCCATGTGTATTTGTCAACGTTATCTGAGCAATAAAGCCATAGATGAATTATTTGTTGCAGCCCAAATAAAGATGTTAGTAGATATACTCCAGAGTTTCTGTCTGCATAAATTCAAGAGAAACATTATGCCTATTTAGGGGGACTTAATATTGATGTACGACCGCTGGGTACAAAACAAGCTTTCAAACATGATGCCCACCTCTTAATAACGTTAAGTGCAGACGTGCTTATGTGCGTGTAAACATGCTAATACATATGAGCATGTGTAATTGCTGCTGCTAAGTGGTAAAGCATAAATATTTCAGGTCCCTGTGTATGCTTTTAACTCAGTCAGACATGTTTTCTGGTTTACAGCAGCTTTGAAATTCCACCAGTGTCTGTTTCTTATATTAGCGGGTCAGTAAGAAGTTCTTCAGTTCCTGACCCTAGTTTTTTTTCCTCCCCAACTTTGGCTCAGCTGCAGGGAGAGCGGCTGGCTTGCACCACCTCTGAGTATCTATCCAGACAGATGCATAGTAAGCAGTGCTGTAGTGGGTGTTTGGCACAACTGGCAGGCAGTGCTGAGGCCATGTTTCGCTGGGCTTCCATGTGTGACTTGCAGCTGAAAGTTGTGCTGAACGAGATTTTTTTTATGAAAATTAATCTTGGGCTGGAACAATCATGTGATTCTCCGGGTGATTAATTATGATGAAAGAAAAACAGACCACACAAGAGTGCCCTTTTTCCTTCTGTAGAGCTCCTGCAGACACACACAGGCGTGCACTCCCGCACTCACATACCAAGTGTAGGAACTGGAAGTGACTAACAGCAGCATAAGGACGACAACTTGGGAAAGACGTAGCAGTGAAGTGCCCTACACTGCTTCCTCCGGTGTCCCCAGCTGTCATTTCCACCATTCTTGTTCAACATAGTGCCATCGAGAAACAGTTTTTCATTGGGAACTGTCGTTGCCCTCCGAAGGAATCCATAGGCCATCATCTCCACGACACTATGGACCATTCCCTGAATCATTTACGCTGGCCTATATATAGCCTGTGGAGAAAAGGTCATTATTGAAACAGAAAGCTATATTTCATAATTGCACTACCACGCTTCTATCCCCTCAGTGAAATTGGCTCTCCAGAATATATTCTCTCTCACTCTACTCCATCTCTCTTTATCTCCCTCTCTTGTCTGTTAGAGAGGGCGATTTTGACAGGCCGACTGTCTCTCCTGATGCAATAACCACCCTCCATTTGTATCTGAGGAGGGTGCATTAACTAGACAGCGTAATCAGCCCGCACAGGAAAGGCAGCAAGCCGCCTCACCAACCGGCTGCTTTTTACCACTCTTTGCTATAACAGCACGCCATTAGGCCACAATTAGCACAGCTGGGAAAAATAACCCCTCAAAGACCTTTAGCCAGCAGAGCGGATGCAAGAAAACAATGCGACTTTCGCCAAAGTCCATTGTTGCACTAAACACTCAGGGGAGTAATCTTCTTTGATCACACTTGATGTGGAAGGCAATAGGACTTTAAAGTAAAAGATAACAAAAAAACTCACAGTGCCATGGGACAACCTGATACCATTGACATGTTGCGGTAGAAGATTCCCCGAGTAAGGACTCTGATGGAAAAAAAGCTTATCGCCAGACATTTCAGACAGAGCATAATTCATCTAAAAAGGCAGCCAGGAAGAAATGGGAAAAAAAACACCCAAAAGCGCTGCCTTATCATAAGTGTATGCACTTTCCAAAACGGGGAGGTGAGTTTTGTTGAAGTACCCCTGTGGTGAAGGTGCACTTCAGGTAAATGCGTTCATCCAGCGGAGGATGCAGCCTGCAAAAGCTAAGTTCAGCACACACAAACACCTTCCCTCCCTCAGGGCTTTGGAACAATAAAGAGAAATGCGTGTCCCTGTGGTCATTTGTGGCATGCTGGCAGTGGGCAGACACAGATAAGAGTTTGGATTGGTGGAGGCTGACACGCTGTGATTATCTCCTGCTGCCGGAATTGACCGTCCATCAATCCAGACGGCCGAGAGGACCGGGGCCGGCCGACTCAATTGTTGCCCGAGACGAGATTTTTATGATTCAATGACCTCGAAGAAAAAAATGTGTCAAGTGTTTCAAATGTGTTGTCGCACCAGCGCGCTCGTGCATTGTGATTCAGATTCGCAAATACTCATGACGAGAAAAAGTGCGACAGTCTCGGAGGTACAATCACTAGCACATATGTTCGCACACTATGTCTTAACACACACACACACACACACAGATATGGCTAAGCTCAGAGTCTACCACCTGACTTTCCAGGGCTCCCTCTCAAGTCCCAGTCTGCCTTCCTGGCTCTCTCACCACCTTCCCCCTCACCTCATGCTGCGTGTTCTGGACCTAAAACCAAGTCCATATACCGGAGTGAGCCACAGGAGAGATGGAGGGAGGGATGGAGTGAGGAAAGAGAGAGGGAGAAAACGAGAGAGTGTCAAGAAGCACATTCTTTCTGCTGAGCGCCATCTGGAAGTGGAAAGGTAGATAAACAATGACGTGAGCCACATCCCATCTCCCTACTAAAGCCTGAACAGACACACACACTCGCCACAATGCATGAGCGCCATCGCCACCGATCCTGTGCAGCACGCCAAGCATTGTCAGGGATTGGGTCTTATCAATCGTTGGCCAGATACTGAGCGGAAGCGTGAGGCAAACAAAGGGAAGGGGAGAGAACAAAAATGGAGGGGAGCTGCAGGCGACAATGAGAAACACAAATGAGACGATGGCTGGGAGCCACCCGTCCACACGGCCCGGACCGACTCTATTTAATCTGGTCAAGTCTGCCCCAAAATCAAAGCAATCTCCTCTAGTGAGCTGACAGAGGAAGGAATCAGACAGCCATTCCCACCCAAAAAGGAAGTTGCTGTGGAATTGAATGAGGGGATATGGGGCTGTGCTGCATTGTGCTAGGCATGCAGACTATTACGGCTGGGGAACTCTGCTTTATTTAAAAAAGTCCATTTGCATTCACTCAGCTTGCGAGAGGAGCTCGGGGGCAACGTTAGCTGCTGCTCCTGCTGCTTTTGAATTCCTCACTATCTTTTTTAGGCCCTTCTGGCATGCAATATATCACAGTAGTAGTAGAAATCTTTATTATCCCTTATGGGGAAATTGTCCTTGTAGTAAGTCAGAGATAATAACAAAAACAATATCCATACAATACGAAAGCATGGAGCAACAGCTGGAGCAACAGCCGGAGGGATGCTCCCCGTGGTTACTACGCCTCTTGGGGCCACCCTGCCCTAAAAGAGTGCTTAGCCAGACCTGAGTTAGACTAGAGTAAGACATATAAAGGCCACAGTGGGGATGACATGAAGAAAGAGGGCCTAAATGAATAGACTTTGACAGGTATCCCTCGGGCGGCGAGAGGAGCTGCACCTGTACGCACTCCGGCTCTGCTCAGTTTAGTTTCCGACTCCCCACCCACTCAAAACACACACACAGCACTCTCTTCAGCTCTGCTGGCACTGACGGACACAACAGGAGGGAGGGATCAGGTGGCTGGGGCAAGCAGACGGAAAGAGAAGGGTCGGGGAGGGGGTTGACAAATGAGTCTCGTCAGGTAACATTCACAGATGTGAGGGGAAGGAAGGGAAGAAGAGGGAGAAGATAGGTTAAGGGAGGGGAGGGTGTCTGTCAGCTCATATTGGTTCACCAGCGAAAATCTCCTGCCCTGATTAGAAACCACTGCAAGCAGGAGACGGGAGGACAGAGACACTTTGAAGGAGGAGGCATTTAGGAGCGGGTCCGTTTGCACCCGAGGATCGCTTACTGATTCTGATTGAGGAGACAACGAAACATGGCCTTGGTCTCTCTGCCAGGGATGCATCTCACTGCGATGGATCTGATCAAAAAGAGCAGAGGGGACAAGGCAGAGGAAGAGCCCTGGAAGCATTCAAGGGCCTGGAAATTTGGGTCAGACGCATGACATATTAATACAATGACTGACGAGAACAGAAAAGTGAGAGGAGAGAGGAAAAAAAGAGGAGGAAATCAAAGGAGAGGGAGCCAAAATATGCGCAGCAGAGAGGATTTGTGTTTCAACATGCCCCAGCGTGAGGGAGGAACAGGAGCTTATTTGCAACCACCTTCAGAAAATAAAAAGAACATAATAACTTTAAAGTGATTTTGGCCAAATGAATGCACGATCCTTCAGCTGTATTCAGACCTTGATAAATGCCCACTGTCGAGGCTGTTATTAAACACCAGAGAGACTGGTGGGTCCCTGTGCCAGGCAAAACTAATTAAAGCCAGGCAGATGTGTCTGGACAGTGGTGTACCACACACACACACACACACACACACACACACACACACACACACAATGTTACACGCTTGCTCGCTGGTATGCACGCTTGCACGCATGCATGCAAGCACACACAACCTCTAAATGGGCTGTTAACCATGTCCACTGTGCAATCAGTGCCAGCTGATGAGCCGTCACCGTGCTAACTAGACCAGGTGAGCACGAAACAACAGCATCTCAGCTTCAATTTTTAACTTTGGTGTGCTCGACTTCGGAAACTTTTTGTCAGCCAGCGGCCAGAGAGAGAAAAACGCCTTTCCCCCTGGTGCCTTGTTATCCTCGCCAACACCAGGCAACACGCTCCTTTTCTGTATTCCCTACCTTCGCTTCTGCAGGTGATGATGAGAGTTAGAGCTAACAGCAACCAATTAATCTTTCATGGTGCACGTGTTCTTGCTTTTGTTAGGTCTGCTCCGTGAAATTGTATGAGACTGCAGCTGTACAAAAGAGGGCTTGTGACACTTTCATCCTCTTCTTCTTCTTCCTCCTCCTCCTCCTCCTCCTCCTCCTCCTCCTCCTTTCCACTTTTCATTCTCATACTTTGTGAGCAAACAGCTGGGCTTTTTTTTGCAAAAGCTATCATTATGGCAGCCTACAGGCATGAGAGCTGCACTCAAAATCGCTGATGGAAGCCCAGCTAGCCGAGTCAGAGTTAGAGATGAGATTGCATTGGGGATGTGAGTACAGGGGAGGGGGGGATGATGGCTATTAGATGATAAACACAGAACCACACGCCCGTGCACGCATACACGTACAGAAGCGCATGACATGAAGCAATACAAGTGCCCGTGTTTTATCTTCATTTGGGCTCCCGCTCTCATCCTCTTGTAATCACACCGATCTTAGGTCACATACACACACCGGCAGCTCTCTCACAGTCTCCCAAAGACACATACACACAGTTGTGACTAATCACCCATCTGGAGCAGCCATTCCCAGGTCTGGATGACAAAGCGCCCATGCCCACAAATATAGGCTAATGCCCTTCTCAACAAAAGGCTTAGGCTGCATTACAGTCAAACAGACAGGTCTAAAGAGAGGGGAGGGAGGGGTGGCTTATGACCTGGCTCAGACAAGCATAGACAGGGGAGGAAGCAAGTGACATCACAGATAAGGGTGATGTACTTAGGCTAGCTGCTAGTGGCTACATGAAGCTGACAAGTCTGTACGTGCACTTGATTTCAATAGCAGCTCCCCGAGTCAAGGGCAGGGAGAGGGCAGAGCCAAAACAGTAGGAAAAGCCATTTCAATGTGACTAGGCTAGTTTGTGAAGTGAAAAATCCGGTGTGGCTTACCCACAGGGCTTTGCTGAAACCCTCTCGTCGCTAAATATTAGCGTGTTAGCAGTGGCAGGTGCTAGCCATGCCCTCCCGGAGCAGTCCGCGGGGTAGGGCTTATCCTCCAAATGCCTCAACCACTGTGGAAAACTGTTTCCCTAGCAGAGGCTGGCTGCTGGCTGGCATGATCCAGGTAAGTCTCCTAGTTGTGAGAGGGGCCTGATGCAACCAAAGCCAGGTTCAGAATGCGGGATAAGGTTGGATCACAGCCAGGAGCCATTAGCGAGCAGTGTGTCAGACACAACGGGCAGAACACGACATTTTCAAAAGGCGTGGAAGGACTTGAACGGAGCTGTGGTGAAGAGTGCTAGGCAGCTGTTTCATTCAGGCCCTCTGATAACAACCCCCCTGTCCAGATTGGCTACTGCAAACAGGGCAGGGGACCGCAAGGCAGCACGAATACAAATCACTCCTTCGATAGTCTACACTGAGCTAAGCAAAAACTACTGGCATTCTCTCATTCATTTCTTAGCTGATCAATCCTCTTGTGATTCAATGTGTGCTGCTGTAAAGAATTTTAATGTACTATCGTGCATTTAGATTAATGTGCATCCTTACAAAAGAGCATATGACAGGACGGTTAATAAGCAGAAAACACTTAAGCTATCAGGAAGGGCCAGCAGTATGAACAGACAAAGATCTAGCTAATGGCCCTGGCCATATCGTTTACGGTACAGCCTGTAACCAAAAGCAGAATCGCACACTGGCTGCAAAGGCAGGGAGGAAGGGACAGTTTCATTACTCAAGAGATAACATCCTAAGGAGACTTTCCAGGGGATGAGTTTCGCTTTCAACCCCCACTGTGAATAAGCAAACAACAAGCGCATCAATTATGAGTTTGGGAAATGAAAACTCGGAGTTATTCAATTCTCTTTTTCCACTTAGTGCTTGGATATAGCTACCAAACAAAGCGTGTGAGCAAAAGGACTAGAGGCACAGGCAGTTAACCCCAGCAACACAGTCCTTTTATTTCAGGTTTTTTTTTTTTTTTTTTAAACTTGACAATGTGACTCTTGTTTCAATTATAAATCCGTGGAACAGAAAAAGCGATTTTTAAAACAGTGGTGGGAAAATATCTGGCTTCGAGTGGTGCTTGATCTCAACAATCAGACACAGATTCAAGTGGACTGTCCTCTGCAAACCCAACTCTCACACACTGACCATTGCAATCACCAAAAACAACAAGCCTTTACATCTGTGACTGTGGCTCAGTCCCATTAAAAACCCATCACACCCACTACCGCCACGCTACGCTTACTGCGCACAAAACCCATTGCTATAATTGGCTCCACTGCACCTTTTTCCCCACTCTGGACGGGCCAACCGGCAAATGCAACAAAAAAAAAAAAAAAATTCAGCAGTCACTGGAAGAGATCCAAACTCCGGTCATGACTCAGTGACAATCAAGCATGACAAATTATTTCCAAACATGGGGAAGAAGTGAAAACACGAGGATTGTTTCAATCAGACGGGGAAAGAAATAAGGATGAAATTAAAAAGAGAAC
>JAPZEB010000023.1:25193618-25212622 GCA_029783705.1 Chaetodon striatus
TTTTTTGGGCATTTTGCCTTTAATTGACAGGACAGACAAGTTTGAAGGGGGAAGAGAGAGAGGGGGAATGACATGCAGCAAAGGGCCACAAGCCGGACTCGAACCCGGGCCGCTGCGGCAATAGCCTTTGTACATGGGGCGCCTGCTCTAACCACTAAGCCACCAACACCCCGATAAACGTGTATTTATGAACTTTAGATTTGCGCTTAATTTACCTCAGATTTGTTAACATAAAAGTCGAAGTCTTGGAGTCTTAATTAAATACATGTTGCAGTATGAATTATGGCCAGTGAGCCACCAGCACCAAAAATACTGCCATCAGTAAACCCTAAACAAAGGTACGCATTAAAACGTGGATTTTGTTTATAGTTACACTACCACTGACATGTCCCTCTGTTCTTATGATGATTGAAAATATGATAATCTCATACATTTTCCTCCCAATTTAACATTTATCACCATGTAAAACATCAAATCATATTAAAGGTTCCTTTAATTTGAACCACTAGCGACTTGAAAACAAACAGGAGGATAATGTGGCCCACTTCATTTGTTTTCCACTGTAGAGCATGCGTGTGGTAAATGATGCCCTGTGCCCCCTCAGTCGTCAGTTGGAGCCTACTCAGATCAGAGCGCCAGCAGATGAGTAGCTGATTCTCCGTATGAGATGTGCGCTCCCTTGGCAGGCAGTGAAAGACAGAGAGGGGGTGGAGGGGAGGTGCTGGCGGTGCTGCGGAGGGTTATATACAAAATAGCGGAACAAAGTTTAGTTGCCGAGGCAGTGAAGGAGCTCTACGAGCCATGGGGTGGCTTTGAATCAGAATCAAGCCGTGCTATCAGAGAAGTCAAGCAGCTCATTATTACATGAAGTGCATATTAAAGGGGGATTATAGACGTGGAAGTGGGCTCACATGTTAATCCTCTTCAACAGGTGCAGGAGTGTTGATTACGGGAATGCTATGAGTGGTCCAATGAGTGTTTCCTCACCGCTGCTGTAGATAGTAATGAACAATCTTTATGTTCCTTTTATTTAAATATTCAGCTTTTACTGTTTTTCACATTAGGTTTGCTACAAAACACAAAAAAATCCCCCGAAACACAATCTCTAAAAACAACGTTTAAAAATGCAAAAAAATAAAATGGACTGCTGTTGTATTTGCATAGAATAGGACAGGGACATGTCCGCATATATTGTGTTTTTCAAAAACCACTGAAAGAAGCGTTTTCATCAAAGAACTATCCGGCTTTTCTGATGTTGCAGCAGCTTTTCAAATGCACGAGTATAATGCTGAGTCAGTGTGAATGATTTTTGAAGTACTCCCGGCACAGACGTCTTTCAGTCGCCTCTTCTGTTTGGTTTATAAGACATTTTCACGGGGGATATATTGTCTCCGTGAAGATTATGTATCATTATCAGGAGGTGATTATGGCAGACCACAGGAGAAACAGGGAAACCTTTCCAACAAAAGGGAGCTCAAGCTCAACGAGGGCAATCCTCTCCACTCTGGTTGTCATGGTAACTTATTAGACACTGGGAGGGTTAGAGAGGAGGGATGCACATTTTTCAGTCTTATTGGCCTTTTTGCTCAATTATATGGTATACTTCACACTTGTGTCTGCGCATGCATATTCCTGTACATGATGTACTTTCACACAATGCCACTGATCTGTGCTTTGATTGTGTACAGAGATACGTGCACATCCTTGACTCCTTCATGCAGAATTATAGATTTCATCAGAGCGTGCCAGCAGGTTTCTCCCTTTAGGGACAGGCTTGTAAATAAGGCTTGTATGTCTCAGACAAGCTGTTTCTACATTACCAATCCTGCCATTTCGGCAGGGGCACTTGCAGAGCACAGCAGGACAAACATTGCACAAGCCACCAGATGGTGGCCTAACTGATGCATTCATGCCATAGGGCATGCACTGGCACAGTACAGTCATACTTTGTCAGGAAGGGTGTTAAATACATGGGAAACTCGTGGGAACAATTATGCTAAGTAGTGCTAATGAATTATAAGCAGTGCAATTCATCAAATGCACACAAAGCTGCATGAATAAAGGAAAATATTTCACCCTGAAAAACCAGAGCGCCTCTTCTTAACAAATCTGTTCTGCAGAATACCCCAGTAAAACACCTGATTTGACTTTACCTCCTGTGATCAGATAAAATCAGCCACTATGACGCACCGTTGGTCTCGTTGTGCTGAATAAGGCCCAGGTGTTGTAAGCCAGGTAAACACACACCTCCACCAGCACTGACACAACAGCTTCCACTAATCTTCGGGATCACAATGGGAATTTATAGAACTCCCTCTCAACTCTGCCTGCTACGTTATCTCACTTTGGACAGCTGGCTAACGGCAGTGTGGTTGCCATGGAAACATGCTCAATTTCTGACAGAGAGAAATAAGACACAGAGCAGTTTTATCATTAGAGCTCTCAGATATATAAAGGAAACAATGGAAAGAAAGCCCTGATATTTTTATGAAGGGGAGTTTTCTTCTTGCAATATTAACAACTGCCACTTATGTTTGAAGACACAGAACTGTGGGTTTTTTTTATCTTTTTTTAATGCCAGAAATGTCTAGCAGCTGTAAACTACGAGTGACCTCTGTGAAACAAATGCATTTCAGAGGGGTATAACTGCTCTACACTGTATGTTTTAACCATTGGCTAATTGCTTCTCTGTTTGTTTGCCCGTAGACTCTGAAGTCTGCGGCTGAAAACAGCCACAAGGCACGCTGCCCGGTTATTAGAAATAAAAATATACAAAAATGTTTTTTACAACCAAGAAAATTAGGGCTCACACAGATGGTTTATATTTCCTCTTGCCTTTGAACTCCCACTAAACCTTCTCTTCTTCTTTTTTTCCTTCCTCTTTCTGAATGGCAGCCATTTGCAAACTGATGATGATTTGCAGTTTGGTCCACAGACATTAACTGTTACCCTTACTGTGTAGTGTTGTTAAATATTTGCATGAACTTTAGGCACATTGTCACAGTAAGCAGTATACTGTAAGTACATTGTCGATTCAGGGAATGATCAAGGCGCTATGGTTCAGCTTACACTATAATTTGTGACCACTTCACACCAGTAAATACATTTTTATAAGCTGCCATGTTTTTTGTGTTAATAATAATAAAGACAAGTTGTCATGACAGCTACCTTTACACCTGATCTGTTCCCAGTTCAGGTACAACCTGAGCACAGTGACAGTACAACTTAGTAGACGTCTTCTCCTGTATTCCTCCTTAGAAATCACAAATGTGGCAGATAATCTGAGACATATGAAGTGGGCGTGGGAGCAGTGGGATCACGGTGATGGATGGGAGTAGTAGCACCAAGTGGCAGTGTGTCCACACCAAACGTGCATACCGCTCCTACTGACTGTGAGAACCCAGCCAGGCTGTCTGCTGCAACATGTTGATTAGTTGCTAATCTCTCCTGGAGCAGAGCCATTAGTGATTAAAAATCATGGCAGGAAGCTTTTAACCATTAGAAAATGTAACGCTGAAAAGTCCTGCAGTATAGCTGCCAGTTTCTAAGGCAATTAATCCTTCTCAGACCAATGTTTTAATGTTGAGATTTTTTTTAAAAAGGTGCTTTAAAGATGACTTGCTTCACTGTAAAGTCATTTTGAGGATGTAGTGAGCTGTAATGTGTGACACAGATTGGTGTTTAAGTGTGATAGAGTGCATTTACATGGACATAAATAACCCTTTAATGAGGCTTTTCCCAGTTACGATCATATTCATGACATGGCATTTATTCAGTTATTCATAGTCCCCATATAAACAAAACATACAAGCACCCAGGTTAATGATAGCTACAGTCTATTTGCACAGACACCTGTGGTATTAACAAAAATTAAACTGGTAATGGGAGATGAGAGCAACAGGAAATATTAAACACTACAAAGTACATTTAGCTACTAGGCTACCACTTGACATTGTAACCGCTAATTTCTTCTTTGCTCTGATTGCCAACAGCTGTCTGCTCTGAGTGCAGCCACCATGTCTCTCTTCATTATGCCCGAAAGCAGCTACGCTACTCATGTAACACCTGATACGTCTACATGCACTCCATGAATCACGTAAACAGCATATTCCAAATTTTCCAAATTAGGCCATAATCCAAATGTAGCATTTTCTGATGAGGATATGTGATATGGCGGTGTTATTTGGGTGTTAGGAGCGTCTGTGGAAATGTGTACAGCCCATTAGGAGTATGTTTCTCCGCTGGAGTTGTTACAGCAATTTGCGACACACGGCCTCTTGCCTGTTTACAGTCAGCTCTGTGCGTTGTCATGGATGCATTGTACTCAAAGCAACTAGGCAACAGAGGCATGCCCAGAGGAATAGCCCACATCTTTGGTTGTAAGAAGTAGGTTTGCAATTGTATAAGATTTTCATGGTACGATAACGCTCTCAGAAAATATCACAGTTTTACAGTAACATGGTATTACAGGATTTAAATTATTATCATCAATCAGAATGACCCTTAAAGGAATGAAAATGTCAGGGTTATTTTTTGTTGAGCAAACGTCTTCATACTCTAATCGAAACGTGAAACCATTTTGTTAATGGACGTTTGTGTTAAAAGTCTCCCCTTAGAAAATAACTAAAATACAGGTGGGATTTTTCTAGATAAGCGAAAGTACATGGTATTAATACCGTCAACTTTTACATCCCGGTATACCTTGAAGCTGCAACCTTAGTAAGAGGAAACACACCAACTTTAAAACATTATGAAAGACTTGTATATCAACAGGTTTTTGGGAATGCACAAATATCCCAACGCCGACTTTTTCAAGAAGGAAGGCTGTGTTCGCACGGTCGAGGTTGTCCAAATTCAGCGCTTGAAAAAGCCGCCCTTTAACATCGGCATGATACGCAGCTGGTGGCATCAAGGGGAAACACAGAAAGTTAAGGCGGTGAAAGTCAAAGTAGGGCAGGCAGATGGATGGGTCCAACAAAGACAGACTCTCACCCTAGAGAGCAGTGTTCTCGTCCCGTAAGATTATAAAGCCAAACCCGGTTCTTTTTTCCTAAACCTAACCACGTGTCTTTGTTGCATGGAGGAAAAAAAACCCCAATTTGTCAATGGCATAGTGCATTTATTTTGAAAGAGAAAGTATGTAAATGGTAAACTTCCTGTGAAAACGGAAGTGTATTTTACAGAAGACAATGCATGTAACAGGCAGAACAACCAACGAACCCATGGTACCTTTTACGCCATATCTGGATGCGGAAAGTCCATGATTGAACGTCAATATGTGACAAAGTTGGAGTGAGAATGTGTTGCACGGTCAAATTGGCCCACCACCAGTAAGAAAACTTAATTATATTATTTACTTTATTTTATTGTGATGTGATAAACGACATGTTGGGGCATGTGAACTGGAGTATGCAATGACATAAAGGGTTCCTTTTAAACAGCAGACTGTTTTCAGCTCTTCTTTAATGGACTTTGACGACAACAAAACCCAACTAAAACAAATTATCTATACTTAAACATAACTATTTTCAACATTCTACCTTTAGATAATGATCTCTATTAACAACTCTAAACCTGTTGATTTAATCAACCACAGTGTAATAATCTAAAGTACGTCTGTTCCACAGAGGACCTATTACAATATTAATAAAAATATCTAGTGAAGAAGGAGTAATGATACGAAGACAAAGCACTTGATGCCCATTGGTTCAGGCTTTCAGCTCGAGTCACATGTAAGCTTCTGTGCCTTTACTCAAATGTGCATGACAGCTGCCTGAGATCTTCCATTATACACAGCGTGGCGCAGGTGTCTGCCTCCTCTCTGATTCATCCTGGTAATAATCTCTCTGACTTGCTGCTATTTCCAGGCTAATTGATGTCTGAAAAGCAAACCCTGTCCAGGTCCTAGAATAGATCTGACTTCCACCCACTCATCACGCAAGGAATCCAAAGTGGCATTTGTCCAGCGCGGCTGCTCTCCTGTCAGCGCGGGTAAAACGTATACGACTACAGTATAGTACACTTGTATGAGTCAGTGAAGCCGTTTATTCGTGTCACACACTCACAGGCACGCGCTCCCCCAGTGTGTTCAGAAACACGAAAATACCAACAGATGTTATGAGCAATTTTGTACAATTGTCCAGAATCTGTGATTGCAAAAAGGGAAGCATAGCAATTTGTTTTCTACAGAGGCACAACAGAGAAAAAACTTTCCCTCATCACGCTGTGAAAATGCTTTTGAGACTAAAGTGCGATTCGACGGGCAGTCCGAGAGGGTGTCTGTCTATATGAGGGCTTTCTCTGGTGAAAGCACATGAAAGAGTGTTATAGGGGCAAAGGTGACCTGGCTAACAAGTGGCTCCCCTGACCCTGCCTGCTGGCACTTTGGGCTGTGTTCCCATTATACCCTCACCTGCTAGTCTCTCTAACCTACACCCCGTCAGCCTCTGATCCCGCTCGTTTTTTTCCCCCCATCTGCACCCTGAGCTACAATGGTCAAAAATGGAGCACTCAAATTACAGTCTTGTGGAGCCTAAAATAGCCAACATCTGTGTGTGTGTGTGTGTGGGGGTGTGTGTGTGTGAGGAGGGAGTGCGGATGGTACTGTTTTTTTTTTTTGCGTCAGCCCTGCCATGGCAACCAGGCTTTGCTGGTGAGCGTCTACCCTTCTTCTTCTTCTTCTTCTTCAAACGTTTCTTTTCATTAACATCAAAGGAAACTGTCCACACCAACACTGCTAATTGCATTCTGTTTTGCGGTGTGTTGCGTAATAATCGAGCATCCTAACATGCACATTTGAAGAAGTCAACACACGTAAACACAGCACACAGGGGACGGCAGAGACTGACACAAGCAGGCTTTATTTGTCCCCCGCTCCCTTTCTCTGCGACGTGCGGAGCGCCTCTGTTTACAAACCGCTGCGTGTCAGTTATTACAGATGAGAGCTAATTGAAGTTGCGTGAAATTGAAATTCAGTATTAAAGGAGGCTGTTGCGGTGACAAAGCAGAGAGAGATGAACACGGCGCTTTTAATTATGACAAAATGATGTGAAGCATTACTTTAAAATGGTAACATGCAGATAGAGAGCAATTTTCTGTCAAGCGCTGGATGTCTATAGATGCGTTTCTGCTTCATCAGCCTGGTGAGACACTCGGTGTATCCCTGCACACATTTCACAAGGCAGAAACGTCAAGTCTGTTATTGTCTGATGAATGTTGGTGTGCCATCAGTGGCGTGCTTAGACTTGATTTGTTGCATAGCGGAGGTCCACAGAATCCCAATTCATTCTTCATGTGTCAGATCTGTATATTAAACCCACAATAACTGATTATATTGGCCACACTGGAGCTGCAAAAACAAATTGTGAAGGAATATAGATCATATAGATTTGATGATAAAGCTAACATGTTGGCAAACAGTTGCATATTTACACATCCAGCAGATGAAGAGGAATATTAGCAATTATTTGAAGCCTTTTTTCTGAATTACTGAAGACTACTGAGCGAAACATGTGGCTCTTTAGCCTCTAAATCCTTAACTATGTTCACATGCTTGTTGCTATCTTTGTCTGTCTGCCGTTTGGAGCTGAGCAGGTAGTGTTACAGTAACGCTGTGAGAAAAAATAGTAGAAACATTAAACTTGCTTCTTGCTTTCACAAACTACTGGGCAGATCAGCCTAATATTTTGTGTGAACATTGATGACAGTGCTCAAGGACCTCTCGTTACATTGATTCATTTTATTGACTGTTTTGTACTGTCACTGACTGCAGACTCCTCACTCCTCTTAACTGACCGGAAGGGTAAGTTTTCTGGAGCCTTACAGTCTGTTGCAGGCCACATTTTGGCCTTCATCATGATGCAAAACTGACATTCATAGAAAAGGTCAGTCTCATTTTGAACCGAAAGCAGCTGTAATTAATTAATGTAATTAATTCAAGACCTGATATGTTATGATCCACTAAAGTTAGTCACCACCATCTTGACTGTAAAGGGAGACGGGAGGGACAATTCGAGCAGGCACAGCTACACCACGTTCCAGCTGCCATGGCAGCGACCCGGTTTTATTCTGTCTTCAATACGGCGTCATACCACACTGGGAGTGTTTCAGAAGCAGAGCGTTTTGTCTGCTTGATGTTGTAGACCTGCAGATTTAGTTGATTTGGTCATTTTTCTTAAATATTTGTGCATCTACCATAAGTTAAATTGTTTTTTTGTTTGTTTTAATTGTGTTTATTGTTGTTATTTGCACCTTTGCTGTGCTGAAGCCTACGGTACAAGTTAATACGGTACAAAGTCTGGTTATCAGTTACATGAATCAAAGCTTTGTGCCTGTGTTTGAGGTATTCAAAATACATTCATTGTCATAGTTATATTGAATTTATATTTCATACACGGTGGCCCTCAGCAGGAAAACCTGATCTGCTCTGTGCAATGCGCCACAGCTCTGTCAAAAATAGACAAGGTGCGTATTTTTATAAGCTACTGGGACACTTCTAAAACACGCTGCACCAAGTCTTTGTTTAGAGTGGAGAGATTTGTACACTACTGAGTGCACTTTTCTAGTTCTCTGTTGGTTAATCACTACAAGCAACAGGCTTTAAAGTAACTTTTGATTGTCTTTACTTTTCTTTGTAGGATGGGATTTACAGCCAGGGACTCTGAAGTACCTCCAACTACATCTCACCATGAAAAGAGAGTCCAGTCCCAGCTGTGGAGATTTGCGACAGAGCCAACACTGAGCACAGACGTAAGCTCGAGTCTGCGCACATCGCTCACACTGCTCAACGTCCCGCACAATCTCTGTGCCCCCTGACATTCCTCTCCTTGTGTGTACAGGCATCAACAAGGCTGATCTGTAATGTGTGCTCAGGCTGAGCCCTGCCAAGCTCCCTGGGTCCAGGCCTGGCCACCTCCCTCAGGCCTGGCTTCAGTGGGGGACCCTGCTAACCCACATCTGTCCTCTTTTGGCAACGTCGCCTAAGACTTTGAATCCATTTTTTTTTCGTCTGGCTTCTTGCCTGGGTCCAATTTGACATGGGAGACATAACTAGTAGCTACTGACCCGAATAATAAAACTTCTAAGGTCATGGAGACATGTAGACCCCGCTGCTCCTGATTTATAATAGCCGAATTGGATTCTTTTGATCTAAAGCTCATAAAATAAATGTATAAACGGAGAAGAAAATACTCTGATCTAATGACATACTTTAAATTATTAGTTTAGACGCTGAAGGTCAAATGAGAATTAAACACAGGCCTTAAAGAACTCGAAACACAGTGTTACACTCATCTATTATCTACTTAAAATCAGATTTCTTGCTCCATGTGACATCAGCTGTTTGTTTGAATCCGTCTACGCCATTTACTTCTTGATGCCACTGTTGATTTCTTGCGGTTGTTTATCCCAAATCATGCAGAATGTTTTTGGTGAGGTTCACTGAATGCACCGGATTTCTCAGAAAATGATTAAATGATAATAGGGAGGGACGGTGTAGAGAAAATTACACTGATGTAAGCTCGCGCACCATATGGCAGCAGTGACATCGCCCACCTCAACAAGCCCTAATGGAGAGCACTTAAGACTGAACAATTTACTGCAATAAAAAGACGAGTAAAGAAGTAAAATGCTTTTGGATTAAATACCGTTCTATTTGTTAATTTCCACCTGGCTGCTTGTACTCTGTGAAGCTGAAGGCAGCTGCCTGTCTCTTCCCACATGCTGTCAACACTCATCTGCCATCGGCCCATCAGTGAGCAATCAAAATACACTTGGTTTCTTTCACTATTCAGGTGCATCTGTGCATGCTTGTCTAGGTGTGTGTTTTACCTGCTAATACATTAGAGGATTGGGACTGCTGCCAAATCCCCCCACGCCTCAGATGTCTTGTTTTTACCAACCAACAGTCCAAAACCCAAAGATATTATGTTTATTAATTATTATCCTACAAAACCACCAAATATCACATCTGAGAAGCTGGAGCTGCACAATTTTGGACAAGTTTCCTTAAAAAAATTACCTGAATAATTAATTGATGACCAAGCGGTTAATAATTTTAGCTCTACTAGTACGGGCTTTTCTCATGCACTGTTTGCACACACACCTATGAAATGTAAAGCATGAGAATTCATAAGTAACCCACAATTGTGAAGGCTGTGAAAATGTGACCAATGCGCTGATGGCAGTAAAGAAGGAAGTAGAATAAAGAACAGAGAGAGACTTTTCCCCTGGAAACCAGTGTTTGTGTCCCGTGTGATATTAAGCGAACTTTGAGTTATGTTAAGGTATCATGTGACAAAGCGCCACCTGCTTTGTGCCACTGAGCTGCTGATACCTCATTTGGGATGTGTGTATTGTATGTGTGCTACTGGTTTAGTTCCTCACGAGTGTCCATTGTTCCGCCGCAGCTCAGTCTTCATTTCAGAATTTTGAAATCTAATATTATATACTTCCCTTTTTTTATTATTCATATTTGTCTGGGTGGTTAATAACACATTTTTCTGTGGTGTGACAAACTCATTTTCTTTTTCTTTTTGCTGAACCTGGACTTTTTGCCTAAATTTAAAAACATAACTTTACATTAAGTAAGTAACTATGTAAAGTGACGACACCCAACCATGTTTCTTCTCTAAACCTAACCTACTTTACGTAAACCCCATTTTTGGGGCACTGATTTCTTAGATATCAAACAAACGGAACTGTTGTACATGTTGTGTACAATTTTGTAATATATCATATGAACTGTTGTATGAAGATATTGTAAGATGAGATTAATTTTCACGAGAACGTATCCAGTAAATTGTCTTGTTTAACCCTGTTCATTTTTTTGCATCCACATAATTTAATGTCAGCTACATTCATATTTTGTTTATTTTATATGTATTCATATATATATATAGGTATTTTTGTATTTTATATTTTACTTTACTCTTTACATTAAACTTGTAACTATTTAACATTATGCACCT
Organism: Chaetodon striatus; assembly: GCA_029783705.1. Taxonomy (NCBI): domain Eukaryota; kingdom Metazoa; phylum Chordata; class Actinopteri; order Chaetodontiformes; family Chaetodontidae; genus Chaetodon; species Chaetodon striatus. Next base: position 25,204,586 of record JAPZEB010000023.1, read on the forward strand.
TATCTACAGGTAATGAGAGTTATGATTAAATTCAGCGGAGTGATATGTAGAAGATATGAGATGACACTATTGTTGTGGATGTTCAGTTGTCTTACGTTCCTTTTTGGACATTATATGTGGATCAAGTTATCCAGAGAAGCTGTCCCCGTGCTCTTCTTTCACCCACAGCCCTCTGATAGTTAAACCAGTAACTAGTAAGTTTACAGGTGAGACAGAAGAGAGAGAAACCCGCCCTACAATATGTTGACTAGTACAGATGCGTTGATTAGTAATTAAGGATGCTCTGATCAAGCTCTGATACGACACTTTTAGTTACCTTAATGTTGATTAAATATGTATGGCACACTGAAACTACAGCTGTAGACTTCTCTTATTTCTCAGAAGCTTCTGTCAAACATTTAAATCTACACAGCTGATAGGCTTTAATTATTGATTTGATACAAATAAAAGTTAAGCAGAAAAATGTGACTCCTGGAACTACTGTGACATGATCCGCTACAGAGAAGACGGCTCCCTCTGTCTGAGTTGTTGGCACGACATTCATGGCTGTGCAGTGTTGATACAGAGTGATGCTTCTTTTACCCCATAAACAATCTTTGCCTCAGTGCAGTCAGCGGCTTACAGAGAGCACACAAACTAGATTTATTTTGGCCCGCCTTTAAGTTGCCTAAAAAAAAATTAACATTAATTAGCGTCAGTGTTTGTCAACGTAGGCTTGCGAAAATGACGGTCTTAAAATGAAAAGTTGCTAGCCGAATATGCTCTTCTTTGCTAATATGAAAGGAAACAGATTTGTTAGTGCTGGAGTGGAGTTCAGCAGATCTGTATGCTTTGCCAACATCTGTGTCTGAATTCAGAGTCACTCACACCACTGTGCCAAAACAATTTTTCACATTCACACACAGTCAGTATATCTCACATATGCAGGAAAATGGCTGCAGTGTAGAGCCCAACGATCATAAAGGAAAGCAGCGTTGAAACATGAGCAGGCTTACGTGGACAAAACACAGTAGAGTAGTCCAATAAAGACAGTATCAGATTTTCATCTGTTTTATTTTAGGGAATCCCAATCTATTAAAATATGCCCAGATCGACCCGATATTTATCGCAGAATTGAGATAAAAGGTTGAACCAAAAGAGAATAAGAAAGCATTCAGCAGGATCAGCATGCGGTGGATACTTCTCTCTGCATGCAGCGGGCCTCTGAGTGTTTGGTCATAGCCTGTGTGTGTGTGTAGTGTCTGTCTTCTGTCATGTTGAGTTAATGTTTTGTGATTCATGACAAATCAAATTGAAATCACCTTGTCTGCTTTTTCCAAGGTCTCAGAGAGGGCAAAAGAGTCTGTCTCTCTGTCTCTCTCTTCCTCCTCCCACCAGTCTCAAAGGGACACACACACACACACACACACACACACGGAGACAAAACACAGACCCTGAGGTGCATTAAGTCTGAAGAATTGACAGATGGAATCAAACAGTGAGAACAGATGAAAGACAAGGTACAATATGTCTGTGTGTGTGTGTGTTTGTTCATTCGTTCGTGCATGCGTGTTTGTGTGTAGGTGTGTGTGTGCGTGTACGATCAAAGCTAATCTTGCCTTTCCTCAAGGCGATGCCAAAACACACAGTGTCACTGTTGGTTCAGCAGAGGTTTGAGCGTGAATACATTGCTATGATTAGATTTGCAGTATTCCTCAGATCCCAGGGAAAACACCGAAAACACAACGCACAGCAATTCAATCCGAAATGGGAAACGAAATATCTCAAGCTGAACCGATATGTTTTTTGGAGTTTGGCAAACTGTGACATAAAAACATGATTCCCGCCTCATTTGAGAGTATTTGGCGGGAGCCTTGCGGTCGTGAAATTTCATAATTTCCCCGCGTCACTTCACAAAGCATTTATTGTGTAAATAACAAACAGGATATAATATATTTGCAAATCAGATCTTCGTTGATCACCCTCTCAACCCTGTAGAGTAATCTCAGGACACCCCGCAGGTGATTTAGCACCGAGGCTAAGGACTCTTGAGCTCTAACGTGTGCACATGAATGTTGAAAATTCAAATACTGCCACAGTATAAAGCGAAGGAAAAGAAGATTGATATTCGCTGAGACTTAACACGAGGTTTATATCACGTCTCTGTTAGTGACATTTCTCAGTAAATAACATGTTGCAGGACCGCTGAGATCTATACTGTTAATAAATCTCTGGACCATCTGTCTTCCTCGTTGGTGGTCTCAGTGATGCTGGATATTTTGATTCAGGGTGATTCCCCGAAAAGCAATAAACAATACAGGAAGGACGACTTGGATTTGCAGTATGTGACAACTTAGTACAGGATTGCTGGAATGACAACGTCTGTTATTGCACTGTGAGCGTTAAATTAAAACTTTCCAAATAAGTTCTCAGTGCAAAGTATTTCATTTTCGCAGTAATGCCTTTTTGATATGTTGAGTTATCGTCTTGCCATTTCAACACCCTTAATTGCTTTTTCCTTTGCTCTGTGTTCTTTGCCGTGAGCTGCTATAATTATATTGTTGGTTTCACAAATGATCCCGCAGTTGATGATTCATTCTTGGATGATGTGACAGCTTTGTCTTGTGCAGCCAAACCCAAACACTGGATGGAATAACAAAGGTTTATATAGATATATAATATATATATATATATATATATATATGTATGTATATAGGAGCCAGCTTCTTTTTACTGCACGATTTCAGGCCGACTACCAAGTACAGCGTGTTCCAGTAATCCAGGAATGAGCTGGCAGGACAAATGTAGAGAGTCAGTGCAGGTCTGTAAGTTTGTTTAAATGCTCCTCTGATAGCATATTGAGTCCTGCGATAAGAAATGTACTTTTTTTTGTTTGGTTTCTCTCCTCTGGGAATCAGAAATTCTGGACTGGTAGGAGTTAAGTGCGTGCTGCTGGAGGACGCTTCAGTAGAGCGAAAGCTTTCTTTCATAAGATTGAACTTCAGTTGACAGTTAATATTTATTGGCTGCGCTGTAGAGATATAGCAAGATTAAACCATCTTGACCTAATATCAGGCATTTATAACACTATTTCAAAAATACTATAAACATGGCAGAAATAATGTCAAAGTCCAAATTAACTCGTCTTTCTAGCTTTTTTCCCCTGGAGCTCTTAAAGGAGAAGTCCAGTATTTTGCACTTTGAGCCCCATTCCTGGTTGTTTATGATGAAATAGAGTGGTTAAGACCAAAATCTTGACGATTGCTCCTTCACTGACAATTTGAGAGTATTTGGCTTTCCCCTGCCTGGCTTAACAATGCTGTCTATGGCCATGTGTAAATCTGTCCTAAAGCCACCTTAAATGTTCGTTTTCAAAGTCATGAAACTCACCGAGTGGTCAGTGGTGTTCGTTGTTGATACTGGACTTCTCCTTTAATATCAAACCTGCATTCTTGTGGAAAGTAAGGACTGCAGTCAATTATTTCACAATAGTATCTGCATCACTATGATAAATATCATGTTAACTTTCATCTTCAACAGACTGTGGATTATCAGATTCAGTCTATTTTAGTACAAATAAATAAAATCAAATTCATTTTACTCTATGTTCAGGATGTGTTCTTATTGGCTTTAATCAGTGTTAGATAATGCTCGGTCAACTGATGCTGGAAACAAGCCTTCAGCAATAAAATAACAAATTGATTACTAATTACAAACTGAGTCAGATAGAGACTGGCTACAGCAATGATACAGCAATTTCAGACTTGGGAGCTCATACTTTTATAATGTGCAAGCTTTTTGGTTGGATAAAAACTTTGCAGTTTCTTATCATGTCAGTGCCAGCCACTGTGGGACCTCTTTAAAGACAGTGTCCTCTTGTCATTGTTCAAGTTGGCTCATAAAGTGCTGCTGCAGCAAACTAAATACAACTATATTTCAGTATTTTCAGCCACTCACCATTTCAGATGTCGCTTGGCGGCAGATTCACCAATAATTAAAGTTGATTGTGGGTGTTTTTTTTTCTATTTTAGAAGTAGTTAATATTGCATTATTGCAAATGTTGCATGAGTCAGTTCTTCAGAAATGGCAATAAAGAAATATAAGCCATAATATAATTAACTGTGAGGGCTTAATTATTTTAGTTCATGGATTAAATGTTTTATTCAAACATAACCTACTTAAAGGAGTGTAAATAGAGTTCAGTGAAGTGAATTAGTGAAGCTACTTCTGCACGTATATTACCTTCAATTAAATATTTATAACCAGCAGATAAATTGAAGTTGTAAAGACTTCCATATTTTGATGCAGGACTTTTTTTTACGGTTTCCTTTGTGAATTGAGCCACAAAGCTCAATATGTTTAATGTGTATTAGCAGGAATATTTATACTGAAGACCTATGGTGATGTTCTTTTCATAGAAAATGAGACTTCCAATGCTGTACTCGGGAGCTGTGTGGCCTGGCATTGATCATTGCGTCTGTCGGAGTTTGTCCTTCACATAACTGCAGTGTATCACGACTTGCCACCACAGTATACTGTACTAGAACTTTATATCATCATGCTGGATTTGTGTCTGTAGCAGAGTTTTTCATTCACCATAAATCCAAGATATAAATTTCATACCTACACAACAGGTTTCCTCTACAGCTCTGATAACATCACGGGATTTTACAGCTCCCTGCTGCATAAAATGTGCCCCCTGACAACTTTGTTTACACAGAAGTATCTGAAAAGTTTCCTTTCAGAAATGTAGAGTGTATATTTTGGAATTATTATCTTTGTCAGGCAGCTGCCTTTTAAGACAATCATACAAGCAGCCCATATGGGATACTTTTGTTATTTTTAAAATTGTGGGTATCCATCTGAAACAGAATTCCTTAGTCAGCTAATTATTGTATTTTTTTATTAAATCAATGACTTAATCAGCATAACTGGCTATGTGTATTGTAAATCTTGGTGATTAAGTGGAGGCATTAGGCAGCTTAAGTCCATCTTGTCCAATCACTCAGTTTGCTTAATTGTCATTTAACAGCTTTTCCCTTTTCTAATAATGCTCAGTTTTGTAAATCAACTGAAGCTGTGAGATTAAGGTACAATCTACTGTTTGTTTTTTGGGTAAGACAAACAGTAGACCGAGCCCTCAGGAGTGAAGGTCATTCAATGTAATGTTTGACTATGAAGGAATGCGTGCGGGTGCACTCTGTCGTGCACAGAGTTGTACTTTCTAAGCTTGTTGTTGCATATGGCCTCATGCTCAAGGAGAAATAACCAATTTAAAATCAATGCAGTGCATGTTTTTGTTCAGATTATTATTTGTATACTCACTGCTCCTTTACTCGTGTTAAGATAAACCCAGGTGAAATGCACATGAGCTCATGGTGCTCATTTCAACATTCACTTAAGCACATCTATATCAAGGGGTCAGTAGTAGTGAGACGAGAACCACATTATTTTTAATTTGGCGTGTTTTCGAATGGATGTCCTTGTAGTGGAAATCGGCTGATTACATGGTTGTGAAGTGGATTCTGCTGCTGCTACAGCCTCACTTTATTTCTGCGCTAATGCATCACATTAATACTAATACCATACACCTTTATGTCTTCTCACAGTAGACTGTGTGGTTATCTCCTGGCTGCTATCTGATTCAATTAAAGATTTCCTCTCTCTCTCCTGTAAGGTGCTGAATGAGTATTTCCACAACGTGTGTGAATTGGACCTTGTGTTCAACTTCTACAAGGTAAGGGGAGCTTGTTTTTGCTTTGTGAGATATTCAAATAATTTTATAAACGGCGTGATTACAGAATGAGCAGAGGAGCACAAAAGGCAGATGAGAAAATGTTTCTTTCATTACAATGCCAGGGAAATTAATATAATATTCACAACTAGATCAGTCATTAAGTGAGATTCGTTTCAGTGTAGGATGGATTAACATGTCTAAACTCCCTCCCGACTGCTACTGGTGGTCTTACTAATGACCTCGGGTGTCTGAAATTCCGCCCTCATGCTTAACTTGAAGGAAGCACCACCCATGTTTGACGTGTTAAACCCAGAAACTGATAAATAAAGAGAAATTTAACAATTCTGGACAGTATGTAATGAACTAATTTCAACAAAGACCTCCCTCTCCTTCATTCACTGATACAATCCTGCTCCAAGCTCTGAACTATTTCACAAGCTCAGCCACCCACTTCTTTCAGGTGTGTGGCAAAGAGCACTGATTCATCCCATTGTATTTGTCACGTTCATTCATGTGAGCTAATGTTAGCAGTGTATTTAGTCATCCAGCGGTTATTTTTACATTTTGATGACACATAGGTAGAGTTTAGAAATGATGACCACAGCTAAGATAATGACTTGGCAGCGTATGGGACAATGTTCCCAGAAACCCAAACCTTGTAAGTGTTGGGAAGAGGATAATGTCACAATGTGTATGTACTCCCATTTTAGTCCAGAGTTGCTTTAATCCTTTAATTTCCTGTCATCACAATGTTGGGCAATGTCCGCCCGCTTCTAATGCACTTCCTGCGTCTACTCCCTAAGGTGTACACGGTGGTGGACGAGATGTTCTTGGCGGGAGAGATCAGGGAGACCAGTCAGACCAAGGTCCTAAAGCAGCTCCTTATGCTTCAGTCGCTTGAGTAGACAACAGACAACCACTCTTCATACCTGCCCACTAATCTGCTGCCCTGGTACCAAAACCGACCCATCCTTTGTTCCCGTCTCTCTGGAGAGCTTCCTGCCTCGACGGAGCAGACTTCTCTCCTTACACAACATCAGGAGGGGGGTGAAATACACAATATTGTTTACATGTGGAATTAACCTGCCACAGCAGTCTGTGTGTTGCAATATTCTGTATTTGCTGTACTTTTAAAGAAGTCTCCCAGTATTAAAAGGCTGTACATCTCAACATGTCAACATTTCATACACCACCTAAGTTACAGTCGACTTTTTCCCCCAAACCAGTGGCTGCAGAGATTAGTTATTTCATATAGTAACCAGCTAGTCTTAGCATTTATCTCTGTGCAGTGTGGAAACACTGATGTAGAGCCATCAGTGTGACACTGCTCTCCTCCTCCTCCTCCTCGTCCTCCTCCTCTCCTCCCGTCATTACCCTCAACTTTCATTTAATGGCACTACTGTAACTAACAAGCACCATGTCTCCAGAGCGACTGCCTGCAACAGCCTCGCAGCCGTTTCTATAAATCCATGTAAAGAAAGACTTTGCCAGTGATGTGGTATTGGACTTGTCACGCCTTCTGCTCATTCTGTATTTGGATCACAGTACAAGCAAAGTATAACTAGAAAGCCCTTTAGAGCAATTGACCCCACCACAGCAAGTTCATAATTGAATGGAGTGTACTTAGGATGAGTGCCATTTTGACGGTGTGTTATGGAAACCTGTGCTGTGTCAGACATCCTCACGGCAGATGATGATAAACAGTGTAGGCAAAGTTAGCTCAGATGGGTGCACTCTGGACGTCGTGCTGGTCTTCATTGCGTTTTCAAATGATCTGGATGATTTGCTGCGGCTCATTACATGAAATGGTGCTTGTTGGTCACACTTATAACACTTAAAACACAAGCGCACTCAGATGGAACAAAGACCTGGACGTAGAAAGTATATTTTACATAAAGCAGTACTGTGAAGTTTGCTTCGTATGGTGTGTGTACATACAGTGTATCTTGCGTAAGTTGAATATTGTGAAATTAACATGCATTCCAGAAAGAGTGGTTCTCGCTCACTGTATGCTCTGAGGAGTATTGAGTAAGATCAATAAATTCCTTTGGCATGACGTTCAATGGATTGGCTTTTAAATTCCTCCTTCAGGCCTCGTGAACTTTGACAAAAAATCCATTTCCCTTTGCTGGACTTCAGTGTTTCTGAAATGACTGGTCATACTCTAATTTTCAGCATATTCATTCACAGAGGTGTCAAAGGTGGTTTCAAATGTTACTGTTGTTAAACTTTTGTATTTTTTTTAATGATTGGCAATTGTGAAATATGTACTGCTTCCCTTATCGTCCACCTGTGTGTCTGTTGATGGAAGGTGTGTGTTG
>JAPZEB010000023.1:25212649-25224574 GCA_029783705.1 Chaetodon striatus
AATATTGATCCATATCATCATCTTTAAGATACACCTTTATTTTGAAATTCCCATGGCACATGCACATACGTGTCATTGTCAAACAGTGCTAGCACCAGGGAACCAACAGCAAGCAGCAAAGACAAAGACATCAGGATATTTACACCCTACTCCGAAATAAATCAGCAGTGTGGAAATATTTTGGATTTCAAAGAAAAGACAAATCAACAGACAAAGCACACGCTATATGTAAATAATGCTGTTACAAGATAAAGTACTCAGGAAACACGACAAACCTGGTCGAGCTTCTCTGAGAAAGAAAAAGTATAAGCTATGAGTAGAAGAAAAGTCTGCTAGTCGCCTGGCTAGTTAATGCAATGTTTAAGTCATTAAGCTGATGATGGTGACGAGCAATTGTTTTGTCGATGAACCATGACAGTTATTACTGAGACAAATATATACTTCTGTTAATGTGTTTGTTGTACAGCCGTGTTTAATTTATGTTAGTGCAGTCAGTTTGAAGTAAACTTCACTGCACTTAACTGATTACAACTATTTACAATTATTCATGTGTTTTTTTTACCTAATGGCCAAAAGCAAAAAAGAAAAAGGAGGCAGCTTCTTTTCTATTCAATTAAAAAGCAATCTCACGAGTGATAATCTTTTACATAACTTAATTTTACAGCACTTCTGCCAATTTGTCTGCTACAATGTTTCAAAGATAAGTTAAGCTAAAGGAAACTTTCATAAACTAACTTCTCTGAAACTGCCAACAAAAGTTGCTCATACTACAAGGTCAGAAAATAAACGTGCATCATGACAACATACTTTTTGACCTATAACACACACACCCCTTCCTCTCACATACAAACATAACTGCGCGGGTGTTTTCTGTTCTCTGTTTACTCTTTTCCCCCCTCCTTAAAAATGCATCTGTTGACAACAGCTTACCTTTCACCCTGTTCTTTAATTAATTCATCATGACCAGTGCTCGCACAGTTATCTTAGAGTTACTCCAAAACAAATCCCAGCAGGTGCTCACTTTGTCCCTTTACTATCCAGGACCATAACAGGCTACTAACTTGAACCCCCCCGAGATCCCCTGGCATTGTATGTCTACGTCAGAATAAATAAATAGCTTTTATTCCAAGAATGAACTCACTTTAACCTCTCACAATATTTAACTTAAGGCAAACAGGTCCAGGTCTATATTTAAAAAGCATGGTAACTAGACCAAGGCAAGGCAGATTTATTTGTACAGCATGTTTCATACATCAGGGCAATTCACAGTGCTTTACAGAGCAATAAAATATAAAACATAATAAAGGATACAGATTTAGAATAAAAGAATAAAGAGGAAAAAATATATAAAAGGTAAAATTAATTACTAAATGCAAAAGTGCAGACAAGAGAAAGATAAAAAAGACTAATTAAAAGTGAGTTTATAATGAAGTTGCAGTTCAGTTAAAGTTAAGTTAAAAGTATTTGAATAATACCAGTTAAACAGACAAGATTACCAGTGACACCAAAAATCTGTGAAAGCCTCACAGCCCTACTCAATCTTTTTCATGTCAAGGACCCCTAAATTGATATCCATTAGGTCACATACACCCATTTCAAAAGATTTAGCCTCAGGGACCTCCATCGAGGGCTAATGATAATTTTCATTGTTAATTAATTAGTTGTTTGGTCTATAAAATGTCACAAAAATTGTAAAAAATAAAAATAAAAATGTTGATTAGTGTTTCCCAAAGCCCAGTGTTTCCTCAAATGTCTTGTTTATCCACAACCCAAAAATATTTAGTCTACTTTCATAGAGGAGTGAGGACACAAGAAAATATTCACATTTAAGAAGCTGGAATCAGAGAATTTTGATATTTTATTCTTAAAAAAAATACTCAGACCAGTTAATTGATTATCAATTAGCTGGTGAATATTTGAATAGCTGACAATGACTCAATTAACTGTTCTCATTCACTCCTTGCACATATGCTCACTCACTATCTCTAGGTGCCACTCAGTCCAACTGAAGCCGGACTTTTAATGCATGTAAACAGCTGAGTCCGACTGAAATTGGACTATCCGCAGCTCGACTAACACAACTAGACAAATCATTTGAAAATCAAACTTTCGCTGCATGTATCCACTTAGTCCGACTGGAGTTGGACTCAGCGTTCACTTTTTCTTTCGCAGGCTTTCACCTGGAAGAAGAAGGAGATGACATAGCAGCAGTTCACTCGCAGAAAAACAAATAAACAAACACCATAGCAACGGAGAAGCAGAAGACGCACTTCTGGACAGACAAGGAAACTACATAATGCGCCAACAGCTAAAGGAGCTAGCTTTGTTAGCTTCCTCGTCGGGTCAGCCGGAACTAGTTCAATACGCACTATATTAAAAACGCCACAGCGCCGCCTATCAAGGCGGAGTCAGACGTACTTGATCAGAAATTCTATTTTCTCTTCTGCATGTACACTCAGACAAGACGAGAAGTCCGACTTGACTGATTAGCCGAGCTATGAGGTTAGCTTGACTACTACTGTAAACGTACTCACTGTCCGGGTAGGTAAACTGAGTCATCAGCTGATTCACAATCAACCAATCGCACAGCGACACACCTTCTCTGTCAGCCTATCATCTCCCCTCTCCTTATGTTCAATATGGTTTTTTGTCTGCCATAGTTCTCTGTTGCTGCTGTTGTATGCACCCTCAACCTCCCCGTCACCACCCAGTCTTTACGGACTCATCAGCCTCATACACCTCAGCAGTCAGCAGTCACCACCGTCAGTGTCTGGACTCCATGGGGGGGGATTTATCCTGCTGCCGCTCAGATGTCCTTCAATCACAAAATATCTCCCTCTGGTGTCCAAGCGCCAAAGACTTCTGTTAAATCTTAATCAGCACAAATCAGCTGTTAATATGTACACTTTGTATTCTGTGTTATATATTATCTTTACTTCATTCGTCTGTCCTTCAAAGACCTCTGGTTAAAAACCACTGAGCTGGTTGACTGCACTGTGCTGTGACTTTAATATAAAAGTAATCAGGGCTCTTTCAGATATGAGTCAGACAGATAAACAGAGAGGGGTACAAGAGGCTTAATAAGTTTTCACTTAACAACAGGACTACTGTCAAGACAGACACCATTGTCAGACTCGGAACAATATTCTACAAGTAATTACGAGATAACCGCACATAAATCGAGGATTATAAGATCTCATTGCTACCCTCACATTGAATTTGGCAGTGCACCATTTGTGTCTGCCTCTCTGTGGTCAGAATCTGATAATGGAGGTCATTTCATCAAATGTTAGATCTATTTTTCCGCTCTGAGAGCACACCGGGTCGACAAGTCAGAGGCCTGTGAATCACTGTCTGGGACGCGAGGAGCCAGACTCCCAGGTGTGTTAGATTTGACTTGGGCAAGCATAACAAAAGCCTGTTGCCACGAAGATTTGCAGCTTAATGTTACTGTTAAACATTTTTGCATTAACGCCAGAGTGAATTGTATTTCAGCTTATTGTCTCGGATCTTCTCTCCCACTCTTGCTCTCTGGTTTTAATTTGCAGCACCGCATTGCTGAAGCCATCAGCGGGACTGACATGATACAGAGCTATAAAAGGCTAATTAGAGGTGAATCAGAAAGTTCTTGAAGTACTGCTTGGTGTAAAAGATGGCACCCACATGAGTTTGTTTATGAATTTCCTCAAGCTGAAAAACATAAAATATAACCTGTTTGACTTCAGAAGCTTTGAAGATGGCACACAAATTGCTTTTCTTAATTAATCTTCGGTTTTACAAGTGACCGCGCATGCTGCTTCTGATTTTTCTTATTTCTCTAACCTTATCAGTGACAGGAAGTTGAGGAGAGGTCAGTATAAGATACTATCTGTCACTTTGAACTTAAACGTGTCACTTTGATGTTCTGCTGATTATTTCCATTTATCACCCATCTCCTTTTGTTATTACATGTCGTTGGATAAGTTAAAACCAGTCACAGGAACCTTAAAAGCCGTTAATTTACATCCCTGCTGCTCATCAGCTTCTACAGTCACTGCCATTTTTACGGCCTGCTGTCCCGAAGCACTGTTTGATTTTATTATCAGCGCTGTAAAGAAAAAAAAGCCTTTGGAGCCAGTGGGTCTGCCAGAGAGTGGAATTGATCTCAGCGCTAGTAATGCCTGTATTGTTTTCTCACTAATTATCCTGGACCAAATCAGGAGTGAACGACACGGTTGCTCTTGAGGTGAAAAGCTATTAAACTTTGCACAAAAGAAACAACTTCATCTCAGGGGAGGACTGTTGTAATGATGCATCATCTTTATTCACAAACACAGAAGTAATTCCAGTGCTTTATGACAGCAATAACAAGGTCTCGACCGTGACGGTGACCATGGCCGTGATGAGAGACGCTTTGTTATGTTGTTTTAGCCAAAAGTGGCTTTCCACTATAAACTACCTTCAGATAAGAATTTGCTCTTCACTCACTGTGAGGTAGGGCACAGAGCACAGTGCGGACACCTGCAGTGGCTGCGTGCAGCACAGGTACACATTATCAAAAAGTGCAGCTGACGTTAGCACTGGATTTAGCCTAGTTTGTAAACTATATGCCTATTTACAGACCTGGTGGCCCAATCTGACTATGGCCAGCCACAGGGATCAGATTTCTCTTTAGTCACTCAAACAGTTTAATACTTTGAGCGTCATACTCGAGTTTGGCCATGTCATTGAGCCAGTTTGCTGTCTCTGTCAAGTAGCTGTCTGTTAGTCACTAACTCTACAGCAGGAAACAGCATACAATCAAGTGTGTTTTTTACAAGCTCGACACGTTTGCCCGTCACTTGAGGTCCATTCAGACTGGAACATCAGTTATAAATGAGATGATCGCCCATTTTTGGACTGCGACCCAACCAGTAGGGAACCACTGGTTTAGGGAACTCTGAAACACAGAGAAGGAATTTTTCTCTCATCGGTCTTCCTCCCCTGCTTGTATGTGTTGCTTCTGGCTACAGCTATCTAATTGGTTGCACTTTGACAGGTCAGTGGCACCTGAGGTCAAAGCTGAAATAATTAGAACTTTGAGCGCAGAGCTCGGTGGCAATTTCAAGCCACTGAAAACCACTGATGCAAATTATCTGTAACGACCGTGTGTAGTGTTTCCCACGGATAATTAATACTGTAGCACAATGCACTTGTGCTGTGGACACGTGAAGTGAAAAGACACCTTAAAATCAAATAACCATGCTCAAGAGAGGACGTGATTTGATAGCGTGGACTGTAAAATGGAGCAAGAGAGAAAAAATAAAGAGGTACGAAGAGAATAGACAGACCAGAGAAAACGTCAGAACATGTCCCAAGTTTGACATAATTTCAAGTTACGCATAGGTTTTGGTGCATACACATCATTTACAGCCTACACCTGGCCCCAGGACTGTTGCAGATATTCACATCAATTCATCTTGAAAGCTTTTCCCCCAAAACCTCATACAAAATTTAGGTGGACCTCCAGTTTCATCAGTGTGTCTCAGTTTGACTGACAGTCGCTCTCCCTGCAGAGGCTTCAGAGTGAAGTATCCTGATAGGTGACGGTGCTCTGAGGCTTTCTTGTTTACACACAGGCAAGGATGAAAAGAGCAGATATACTATTGACAGCTGGTAAATATTTTATGGAGCTGTTCTCTGTCGTCTGCCATTTTTCTTGGCCTCTTCATCTCCATCTGTGTTGTACAAAAAAAAATTAACAGCTTTGTTCCAGGATGATTTATCTACTATTTTAAAATGTGGACACAGACTGTTGGCGCACACGCTTTGATTAAGGAGCTGTCCATTTATAAATAAGGAGGATTTCCCTATAAAAGTGGTAGATGTTTAAGGACAAAGTCATTGAGGTTAGGAGAGTTTTGTAGCGTTTTGTCTTTTAAAAAATTATACGTATGCCTCTTGTAATTAAATTCCCCCCACTTAACCACTGGCCTTACAGCACAATTTCCAAATCTGTGTCACCTCTACAACTCTGGCACATGAAACAAGTAAGCGTTTGGCATTTTTACATGGTACATGACCTGAAGACTTATCAATTACAACAAACAGTTTCATGTTTTTCCATTTGACTAATAGGTTAATCTACAAATTGTTTCCGTCCTCTGAAGTATCCTTTCTACGACAGTGAACATCTCATTTATAACTGACGCTCACATTGGAATAATAATGCCGACACAGTGCAGATGGAAGAACAGTAGTGTGTTGTGTTTGTTTCCTGACAGCACAAATGTTAGTTATTATATGATGATGGTGAAATACTGGAAGATTAGAGAAAGCAACGACACGAGAGCTGACCTCAGTCTTGGCAATATGATGACAGCTGCAAAAGTTCGAAGTTTGGACAGAGTGACTCTTGAGAGAGCAAAGCTATTTCGATGTGATGCCAGGACCGATTTGTCACTTCGAATGCAGCAGGCGATGACACGGATTAGACGTACGACTGATTCAGAGAAAACAAGGCACAGTGGAGGTATGACTCAAAAAACTGTCAGACTGACTTTCCACTTCTTCTGTAGTTCAAAGTCGAAAAACCTCAAAGACGCTGGAGGTTTTGCTCTCATAAAATCCATCCCCACCCTCAAACAATAATTTGATCTAAAAACGCCATTTAAAGTTATATTCTGAAAGCTAATTTCTCTGTGTGTAAGTATGCATATAATCGCACTTTGTAATTCCCTCCAGACGTTGATTTTGGTGAGAAATGCAGCTGCTCTGCTCAGAACAACAAGTATTCACAGAGGGCCATAAAAACTATCGCCTGTTCAGCGGCATATTAGTGTGTTCACTGGGTTTGTTTGTTTTTGAAGGAGGAAAAAATGATTATCCTAATATTTTTCAGATGGCTGAGCAGTTTATGATTGAGTCTTGTAATTGCTGATGTTAAGTGACACCCCATTGCTTTCAAGATGGGGTTTAAAGCCTTCCAACGAGCAACACTACCTTCAAGGCAATTAGGAGGACACACTTCTCTGAATGAGGGAGAGCACGCGGACGGCCACCCGTCATGAGATTGGCTAACACAGAGCTGATGTTGTGTCTGATTTGTTTTTTTCATAAAGGCTGTGTCAGCACCAGTAGTCACGATCACATCAAGGGGTGGAGGTGGGGTGTCCTTACCAGCCTTCCCCCTAAAGTGGAGGCCCACTTTTCAAACTTAGACTTGAAGAACAACAATCAGCACTAACAAGTAACAGCTCATTTGGGGAATTAAATAGCCAAGTTCACCTCACTTCTTGCTCTCTGACATTTTAAATTTAAGCAAAGCAAAAGCAAAAACTGCACCCAAATGTCCAAAAGTGGCATCTGATGATTGGTCGAGTCATTAGAGAACAGTAGGATGCAAGTTTCTATTAGCGGCATCCATCTAAAGACCAGAGGACGTGCAATGACTTGCAGGGATTTGCACAATTCCCCATGCCTCCTCTGACCTCTATCTAGTGCGCTTAAGCAGGGCCCCTGAGAGAAGCTTGACAACCACATTCACTCACTTTATTACCACGGGACTGCACGACATCAGCTGCAGGACACTAATTCATAGCTGGGCTACATTTTGCATAAGAACCTAAATTCATTTTAAAACCACCACTACAAATTTCCTACAATAGGAGGTAACCCAGCTCCAGAGGCCTGTGCTGCAGAGGAGAGAAGGATCTTAGAGAGGGAAGAAGGGAAAAAAAAATACAGACAAGCCTTTTCAAAAAGTCATTTCCTTGCACTTGGACCATATAATACAAAGCTAAGCCGAAATCTCTTTTTTTGTAGATTGAAAGTCACATCTGTATCAAATACCCTGCAGGTTTAATGGTGGACCGTGTAAGCTGATCCTCTACATTTATGGAGCCTCCTAAAAAGATTCAAAGAAATCTCCTGGAGCTTGGCTAAAAGGAAGAAAGGCTACGCTAGACAGAATAAGTCCTATCATCTGAATCTCTCAGAGGAGGGAGGAACATTTTAACAGAAACAGAAAAGGGAGCTGGAGAGGATCATTTTAATCTGTAAGAAGGTACAGGTATGACAATGTGGTAGACAGCCGTTTGTGTTATTAATGAGGCAAAAAACACTTAGTTATGGTAAGAAAAACATTGTGTTTTGGCCCAAACACTTATTTTTGTTGGCACAAACACGGCTGGTAATAAAGGCTGTCACTTCTTATTAGAAATTCGACTGTTCGATTTAATGCAGTGTAGTTTTGAACTTTAATGACCTGTCCGAATTCAAAATTCTCTGTCTATGAGCGCAGCAGATTGTTTGAAGTAAGTTGCCTCGTGAGCCAGCAGAGGGCGGCCTTAAATGTCACTATCAGAAAAGTGTAAATTTACTGTAGCAACTCCACCTCATCGTCTGTCCAGACAAACGTTGGTGCGGTTGCCATTTTGTTGGTTCATACATCACCGCTCTGTAGAAGGAAGCGCATGTGTGCAGGCGCGTGATGTCTCATTACAAAGTCACACCGCCAACTACTGGCCTGGCATGTATACTACAGCGTTTTTGGTCATTTTTGCAGATCTGTGTGTATGGAGATTATTATCAAATTGTTGCCATATGAACGCAGAACTTTTTTCAAACGACGTTTTCAGCCGATAGTTTTCGTGTAAACATGGCCTAAGCCTAAGACAAGATGCCAATGTTGTTGTTAGCTACAAAAATGGAGGACACATACAAGCAAAGCCATTTTTAGTGGACAAGATTAACACCACAGCATCTGAGTAGCACAGTATTTGGGGTTCTACAACATAAATGGAAAAGTAACTAACAAAGACAATGCTGTTTGATGACTTCGCACAAAGCAGCTGTCTTATTCAACAAAGACAAATCTACAGACTCACCAGATAATGTTAGCTTGCTGCTAGGGCTGCCCCTTGAAATTAGGAGGTTCGAATCGTCAGTCGGAGACCCCTCAGTTGTTTTTTTTGTTTACTTGTTTGTATATTTTTTACAAGTCAGTGTGCTGTGCAGTGAGTGCCCCAGACTTGCATGCTACTCCTTGGTACAAGGTGCAGACATGATGCAGCTGCACAGATGTAGCAGACAGAGGAGGAGAAACTTTCCACCGTAAGGCTCCGAGATAACGTTATCTTCTCTCTTCTGCTTAGAAGTGGAGAATTTACAGCCTACAACAACTGAATACGATACAATACAATACAGTCTCTGGCTTTTGTTTTATATCTAGTGTCGGCAAAAAGTGCTGTTGCACATTTCCGATCCCTTGTTAGCAGCGTTAGCTTGTTAACTTTGTTATATGAATGCCGCTGTCATGCCAGCTGAGCCTCGTACAAACTTAAAAAAGAAATAAATAAATAAATATCAAATATTCATATTAAATGGTGGAATCTGATTTGATTGACATAATTCGGCCCTCCAGCCCTACTTGCTGCACAAGTGAGGCAGCGGAGGCGCTACAGAGGAGCGGAGCAAGTATACAAGTAATTTGAACAAACCATGTGTCATCTCAAATTCTTTCAATCTTGATTTTTGGGAAAAGTGACAGCCCTTCTGGCAATGCTGCTGATGTCTTGCTAAAAAACATCTGCTTTTGGTGGCACCATCGTCACTGGAAATGCCACCGATGTGTCACCAAGAAAATCAACTGGTTTTGTTGTTTGTCAGTCTCAATCAGTGGTTTGTAGTGGTCTGTATCTAGGCAGTCATCTCGCAAAAGTGTCACACCATCCACAATCCCCGTCATCTCAGTTCATATACATGTAATCAGAACTACGACACTTTAGAAATGCTGATTTGATACGTATGAAACATAAGTATATAACAGATCTGTTGTTTGCAGAAATGTACAATGCCATAATTTTCTTCTGGTGACGAGGCTGGTGGATTGAAGAGTACACTAAGGTGCAGCTCCCACCTTTGTCTTACGACTGCAAGAAAAGACTGATGTATTCACAGTAGGAAAAAAGCAACACTGTACTTTGTGTCTGATATACAGTCATCAGAAGCATTATCTTGTGACTAAGTGCCGCCAGCGAACAATCCACAAAGCTTCCCTGCTTTGCATTCATTTATCATGACCTCATTTCCCGAGTACATTTCAAGCCACTCAATATTTAATAAGAGTTATAAGAGAAATGTGTAATATTTACTATCTGGCACTGTGGGTGAGCGTTCCATATAAAAACAGCAATCCTGGCAGGAATTTAATCACGGCTCTTTTCTGTGACAAATAAAATCATCTGTTTTGGTTTTTCTGGTGGTTTGGTGTTTATTTTCACATTTTAAGTTTTTGGTTCACATGCAGCACAAAAGCAATGTGATCTACTGAAAACTGATTTGAGACGGCTTTTCTCTCGCTAAGTGTTTGTATTGAATGTTGGTCACAAAAAGGAAACAGCACAAAAGATGGCCCGTGGATGATTGTGCTGGATCGGAAATGACTGGCTATGAGTAGTTATTTCCTCCAAACACTCACTAAGTCTACACGCAGACACACAAGCACACACTCATTATATCGCTGCTGTGCATACTTCCTCCTGGCTGATCATCATACAGCCCAATCCCCACACAACCTGCCTCAGGCCTCCCTGTCGGCCCATCCTCCCTTTGACAGAAACTGGCCCTAATCAGAGCTCCCTCCTCCTGCTGCATGCGGCCATGTGTCCCGGAGCATCACCCGCCAGCCGAGACAGCACAATACCCATGGTGCTTCGCGGGAGCACCTCTTGCTCGCTCGGTCAGCGGGCGAACGTGCAGCGTCAAGATGACACGGCCATATGTTCATACCCTTTCATTTCCCCGCTCCGGAGAGATTCTCTATCACTTCGTCTGTGGTGTCGCTGAGAATTTCTGTCACTTTGCCCGGGGTGTGTTCGTGATTCATGTCATTTTGACACTTTATCAACATAATTGAGGAAGCTGTCAGGTTGGCCCCTGAATCACCTTTCAGTGATGCGTGTGACCCGATTGATCCACCGCTTTATATGCATATTGACCCAAGTACGCGGCGTGCTCAGGGGAGACACTTAGGCTCTCTGGTTGCCATGTAACATCAGGAATCAGCAGAGCAGAGAAGAAAGGCAGAGTATCACAGTTACACCATGTCCCATACACACAAGCTGTGCTGACACTTGCAAGACCAAGTCACCAGTGACAATACTGGTTTGTCTTTACGCCTGTAAATGTTACAAAACCAACAGTTCCCACTTGTTTACTGCTCAGTCACGAAAAGCCGGGCTTTCAAACAGTGTTTGTGTAGTTTGGACATGAATTGGGACAGTTTTAATTTAATTCTGATTTACAATGAGCACTGATGAACACAGCTGGGAGGTGGCCATGAAGTGACACAATTCCCATAGTGGCCTGGAGCAAGCCAATCTGCTGTTTGTTGGCACTCTTAACTAGCACCTGTCCTGGCAACAAAATGTTTATAGGCAAATGCAACAGAAGTGCACATAATAATGAGTTCCTTCATTAATTCATCTATGTGTTCAATTAATTGATTTAGTCATCCATAAATGGTCAGAAAATAGTGAAAAATGCAGATCTCATCTTCCCAGTCCAAAATGACATCTTTAAATATATAATCATGTGTAATTTTTGAAGCAGAGAAGCAGTCAGAACTCTAAGCCATTCAATTTTTAGTTCAGTCAGGGACACTTCGCCAAAGAAAACTTTATTTCCATTTGCAGTATTATATAGGTGGTATGGCTCTGTTCTGGGGGCCCTCTGCCTTTCCTCAGGCCTACGCAAAAAGACTCTTCTACACGCCTACCTGGAAAGCATAAGGTGGAGAGAGCACACCTCTCCGCCCTTCTACACGCCTGCGTGGAAAACTGTAAGGCAGAGAGTGCCCTTCCACGTGCAAATGAGGAAAGCCTGAGGCAGAGAAATCAAACCTCCCTGCCCTTCAATGCGCCTACATGGAAAGCCTGAGGCAGGTAGAGCAGCAGCACTGGGGGG
>JAPZEB010000023.1:25237170-25248155 GCA_029783705.1 Chaetodon striatus
GTGGAATAACCGCAGGTACCAGCCCTGGAAATTAACCTGACTCCTGTCTGACTGCTGAGCGTGGACACTTCCTGTGTTAAATTCCCACACGGTCCAGTCATATAGGTTTCGATTTATTTTGACAAGGCGCAGCTCCTAATAGAGTTTCATGTTTTTGCAACCAGTGAAACGACTAATGACCTTTCTGGCCGACTAACGTTTGGTGGACTATTGGGGGGCAGCCCTATTATTTTCATAAAGGCACAGGACAGGCTACTCCTCTTAAACGTTGAAGTAATATCGTGAGATAATAACGTCACCTTCCAAATAGTGAAAAACACCATAGTATTGATTTCAGGTCATATCACACACCTCCTTTACAGGTACAATATACTTAATGTTCTCATAATCAAATCTCTGCATGGAGAGTTCATGCTGTAGCATCGTCCCTCATACAAACCAAAGCTACAGAGTAGAATTTAAAAGGATGGACTCCATTTTAATGTTTCTGCCTCTGTGTGTGATTTGTCCTCCAGTGATCTGGTGAACGGCCTGGTGCTGTTGATGAACAGCAACATCAGCAGTCCAGTCAATCTGGTGAGTTCACCACACCCTGCTTGCTTTCATTAACTGAAATCGAGTGCTGCATAGGCAAATAATTTACCAGCTGAGCCCGTGTATGTGTCGGCCTCATGTTTACACTGATGTGATGGAAGTTTATGAAATCTGCCTGCAGGGGAACCCGGAGGAACACACCATATTGGAGTTTGCTCGCCTCATCAAAAGTCTCGTCGGTAAGGCGTCTGATCGATCAAGAAAGTTGTCTTTCTGTGTGTCTCTGAAAACTCTCGACCCATACCTGCTTGCCTGCTTATTGTCCTTCTTCATCTTTACTTGTCCTTTTGTGTGTTCTGTCTTACCTATTCTGTTTTAAGTGGCAGCAAAGGTATTTTCCACCCTGGACCCTATTCCCAGTGATTTTGTGTGTAAGTGGCTAATGGGAACAACAGTTTCTGAAATTGGTGCAGTATTAAGTGAGAGCGCGGCAGCTGCCAGCGTCCAAATAGGCTGCAATTTAACCAGTGTGCTGTTTATTTCAATGGAGGCTGGTGGGCTTAATGACAGTGATTCTGGGGCTGCTTCTGGTTAAACAGAAAGGATCTAACTCTACAACGCAAAGGTCAACCTCTGTAGGTTTTGTTTCCTTAATGTTTGTTGGAAACTTTAAGTAATCTGAACATGTCAGTGGCAGAAACAACCACTTTTAGTGAATGTAAGTTGACAGGGCTCACTTGTCTGCAGGGAGTACACTGCTGCCTGTTTCATCTCGCTCAATACTGGACCAATTTCAGCAATTGTTCTTCTCAGTTGTTGTCCCCATTAGTCTTATACACAAAAACTTGGGAAAACAGGGTCCAGAAATTGATCTGTTTCTGTGATATTATTGTGGCAATGGATGTGTTTTATATTACCAAGTCATTGTACTGTAATTATATTTACATTCTCCCATTCACTGTGATAGAGAGAGACAGTGGATGTGAGGAAAAAGTTTACACAGGTCGCGCTTTGCTAGATGACTCAATACAGTGGTTCCAACATGTGGGTCGAGGTCCAAAAGTGGGTTGTGGGTCCATTCTGATTGGACCACACGTGACTCGCAAATGTGTCAAGTTTGTAAAAAACACATTTTATTTTAAGTAGAAGTGGGCGATATGGCCCTAAAATATGATCATGATATTTTAGAGTATTTTTGTAAGTTTTTTTTTTTTTTTTTTACTAACATAACATCTGAATCAATTCAACACATACTGTATGCATTTAAACAAAGTGACAATTCTTATGTCAATACAGAGCGTTTCTTCATACTGAAATGCCATTAGCGCCATGACGTGTCTGATGACGTCCGCAAAACGCATGGAAGCATGGAAGCCAGCCATGATGCTCCAAGGCCAACAACAGAGCTCCATTGAGCCGTTGAGTTCAACTTCAGATAGGAGGCAAAAGCACCCAAAGCTGGGAAGCCAGCCACAGAGCTCCGCAGCTGCTCCATTAGCCACTTCGTCAGCTTTCCAGCGAGCCAAAACACCAATCTGCCACTACAGTTTCAGCGCCTGGGCTATATATTTTTTCAATATTATTTTAGCAATGCCCAGTATCACTGCAAGTAGTCGGTTACATAAACAGACAGTCAGACAGAGACAGAAGATTAGCTCTGTGTGAAACTTTTTTTGTCCACCTGCCACTGTGGCTGGTGGATTCCAAAATGTACCACTTGCATGTTTAACCAGCATTCGGCTGGTAGCTGGTGCGAATTTCCAGAGCTGGTCTACTTTGTCACCCCTGCAGCTTGTTCAAAACTTATGATTTTGTTATCACAGAGAAAGAAAAGTACATAAAAATGGTATAGCACAGGTACTGGTTAAATTGTAATGGTACTCAAAACACAAAACCTCCTTTGTAATTTCAATCACAAAGAGTGGGATTTGTTATCGTACATTTCTGTACAGGGCAAAGTGTTGGGTTTTTTGTTTTTTACTATTTCAGGCTTGTTTGTTGTTGCTTTATTAAATACTGTGAGATAACTGTTGGATCAGACTATTATATTTTTGCAAAGAGCCAACTTTGTTGTACTATTGCCTCACAACCATGGTGGTCTGTGTAAACCTAGAATATTAATGCAAGCCATAGGGGAGACAACAAAGATTCACAAGCTGCTGTGTTTTAAGCTGCAGTTTTGTCATGCATTACTGTCCCATGTCATGATTTTCTCTTTCTTCATTTTTGAAATTCCCACCAGGCTATTTGTCTGCGGGTAGAAGCTATTTTAAATCCAGGGTCATGTGGATGATGACGGGGAACGTTTCCAAGAGAAACCAACTGAGCCCAGAGTGGGGTGTTAAAGCAAATCCAAACAAACAATGCTGGCTTGTGTCTGGGAGATACTGTCCTGTCTGTCTGCATCACAGACACCAAATAGTCGACAGGATATGTCTCCCAAACCCCGGAGCCAAAACAAGTCCAGTTATTCTGCATGAGTCACAGTCCCACTACCAAAGAAAACTGAATTTGAGTGCCAAAGCACTGATGCGTTGACAGATGAGGTCTCTGTGTAGCCTGCAGGCAGCTCAAACCTTGATGGAGCTGCAAGTGTTGGGAGCTGCTATGGAACAATTCCTGGAAGGCTTTCAGTGGCCTTGAAAGTGACTTAACTGCGACAGCTACTGTATCTCTGTGACATTTAGCAGTCATACTCAACAACACCCAATCCTCTGAGTCGCTTGATCAAAGCTAAATTCTGAATAGTAGAGATGCTGCTCAGGGACAGCAAACTCAAATCCCAAGTAGAGCTGTAACTAAAGCTTATTTTCGTAATATTTTTTTATTAAATCAAATCCTGCGACAACTTTTTTGATTAATCAATAGTTTAGTCTATAAAATATCAGAAAACTGTTACAAATGCTTATTGCTGTTTTCAAAATGCCCAATGTGACCTTGTGATCTTCAAATTGCTTGTTTTGTCCATAGATTGTATAACTTGTTTTTTTTGGGGCCAAAAGTGACCATAGTTGGATGAGGGGGTGGAGCTGTGTAGGAGTGAGGGGTGGATCTGTCTGAGAACATGAGGAGAGAGACTTTGCAGTCACAAGTTAGCCCTGCCCTAAAGGATACCAACTTTATTCACCATTTTCCTCTAAATGGGACCATAATGTACAAAATGAACATCATGCTGTGTTAGAGAAGACTTGAAACAAGCGCTCTAGAGCACAAACTAACCAGGAAAAAGTTTACTGAGGTAATAAATGAGAAGTTGGGTCACTTTAACATAGACTTGCACAATCAGACTTCTTTTCGCAGCGAGTGGAGTTGGCCCCTGCTGGCAGACAGAAAAAATGCAGCTAACTTAAGTGTTGGCGAAACTTTTAAGACACAGAGATAGCCCATTGGTTTTGTCCATGGACTGCATAAAATAATCTTGTTTTTTGGGGGTCAAAAGTGACCAAATTTGGACAGGAGGGTGAAGTTGTGGGTAAAGGAGGGGTGGATCTTACTCATTGATCGTAGGGTACCTTGCAGCCTGTTACACAACGCGACCATGCCTGTAAATATATGTAAAGTCTCAAAAAAATGGAAACCGATAACTTACGTACAAAATTTACTCCCAAACAGTTGTCATGAATGTTGAAATTAGCTACAGAGACCAATACCGTTTTTCGTACCGGGCTGTTAGCATGTTCATTTCTGCTGTAATGTTGGGCATTTTGTTGGGGGGGCTATGGGGCTTGAGATGCTTCTGGAGCCAGCCTCAAGTAGTGATTCAAAGATTTTGGCACTTCCATATTAGCTTCATTTTTCAGACCTTTGTTTTGTGTCATCAGTTAAGAGCTTAAGATATCTAAAAACTTATCCAGAAAAGCTACTAAATGGACCTTGTAAAAATTAGCTTGTCAATTCCTGTTTCCAAGCATTGTTTCCTATACCTTCATTTATTTATTTGTGGCAGGCCGCCACGATAAAAACATCTGCTGCCACGTTGTTTGATTTTCTTTCTGTCTTCCCTTCTTTTTTAAATATATACATTTATTTATTTTCCAAATTTAGAAAAGCACAGATTGATACAAAGACACAGAGGCAGGCATCGTCAGCTACCACCACACTTATTGTGGATTGTAATTCTGTGTGAAACACTGCCAAGTCTCAACTTTTAAACTACGTCAGCATGGTCGAGAACTTCTTAGAAAAATGGACATTTGAACATCTGTAACAGTGGTTCACACATGCACATGACCTCTTAATTCGAAGAGATTCCTTCTGTTTACTTTATACATTTTTAGGTGGCTGAAGAGGCATAACTATACTGTGTGTTACCAAACAAAAAAAAAAAATAATAAAATAAAAAGCTAAATTTAGAGTAAAGCCAAGTCTTTTTTTGTACCGAGAAAATCATCTTGAGAGCCTTTGTGTGGGTCTGACCTTCGGGGAACCACTGATCTACAATCCTGTAACACAAAACTGTGTGCTGAGAACAATCATGTGATACAACCAAAAGCACTGCAACAGCTACTTGTGGAGACTGTTACATCAACTGCAGTTATTTAATTCACAATGACATTAAAACAAAAGCAGCAAATCTTTACCTTTAAGAAGCTGGAACCATAAAAATTGTTGCTTATTATGTCCCTGTCTATCCAATAATCAGGTAGGCTAGTATGCTGTTTAAAAGTAACAAAAACTAAGCACTTTAGCTGCTTTTCCTGTTGTCTAATAAACTGTTTTATCCATTGATACACAACCTTAAATACCCAGTCTCACATGTAGCATCAAGTTAGCTGGATTCATTCAGACTGCATCACATGAATCTGCATTATGTTAAATGGGGCTCCAAAAATGTCCATCCCCCAACTGACTTTGAGACCTTGATTGTATAATGAATTCAACTTATTAGACTCCAGTAGCTGTCTCATTAGCTGTCTCTCCTCTCGCTGCATGCATATATTTACTGGCAAGCAAAAAATTACTGAAGAAAGAATTGCCCTGTTAAATTCTCATTCGGTGAAGACTAGACTTTCTCCTTTCAGCTGCTGCATGAAACAAGTCACCAGGTGTTTAGATGTGTTATAATTACGCCTTTCACACTTTCTATATGTGGTTAAAACTCGAAAGGATGCATCAGGTGTCCTTTCCCATCTCCTCCATAGTTTTGATATTAGTTGCTTATTCAGGCTGGAGCAGTGGAGCTGGAGCTGGTGGAGGATTTTGATGCTGATATTGTCGTCTACACCGCGCTGCCATTTCTTCCAGGAATTACAGAAGTTGCATATAAAAAGAAGATAATCAGAGTTATTATGCTGGATAGATGTGGCGAGATTCTCAGGCAAATACCTCTGTTATTTCCAAATCTGCCTGTGATCCAAACTGATGATGAATTTAGGGTGTGAGACAAAATGAAGCAGGAGGCAGAATGGCTTCCATCAACATGACAGTTCTCAGCAGGTAGAAACACAGCGAGCCAGCAGCAGATCTAAGTTTGATTACACCTCCTCTCTCATCTTCTGCTTGTGTTAAGCTAACAAACCATTACCAAGTCAAAAACAGAAACAGACCACCCATGCAGCAAGGTGGCTGCACTGCACAATAGCCCATTATGTTGCTGTATTGGCCAAACTCTCCACAACAAGCTCTATGGCAACCCTGCTGTGTTATTCTCCCTTTTAGATCGCCTGTATTTATTTCCTGTACACTACACTGTGGGTGCTAATTACGCCACGTTACATTCTTCCCCGTATCTTCTGTGACGTAAACGTCTCCCGAGCAACATCAAGCCACCAGACCAAACACGTTGCTGCCTCTGGGCTTTATTTGGAATATTTGATGTGGAATATTTATTCAGGTGACTGATTATATAAACCGAAGGAGAACCTCTGTTCATCAGTCAAATTTATGTGTACTTCTGCAGCTCTGAGCTCTCGGAGATACAGAGCAAATGAATAAGCAGTTATTACCCTGACAGGGCTTCATCAGTTTGTAATGGAAAGATACCTCGGCTGTGCCTGTTTGTAGCAGATAGTAGTTAAAGAAAAAATGCTGAGGACGTGGGCTTTAATGGGTACCTGCCTGAATTGATTAAAATTTCTCTTGTCACTTTACCTCAGTTGCTTTTTATGTATCTAAAATACTAATTTATTTAACCTTTATTTAACCAGGTTAGTCCCACTGAGATGGGAGATCTCTTTTTCGAGAGAGACCTGCGATACAGTCACATAGTTACAGTTTACAATAAATAGAAAAACATTTACAAACACAGAACAAACACTCATACAGTCAGATAAAACATTTACAGACTGAACACTTAGACTCCAAACATTTCACAGATAAAGGAATCAGTGTGCGTAAATGTAGTTCAGACAGATTTTTCTCAATTTGCACAATGAATGAATATTACAGACACTGAAAAGTATTGTATTTCATGTCTCCATCCGCTGGATCCGCCATCATGACAAGAGTATGCACGCATATTATGGTAAATCCACAAAAAAAGAGACTTGATGATCACTAAAATTTGGTAGGGAAAAAAAGTGTTATATATCGGTATCGGTTATCGGTCAAATGAGTTGTTACATCCTGGCATATTGGAGGTCAGCAAAAAATTCTATATTGTGCATCCCTACTTTCTAGAGGTGGTCATTGGTAGTGTAAGGACAAACAATTTGCAGGTTTTAGTTGCAGGTTTAGTGTGCATGGTTTATACTTGTCTGTATACCTATGTTTAATGGGGACAGACTTGTATTACTGCCAAAACAAAACGTATGGAGTAGACAGACATGATAATTCACATTAAATTCCATTTATTTGTCAGTGAAACATATAAAATCTGTTGGCTCAGGTATAAATTGCTTCATGTTACCTTTTATAAAAATGTAGTGAAGGGTGCACCTGACACTGGATTTGAAATAGCTTCACTTCTCGTAGTGAATTATACAGATTTTAAATACGTAAAAAGAGAGCTCTCGTATCCGATCACCTCGGTACATCCCTACTGGTTTGTACCCTTCCTTTCACACGATGCTTACTGGAATTGTTTCCAGACCCAGCCATGCTGAACAGATAAGGTACAGAAATTTGGAAAGGTTTTAGGTACACATGCTGTGTTTTTTGCACCCTCAATCCCAAATCCATTGTTTTCAATATAGACACGCGAAAGCACGCTCAAAAGCGAGAGTGACACAGTCTGGCACGCAACTGTTCCCAAGGATCTATTTCTCAGAGAGCGACAGCTGCGCCCCGAGATAAAATTTTTTTTTTAACTTTTTAAATGCAGAAACACGCACAGCATGTCATGACAATGAACAGCCGATCACAGCTGGCAGATCTGTTTTCTTTCTTCAAAAAATATCTAAATATCAGTCTGTGGTAAATACAGAGAAGTTGATTGTATTAGTGCAGGGCTACCCAGAGTTTGACATCTGTCCTACCAACAGCCTAATACACACTTAAAAACACAATGCCTGGAAAGAAATCAGCTCTGACCTCAACGTTTTTGGGACGTAGGCTATGAAACTATGCTAGTTATGGTCACTGAACAACATCAAGTGCAACCTGCCCCTATGCCCTTAAAAGCTTTAACAGGGTGGGCACAAGAGCAGCGCCCGGCCTCATGTTTTCAGGCAGTGAAAGACGCACAATGTGTCCCTGCTCTTATTATGCAATGAAAGCCATTAGTGGATGCCCCTCTGAAGGCATGGCCTTGGCCTCCAGCAATGCAAGACTGTCTTAACATGGATTTGGTTTTGATTCTACACCTTTACAAACCATCTAGTTCACTTCCTCAGATGGCCACTGTTAAATCAATGGCAATTGCAATGCCCACAACTCAGCTCTGTGTGCCAGAGATGATCATTAGATCATAGCTGTAAATCTCCCAACATGGGCTCATATCCTAATGGAGCACTGTGGGGCTTCTGAGTGAAGCTCTAATGTCATCAAAAGTGAATGAAACCCAATTTATTATGATGACAGTCAAAGGGAGCATCAATTAGGCACAGGGCTCATTGCAGCTGAATACTGATCAGTATTTGGATGTGAGCCCATCGGCAGACCCAGATATGAGATGCAGTCACTTAGCTAACGGGCACTCATTCCCCGTGTGAAGTGGGAGTCTCATCTCTTAACTGTACTTCACTCTGAAAGCTCACGAACACGTGTGTTTTAGGGTGATTGATAACGCACATTAACGCGGATTAAGACCCAGCATAGCAACAGCGAGAGTATTTGTGTGCTCTGAGGAAAACACAAACCTAATAATGAGGCACAGAGGGTGCATAAATACCCAACTACTATCATCCACAGGAGGAAAAAAAAGGCTATGTGAATACTCAAAATGACAGGCCTAAATGTTTCACCTAAAAATAAAGTCAAGCTGCAGGGAGAGAGAGAGACTTGTAATGTCGAGTTCGTGCCTTTACAAACTTGAAAGCTTCTCAGATAAAAGACATAGCAGGCCAAAATAAATAAATAATGATTTTTAGAAAGCATAATAACGTGTCACGGACTTTGAAGTTAATGTTTGAACAAAAATAAAACTCACACAAGAATGTTCATGAGATGAGGCGCAGCATATCGCTGTGTGTAATCTCCAAATAGCCCAAAATCTTCCACTGCACTTTCCCTCATCAAACCTCTGACAGATTTGGGTCTCCTGCTGCGTTGTGATGAAAAGTGTGCTGTTAGATTCACAGTGGTTGCTGCAGTAATTGGTCACTTAATATTTCCCTCTCCTCTCGGGCAAAAACAGTGAGTAACATGTAGACAGATAAACGAGCTCTGTGTGCTTTTGCTTGCCTCGGGAGTGTCTTAATTTTTTAGATATTTCCTCTTGTACAGTAACAGCCTTTACATTCACTCTGAGATGGTGTTGTCAGGGTCTTTATGTATATTTTAGTTTGATCTCAGACATAAACAGCAAGTAGCTCCATCTGTGTTGCCCGTTCAGCTGGGCAGTGTGATCTATTTTCAGTCCCTGTGTGTGTGTGCGCACTATGTTGTGTATTTACAGTACATGTTCTGCTTCACTACCATCAGGCTCATTACACAAACCCTTCACATTCACTTCTTCTTTGCAAACAAGCCCAGCCCTCTGATGAAGTGAACCTTGCACTTTTACAGCCTGCACAGCACTGGGAGTAACGTGACAATGATGTGTTTGCATGTGACGAAGAAATAATGTATATAAAACCTTTCTAACAAAAAAAAAAAAGACAACAGCAGTAGAAAGGAATAGGAGTGGGTTTGTGGAGGGACTTGATAGAATGGGAATCCCTAGTCGTACTGCACATGCTGTCATCTGACAGTACGCTGAAGCTCTCACCAGAAGTAAAAAGAGAGGAAAAAACATAAAAAATGCCACTCTAACAAGCCTCCTGGGACCTCAGCTGCCTGGCTTTCTGAAGAGAGAACAGCTTGTCTGATCAAAATGCTTTAAAAGACTCCAACAGAAACAGCCTGCTGTGCTGCACATACATATTCTGGCCATACAGTCCATAGTAACGGCTTTGTATATATTGGTTTGGTCATGTGCAACCATCAGCCCATGCTGTTTGGGATTACGTAAGACGCGTGGCAACAAGTAGAAGCTGGAACAGGTAGAACAACAGTAACTAACACGACAGCTGACAGGGAAGGGGATTCTCCAAGGTGTTTACACAACTTAAGTTCCCTCCAATACATTTGTTTATCCACGGAGGCTCAATTAAACAGGCACATATTTTTTTAGTAATGCTTGACTTCACATTCATGTGGCCGCACACCATATTTATAACCAGCTAGAGGCTGCGTCTCGCCAAGAGTTAACACAAATACACACAGTATTCTCTTAGAGGTGTTGTTCAGGAGGTCTAAAAAGGGAGGTCTTTAAAGGCAACGTGACCGAATTAATACTCGACGCAGCTGGTAGGTGGTTAGGGTTTGGACACGAGTCTTCCCCTTAGATGAAAGAGAGATGAAGCAAGGACCACTTCCTACATATATAGTATAAATTTGCATTGGATACAAAACTGGGCAGATGGAGGTTGTCAGGCAGAAGAACATATCAGCCTCAGGGTGCAGTGCTGACCTGTATTTGCTTTTCAGGTTCATGAGGGAGGAAACTCGGGTTGTTTATGATGAAATAGAGTGGTTAGGACCAAAATTTTGACGACTGGTCCTTCTCAGAGAATTTTCCTGGCTTAACAATGCTGTCTATGGCCATGTGTAAATCTGTCCTAAAACCACCCTAAACGTTTGTTTTCAAAGCCGTTAAACTCACCGAGTGGTCAGTGGCGTTTGTTGATGTTCCAACATAAAAATCGTAGCAAACTATGGTTTCTGTGATGATTTATGTGACATTTTGTCCATGCATTGATTTCCTATAGGAAGCCTCATTGTCCATTGATAGTTATCCGCCACCGGAAACGGAAAGGGGGTTGTTTACGACAAGGTTGTAGTCATTGTAGTCTTTTAGCTCAGCGAAAGTG
>JAPZEB010000023.1:25253772-25272537 GCA_029783705.1 Chaetodon striatus
AGTCATGTAATAACTCGCTATAATAATCATACTGAATATTAAAGAAATAGCTGCAAATGTTTCAGTTCTCTTCTTTAGTTTTATTGAATTAGTTTCAAAACATGGACTCAAATAATGTTTTGAAAAGTCCTGAGTGAATACTGTAGCTCTCAAAGCAGTTAATGTGACTGTAAAACAACATGTAAGCTACATCTTCTGTAAACATAACATCTGAATAAATTCAACACATACTGTATGCATTAAAACAAAGTGACAATTCTTATGTCAATACAGAGCATTTCTCCATACTGCAATGTCATTAGCACCATTTGATGACACGTCTGATGACGTTTCAAATGACACTGCATGCGTGAAAACTTCTGGTCAGCTGGAAAATGCAGAAAAATCACCGAACTTTTGAAAAATTGCGAGCCCCCCTAAATATTACACACTTTCATTGAATTTGCGTTAATTATTGCAATGGCAAGATTGAGATTTTCTGGAGGGACTGATTTATACTATGTCAGTTGTTCTCAGTTTCAAAAATCGCCGCTAATGGTTTACACTGAAGTTAGCTGAAAGCCTGGTGCATCTCCCAAAGACACCGAGGGACATGACAGAGCGTTGGTGCTAACTGGAAGTAAAACAGGCTAAATAAAGTGGTTGTACATCTAACTTTTAAGTTATGGTGGAGTGGATTTATTTTTATAAAGACTAATTATATCCTTCATCATTTATTTTAACTTATTCTCAAAATAGTTTGCATTCAATTGGTGATATTATATACAGTATTTAATTCAATTCTATTTTATTTATAAAGCCCAATATCACAAATAACAGTTTGCCTCAGAGGGCTTTACAGCATACGCGATCCCTCTGTTCTTTGGATCATCACAGCGGATATGGAAAAACTAAAAAAAAAACTTTCACAGGGGAAAAAAAATTGCCAGATGATTGTTATGGCTGCAACTAACAACTATTTCATATCAATTAATCTGGCTTTTTTATATTTAAATGTTAATTTTAGTCCAAAAAATGTCTTTTTTGTCATTTTTTAAAAAAGTGACATCATATTTGTTGTCTGACCAACAGTCCAAAAGACACATAACTAAGAAAAACAACAAATGCTCACACTTGAAAAGCTTGAACCAGCAAATGTTTGGCATTTTTGCAATTGACTGATCACCAAAATTGTTGTTGGACTTTTGACAATTTGGTGGCATGCAGTTTGATGCTCTTTTTTCTCACCCTTGAGCAGTAAAATGCACCAAGGACACAGTTGGGACTGACGCTCATATTCAGCTGTTTTTTCATGTATTAGAAACAGCAATAACATGCATCAGCTTAAAATCAGTTTTACAGTTCCAGTAACCTCCAAATGAATGCGTCAATATCACTTTTATTTGCTGGGAGATTCATACTGAGAAATGAAAAGCAATTACAACAAAGGCAACGTTCACTCTATGCTTCGGAGGAAAGACAACAAACTGTAGTGATGTCTGATTGTAGCCATGAATAAATAAATATGATGTGTGAGCGTCGACTGATGTTCAGATGTTGCGTGTTGTTGGGGGAGCGGGAGGGAGCCGTGGCAGTTCTCAGACTGCAGGTTGTAAACATACTGTAATGCAAGAGCCAAGCTGTTAACTGTATCCTACATTTCAAGAGGTGTTAATGAAATTAAGCAGGTGGCTGTTTACAACTTAAGGGTTTCCAGAACCAGCTGTTGTTCATTTGAGAAGCCAGAGACTTCCCCTAAACTCTTCCCCTTCAAAACCTTTACGTTGTGCATCGTTAGAGGACTTTATGGTCCACTTCCCATGTTGAGGCCGTCTGTTTCCTTATTGCCAGGTCATTTAACTACAATCTGCTGACCCCTTCTTTACGTGCAAGGAATTATGGGATATAAATGACATGAGCTGGCTAAATAGCCATTTCACGGATTCGCAAACTTGTGCAGTCAATGCAAAGGTCAAATGAAGAGTTTCCTCTCACTATATAAACCACCCGTCACTTCTAATCCTACTGTGTCCTTCAGCGGCGCTTCATCTCACCCCCTCCTCTGCTTCGGGTTGTCGAAGGGAAGATGGCTGGCCACACCGAGCTCATTATAACCTGAAAGAGCTCTCTCCTTTCAAATGCTGATCTGTCCCTGCCTGAGATTACTGAAAGACTTCTATCACCCCGCAGCATAAGTGGACCTTGAACTAAATCACAGCGACAACACTTTTACTGCCAGATTTTTTGGCTGCACTGATGAAAGGAAACACACACAACATAAAGACAATTCACTTACAATAAAACTAATCTGGATACACTTCACATGAGATTGCATAATTTAATTCAGACTGAGAGTGATCAAGCAAAAGGAAATCAAAGAGGTTTTATTTATTACAGAATCAGCAAATGATGCACCTAAATAGAGCCACATTGGCACATCAGCATGGCTGATATCATCATCCGAATTTAGCTTCTGGCACCTGAAAATTGAATCAGCGCATCGCATCATGCTTGCAGTAAAGAAATGCCAGAAATATGTTTACAGTAATTTAGAAACAGTGTCACCATTACATAGTCTGGGCCATCAGACAGAGAGCAGATAATATGTGAAACTGTAACTATAACTGTGAAATGCCTCCTTTAGTACATATACTGGTCACAAGCCTGTCTGCCAATGTTTAGGAGTATTTCAGGATCTTGATGTGTCAGTCTCATGAAGTTCTCGTTTTAGATTGGTCTTTATTTTTATGATTTTAAACAACTCCTGGGTTGTTTCAAGGGGCTATTTAAGTTGTTTCTTGGATGACAACAACCTAAATAATCACTCAGTACGTTTACTGCAGATTTAGAAAATAAACATCAAATCATCATCAAATGTGAACAGCTTAGTCCAACTGAAATTGGACTAACCGTAGCTCGACTTACACACCTAGATAATTCGACTAAAAATCAAACTATTGCTGCATGTATCCACTTAGTACGACTGGAGTCGGACTCGGCGTTCTGCTGCTGCAGTTCACTTCTAGAAAAAAAACAAACAAACAAATACCATGGTGACCAAGAAGCAGAAGATGCACTTCTGGACGGACGAGGAAACTACATTAATGCTCCGACAGCTGAAGAAGCTAGCTTCGTTAGCTTCCTCTTCAGGTCAACTGGAACTAGTTCAATACGCACTATATTAAAAAGTACAAAGCGCCACCTATCGAGGCGAAGTCAGATGTACTTCGTCAGAAATTCGATTTTGTCTTCTACATGTATACTCAGACAAGACGAGAAGTCCGACTTGACTGATTAGCCGAGCTAATCATCACCATCACTGAGTGCATGTAAATGTACTGAGTGTAACTTGCCGTGTATGCTACTGTTTTATCGTTTTATCTGGGTGTAAAACTACTTTAAAGTTTATCAGCAAATTACATGGTATCAGATTGGTGCATAGACTTGTGTACTCACCAATACCCGATCTAGCATTTTAGTCAGTATCAGAGGCATTTCCAATACTGGTATTGGTATCAGAACAACTCCAGTAATCACATTTCTATTTAACTCTCATTTGTGGCATATTTTGTGTTTGCTGTCTCATGTTGTTTTTGCTGTATTTCGCTGTAACCATTGCCTATCTCAGTCAGAACACTGTAATTTCAAGGAGGCTTTCCTGGTGAATAAATGGTTAAAAAAATGTTTCTATTCTATATCACTACACATGGGTCTATCTCTAGGAAAACTGGAGCATTCATTCTTGGTCTTATTACTAGCAATACAAAGTGAAAGGATGCTTAAATGTTGATACTGATTGGTTTTGAAGGTATTGAGCTTGTGGGATTGTCCTGGTCTATTGTGATATGTATTAACTATCATCATCCCTGTAAACTGACACTAATCATATCTGGTTCGTTTCTCTGACAGATTGGTAATTTATTATAATCAAATGGAGTCTCAGCTGCTGCTGAGGTGGATTCCTGTGATTTCATTTTCAAGCATAAGTTTATTGGTTGCCAGATTCTATAACAGAAACAATATTGGTTTTTTTTCCCCTCTGTGGCAACAAGGATGCAGATTTATCTCCCAAAGCTGCAGGGACTTGAAAGTGCAGCTACAGATGAATGTAAATATGCCAGAGTACTGTTTGTGCCGCACACGTTTGCATTACTCCATAATAAAACTCGGGTCACTTAAGCTTTGAGGAACATGTAAAGAGACTGGTGTTTCTTTCATCTGAGATCAGTTCATGTAGTGATGTGGAGAAAAAAATACTCTTCTGACTTAACATATTCTGTACCTGGCCTGAGGAGCGTGTTTGGTGTTTCATCCAGAAGCACTGACACTTGTATGTTTGCATAATGACCTAACAGATTAGATTTACTCAGTGTTTTTTGTCCTCCTTTAAGGAGAAAGGTGACTGACCTTTTGCCTTCAGGACCTCCATGCTTAATGTGATTTCTCCTCTCTGATTGTTTGGCTTGCATGGTCCTTGTCCTACATCATTATTATCACATGCACTTTCTCCAGTCAATAATCTATAATTGTCATATTTCAAAATAGGAAGACAAACACAAACTCTGCGTTAAAGGTCACGTGTCACATTTCACTGAGTGTTTTGTCTCCTGCTGTATTAAAATACCTCCTGTATGACATTTCTGCGTCCATTTCACATCCAAATCTTTGTCTTCTCCAAAACTGCAGCCCTCTCAGCTCATGACCGAGTGTGTGAACCCTACTCCGACAACAAGGGGAGTTACCACTTCGGCTTTCACTGCCCACGTCTCACAGACAAAAACAAGACCTACATGTACTGCTGCTACCACAACAACACCGCCTTCAAATACTGCTGCAACGAGACCGAGTTCCAAATGGTCATGCAGAGAAACACCACCACCTCAGACGGTTATGCACATAAGTAAGTACAAAATATAACAATAATCAAACTGCCATATTTTGAACTCTTTACACACCTGCCACTACACCAGTCCCAGGTCTGTGTCATAGATGCAGTGTTTTCTCAGTTAGGTTTAGGGTTACTTGGTTATTGAGGAGTTTAATTTAAGGGAAATATGATCATATAAAAATGTTAAAATGTCTGTATCTGTATCAACACTGCTCTCCGGCAACACATGGTTGCTTTTTAGTGTACCTCGGGTTTTAACAGATCTGGGAAAAACTGCATTCTCCCACTATGAACCTTGGACAAGGAACAACCTTCAAAGACACTTACATCCATTGATGAATTTAAGGGCATCACAAAGAACGTGGTGACAGAGACATGTGCTTGTTTTTCTTGCGAGGCCACTATGTTTGAATAGTTGTTGTTTTATTGTGGCTTTTTGTATTATAAGTTGTATTTATTGCATTTTAAATGTGTTTTGATTGGCTGCTACCTTGGCCAGGTCTCTCTTGTTAAAGAGATTTTTGATCTCAATGGGACTTCCTGGTTAAATAAAAAACATAAAAGTAATAATAAGGATACTAGAAAACAATTCATTATATTATAGGCACATAAGGCTGTCACTTGTATTTGAAATTTTGAACTTGTGGTTGTGGGAAAAAATACATTTTCAAATTGTAATGACGTGTTTGAATTTTAAATTTACCGTCTACAAGAGCAAAAGACCATTTGAAGTACTTTACCTTGTGGTCTAACAGAGGGCGCATTTACAATTCACACAAATTACGTCATAGTTTTTGCTCAAATTCAACTTTTTTCTTTTTCCTGATCAGAAGGTATTTTCAGTGGGGTTGAGAAGGCGGATGTAAATCTTTCATAATCAGTTAAAAAGGAAAATGTTAGCGCCTAATAACCATGCTGGACATAGCAGTCATCTATCACTATCAGCAGGAGCAGCCTGCATATGAGAGGTTTAAGGAACATCAGTAAATTCTAGCATCTACCGAGAGTCTGCATGTGAGGTGTTTAGGGGGCATTTGTAGTTTGAAGCTGCAGGGGGCGACTCTTAGGTTACTGACTGCTCTTCTCCTTCTAAAAAAAAAAAAACGTGCTTTAGGGCATGTAAACGCACATCTTATTGGATCACTTCATTTGCCATACATGTATTAAGAATCTCTAATCAAAATTATTTCAATCAGATTATTGTCCATGTAACCACAGCTGTTGTGACCCAAAAAGCCCTCAAGGATTGCATAGCGTCGCCAAGACTGCTACTCTGAATTTGTTTCTTTAATATCAGGAAATGTTTAGCAATTTTCAGTCTGCATCTGGATCTGTATCAAAATACACTTGATGACGGACAGTGGGTTATGTTGATGTTGGAGAATAAATAAATTCATGGATGGATTATAAAACGGGCTTAGCAGTCACAGGCACATGGGCCGAGGGTGTAGACAGTGTCACAATTTCACAATTTTTGCTTGGAAAAAAAAAAAATCAGTTATCAAAATACTTATTACTGATTATTTTCCTATTTATCGAGTAATTGTTTCAGCTTTCGAGCAATGCATGAATTAGAGCTTTAGAGCTGCAACGATTAGTCGACTACTCGATAAGTCGATCAACAGAAAAATAATCGCAAACTATTTTAACAATTAATTAATTGTTAAATCAATTTAATATGAAAAATGGCATTGAATGTTATTTTAAGCCTCTCAATATGGAGATATCCCTGCTTTTCATTGTTTTAAATCATATTAACTTAACTTAAACATGACAAAACAAGACATTTAAAGACATATCGTTGGACTTACAGAACCTTTTTCCTGACATTTTATTGATCAAATGACTAATTGTTTAATTTAGAAAATAATTTGACCAATAATAAAATAATTATTAGTTGTAGTCCTAGCAGGAATAAGACAGAATATTTACTTCTAAGCCACTTGGTTCAGGAGAAATAAGCCATAATAGTGTTTTTTTTTTAGTGACCACACTGTGGCGAGATCCACATCAAAAGCTTCTCGGTTCTTGTTTGGCCCATGATGGAACTTCCTACCAAATCACACTCAAATCTGTTATGTAGTTTTTGAGTTATTCTGCAAACCCCAAACAAACAGGACCAAAGCATCACCTCCATGACTTGGCGGAGATAATTAGGGAAAAAATAAGTTGCGCTGAATACCGAGTACAGTTTTATGGGAACAGCTATGGCGGAACAAAAGGGTTTCAGATATGACATTTCCTCAGATCAGATGAAGAAAAAGCCCGTTAGAGTCTGCTTGCTCACAAACGCTCCGCTCCCTCGACAGTATCGCACTCATTGACACCATTTGCCTCTTACTCCGAGGGTTCGTTGACATTGATCCACACCTACAGAGGCATTCAGAACCACCACAGAGAGGAGCAGATGCTGAAAGCAGTTGCTGTGTTGTGAGTGGGACGCCTCCACACGATAGCTCACAAAGGCTGGTGTTAAGTGCTGGCTATTATATCAAGCAGCACTATGGTATCCTATCACATAGTAGTACAGATATCAATGCAAGACTTAGAGTACTTTGTAGTATTATTAATGGTAAACTACACGATGCTTGCCAAAATATGTCAATATATATTTTCACAGAGGACAAATAAAACTCGACGACACATTTATTCGTTGCAGGATAAACAGATTTAAGCATGCCGGACACAGAAAAATGAGCCTGTTGTTCTGTGGGAGCTCTCAGCTCTCTGTACTAATGCCCTCCCAGCACGCTTCTGTCTCGGGTGGTACACACTGCCCTGCAGCAGGTCATGATATTTCATTTAGCGTCAGATGGCCTGTTGGGCCACTCTTTCATCCTGGCTCACTGTGCGATAGGACTGCGGGTATGATATTTACCACTGGCCAAGCGAGTTAAACTGGCTGTAATTCTGCTCTGTACTCACACTGCGTGGAGAAAATAGTATTATGGTTTGAGATTTACTTCAGTTCAAGGTAAAAGTGAAGGTGTTTTTCGTCCGAGGTGTTCAGGAGTCAGTGCTTTACAGCATATAGCTCTCCATGTGGTTACAGAGTAGGTGAAATGATGCAGAATCGAAATAGATTCAGAGTGGAAGAGTCATCTGAGAATTACATTTTAAAAAAGCAACAGAAGCAGCACGAAGCAGCAAGAAACCTCTGACAGATAATCAATTGCATCTGCTTTCCCTCTCTGAGGAAGCTGTGTTAAATAATGAATAACATTTGTTTTAGTTGTGTGGTCATGATCGATCCCACCAAAGACTGTGCACATATTCTTGTTTGCTTGCCCTCAGGTTGACTGAAATACAGCCTGTTGACCCCTCCAATTACCTGAGTAGACATACAAACTAAATTATAGTTAAATGTCTCGGACGCTGAGGTGAAGAGAGCCAAATGCAGTTAAGGATACATTTAGATTTAAGTGCAGGAGTGGCATTTGCCTGCCTTAGTGCCATTTTGAGCGGCACAGATCATCATTTTAAAGCCATTTATTCAGGTAAATATCCCAAGGCCACATCTTTTTTCAGACAGAAGTGGATTCACTTGATTAAGTGAACCTGAAGCACTTGGACATCACTTTTTGTAAGGCCTTCTATCAATGCAGTCAAACAAATTGCAAAGTGTAGGAAAAAAAGACATAAAAGATGGGTTTCCCTCTAAATACATTTCTATTTCAGAGTAATATCCTGTGGCATCTCTGTCTCTCAGAGTCAAAATTATAGTATTTAGTCTTGTATAACAGAGACATCCTAATAGTACTGAATCACTTTCAATTTCTGTTATATTCCTGAACTAAATGTCCTCAGCACTGTAGAAACAGAGACATCACGCCCAGATATTTAGTATCCCAAAATGCAGCCTCTGAAACTTCTCAGGGAGCTATTTCAGCGCATTTACCTTGCTGTACTTTTTGGGATGTGGGTGGGCTAAAACAAAGTTCAAACATGCAACATAAATCCAGCTGGATCATGTAATACATGACAAAATTTATGAGAGGTTAAAAGTAGAGGCACAGATTTTCAGAGGCACCACAGAGGAGCCAATATGAGATGGATTAAAAAGTGTCTTGTACTGATGAAATTCTTTGTCCAATTTAAGAGGCAGTATTTAAAAAAGCAGCAAATGGAACAGATGGAGGGTTTCTTAGTAATTCATTTGTTTATTTAAGTAGTTTTTATCGAGGGAGCATTTGATGAATGTCTTGGTCTTGCCACATGAACAGCAAACATTCACACCTGGCAGCTCTATCGTGGCTTTTGGGATTTAAGGGCCCAGCTGAAGGGTAGCTCTGAGCATGTGAGTGTTTATCATCATCTTTCCCAGATTACACTGTGCTAATACTCCCAGTCTGTCCCTCCCGCAGTAATTATACAGCCCTGGTTGGTGTGTGGATCTACGGCTTCTTCGTCATGGTGCTCCTGGCGCTGGACTTTCTCTACTACTCAGCCATAAACTACGAGCTGTGCCGGGTCTACCTGGAGAAATGGGGTCTCGGAGGACGCTGGCTGAAGAAGGCTCGGAGTCAGTGGCAAAGGTCCATGCCAGACGAGAGCGAAGCCCAGGCTCAAGCCCAGCCCATGGTTCCTAGCCACTACCAGCCCAGACACAGCCTCAGAGGGGAGAGCCACAGCCCCACACTCCTGCCCTACAACACATCCACCGCATGGTGAGTCATGGTCTGTCACATGACGACCGCCAACCCCGCAGTTTGGCACGCATGTCTACTGTAAAGCTGCAAGAATCAGCAAATCGTGAACTAAGATTTACGTCACAAATCACCTGGGTAACCACAGCTGGTGTCTTCATGGAAATATCTCCATGGGAGCGTTGGCAGTGTGCAAATGATAATTTATACATAACAGTCAGGTAGCTGGAAACAACCATTTGGATTTTAGTGAAGATCAGTTCATTAGACAATCTGATGATGTTGCTGTATTTTAAGTGATTATGGTCCACTTTATTTAGATAGCCCAAAACCACACATTGTCTCAGATGGCACAGGACATCAGTCTGCCTGATATCAGATAGAGCAATTTGTTTAGGTGACCTCTAGCTCATCTGGTGGAGTGTGAGTCCTTTGCCGCTACCTGGGTTGGATTCCTCTCCGTGGCCTTTTGCTGCATGTCATCCCCCTTTTCTCTTTCACCTTTCCTGTTTATCTACAGCTGTCCTATCATCAAAGGCAAAAATACGCGCAAAAAAAATCTTACAAAAAAACTACTCGCTACACTTTGTCTCCATCTTCAGTCTGACATTACGTCCACTCAAACATGGGAGAGGGATTTGATTTTCCCTAACCAATCACTAGAGGCCAACGTATCCACTAGAATCTAACGACAACAACATTAAGGGAGCCTATTGAGCCCTGAACGAGCCTATTCAGGAAGGCTTGCTGGAGCTCTGAAAACAGGTCGGAGGTCTGCGGAGCCTAACAAAAGCCAGGACGAGCATTTTCTTTAAGCAGGTGATACATAGCTTAGTCTGTTCACTGACGCAAAGTGCAGGTTAGGACATCTTCATTAGGAAAACTTGGCCCATGCCAATGGAAAAATTCCATAGGCATAGGCTTGACAAGGGAACCGGGACAACATTAACTTCGGCATCGGTGTACATCATCACTGGAGCACTTTGCCAGACAAATCAGTCAGCTCGAACTTGGTGGAGTGAATGGATTCAGAAGTCTGGACCCAGGAAGACATAGGTAACCATCTAACTTTAGACCCTCAACTCAGGAGTAGACATACTCCAGAGACAAGTACGAAATTAAGTAAATAAAGTACATAAGGTAAATATTAAATAAATATTAGGTGATAATGTTAGAAAGTCTCAGAACAAACACGAACAGTTCTTAGACTTTGTTTCATTGGTTGTTACCCTGCTCCAGGGTCTACAAGGTAGGCTATAGCTTAACAACATCAAATTCAACATAAACTATTTTTCTGTTGTGTTTTCTCAGCTAAGCGCTAACATAAATTTAGCAAAGCCATTTCTACCTTTGAGAATGGACATACTGTGAGTTGCAGACCAGTGTGCGCTATAATGCAAGTTTGTCAAATTTAAAACATGTCGCACAGCCCTTAAGCAAAAAAGGCCATGTTTACATCAGATCCACTGTACAACATCAC
Source organism: Chaetodon striatus (assembly GCA_029783705.1). NCBI lineage: Eukaryota > Metazoa > Chordata > Actinopteri > Chaetodontiformes > Chaetodontidae > Chaetodon > Chaetodon striatus. The sequence goes on from JAPZEB010000023.1 coordinate 25,264,766, forward strand.
TGCTTTCAACACATAACCCACCTGATGTATAATATTTATGTATCATCAGTAAAATAAATAGTTTCCAATAAAAATAAAAATGCACATAATGTGGTTCATGCCTGTTGAAGTTCTTTAAGAAATTTAGAAAATCTAAAGACCTCCAAAAGGACACCCATACCGTTAGATTTGTTACATAACCCTGTGCTGACTATCACAAATATGATTTGTTCCACTCCAATAAGCTTATTACAGTTCAAAGACTCTTGCTGTTGTTTGGAAAACTGTAACAGACGCTTGGAAAGTAATCCAAATGTCCCTTTAAGAAACATTTGTTTACTTCATTTCTTTTTAAACACAGGTTCTCATGTGTCTCATTTTCCTGTCTGTCTGTTTTTCTTCGTCGTCAGTGTTTTGTTATGTAGAGGGAGCAACATGGCAGGGAAGCAGTGTGTCTAGCAGGACAAATTAAAGCATTTCTAGCATAGTTTTCCCTAGCCAACAGGGAGGAAGCTCAAACATCAGGCTCCCCGTTTACTTGAATTCCTTATTAAGAAGGCAGTGTGCATACAAAGATACACACACACACGATGACTGCCTACCAATGATATTGCTAACGCTGCTCCTGTCAGAATCATGGCAACTCACTGGTAAAGAGTTCAGTCATTTCAATATGTGGCTTCCCACTGACTAAGGAATACAGACGTTATCAATATTTTACGAATTCTGCTCTCCCGCCCACTAATGGATAATTTTCTGCAAAGCATCTGATCTGTATTTGTCTTTCATCTCAAAATAGCTGCACTCTGTCTCGACATCAACCTCTTTTTAAATAAGAAATTTGGGTTTTAAGTCTGACCAGATCGTTAGGGAACTGTCTTTATTAATGAGAAGAAAAGAACAGGATAATATGAGAGCTGCACTGCCCGCCAGAGGCCCCTAACTCTTATTTAACCTGAATGATTCAACTTTGAGTCACATTAGAGACCTTTCATGGAGTTTCTGTGGCAAAACACCATCTGCTGTCCTTTCAGTTTATCTTTTTATTACCCTTGAGAGCAGTCGCAGGAGTCTCAAGGTGTGTCAGGCTGCGTGTGCCTGTTGTTAAAACATACAAGTTGAATTACGGTGCCAGGAGTGAGCTGTAACACACAACAGCTGCAGGGAGCTTTGTCTTGTTTTGGCAGATATTGCTCAGACTTTCATAAAATAGCTATACAATCGTAGAGCGCAGTCTGAACAAACCTACATTTTTGTGCAGTCAATTTTTTATGTGGTTCTCCGTGTCCGACACTGTGCACCCTATCTGTCTGACTGGGGCTCAGAGTGTCTTCCTAGAGGTAGATATCTCTCTGGGGTCATGATAATTTAATGTGGGCAGAGGTTTGACAAATGACTTTGAGAGGCAGTGTGGACTGTGCAAGCCATAGATAGCAGAACTGGGATGCTGCAGAGGGATCCTGGGGCTGCGTTGCTGTTGGAAACGTGGTTAACTAACAGTGGACATACCCATGGAGCCTCCTCATTAGACATGAAGTCAGTTCAATATGATAGGACTCATCAATCCTAGACTCGTGAGGTTGACCTGTACTGGCAGCTCTCCAGCTTTAAGCCAGAGGATGTCTAAAAAAGGTGTCTGGAACTGCAAAGCAGCAAAATGCTCATTGAATAAGTGGGCCTAGAACACGGGAGCAGGCTAAGTTCATGGTAATTCATGCTGATGATGACTGATGGGAAATGCGCAACCGCATTTTAATAAACAGAACAGCTACGAATATTCTGAGATAATCACTCACATCTGTAAGGGCAAAAAAAGGGACAGATGCTGTGGGCTAAATTCAGTCACAAGCCCTTTCTGGGGCAAGATTAGAATAGCCTGTTTGCAGTTTCACACAGTGCAAAAAGCTCTTCTCACAATCCAGATAATACTTACACGTTTTGTTAAATGTGTTAAGAAACCACGGCTTATACTGTATGTACACCACAGCTGATGGTGCCCACACAGTGCGTCATCAGATGGCCCATGGTTTATTTGCGGGGGTACAGATCTTAATCCCCAGAGAAGACGCAGGGTAATGGCTCAGAAAACTGGGTCCACTTAGTTGGAACATCTGTTGGCCAAATGTAAACAAACAGAGATGGGGTCAAGTCCCACAACTGGCGCAGCAGCATCTAAAAACAACCCAGTCGCACAGCAACTCAGGAATCCAGCACAAATGGTTACCAGTGCAGCGGAGCGATCCTCACAGCAAGTCAAAGTATCAAATCATTTCTCCACATGCAGAGATCTTCTTCTTCAGAGAAAGTTCAGCTCGCCGTTCAGCGTGTGGGAATATTGTTTACCATATCGCTGCATGAGCGGGCTGGTACTGCTGCAAATCTGCTGGGGGTTCAGTGTGGGCAACTTGGGAAACTGTTATTACTTTCTCTCCATGGATACCCTTTGTTGAGATCTTCATGTATTCAGACCCGTTTGAACAATTACAAAAAAAGATAACTGGTGTCACTCTTCACGAACTTATGTGCAATCCAGGTGAGAGAAAAACAAAACAGGTCTGCCAAGCCAGACATTATGGTTTATCGTCACTTCATGGGAAGAATACATACATAATGTTTCTCTATGAGCAGGGAAATGACAGCAGATGGGAGTTTACTCACAGAGTAATGTGGCACTTAACGACAGCAACAACCCACACAATGATTGATAAGAAGTATTTATACCACAGGGGGTACTCAGCCAGTTTGATATTTTTGTTTAGGAGGAAAATAAGCGTACAAATGTAGCATTATAATTTAGTAGATTTACTGTTGCAAGTGCATGGGAGACACCTCTAACCAGTCCAAGTCAGACACCTGAACAACACGTGCTGTGATTGAGGGAGTGTTAAAGAGTCTGCAGATAATGCCTCCCACTAAGACTCACATACTCTCACATCTAAAGATAATGTGGGTTTTTAGTCACACACTATAAGATTTTAACAAAAAATGGTGATCTTGCTAGGTAACTATTTGCAAAACCACACCTAGCTTCCTTATGAGATTATTTCCCATCCTTCTCCTGGTGGAAAATATAACGCCAAACTCCCTTTGAGAAATAAAACATTTTAAACAATTTCTTACATGTCCTCAAAAACACATAACTCTAGAAACACAAAATAAAAGGCTTCATATGTTAACAGTATTTTTGTCAAATCAGCATCAATATATTTCATAAACTGTATTTGCATACAAACTTTACACTTCGGATTTTGTCACCTCAACTCGCTTCCAACGAGTCTATTATATGGCAATACTTTAGATTCAGGTACTTTGACGTTCAACAGAAAGACGTGCTGTGTTTTTACAGTTAAAGTCACCACGTCCCACAGCAACACGACCAATTTATATCAACACTTGAGACAGCACAGAGAAAAGTACAAAGAATGCATGCAAAAGAAAGCCAAGCCAAGTAACATTGAAGACAAAGAGACAAATGAAAGGTGCCAGAGCCTCCTAACAAAGCACAATTACAAAAAACTTTTATTCATTTGAAAATATTATATTTTATGTTACTTAATATATGTATGTTTTGCTTCTGTGCTTTTATATCATTTAACCTAAGTATTTGCATGACCCTTTGAGTGGCAGTACGAATGCAAATTTGAACCTTCTGAAAAAGAAAAAAAAAGGTCCAAGCATAAACATGATCAACTCAAGATCACCGTGTTGTGTGAAAATATTGTATAAATTACCACTTTAATACAATCAATAGTTCATTAGTGAGCTGTAGAGGTGTGAGTTGACAGATTTTGTCAACTTGAGAGAGAGCCAGGATAGCTGTTTCCCCCTCTCCAGTCGTAAAGCTAAGCTAAGCTAAGCAGCTGCTAGGTACAGCTGCATATTTACCATTCAGATACGAGAGTGGCAGTGATGATCCCATCTAACTCTCAGCAAGAAAACAAATAAGCATATTTTCCGAAATGTCCAACTACGCCTTTAAATAACATCCAGTTTAAAATGCATTCATATAAACACATTGGGAACATGCCAGGTGGTTAAATGAGGGTACTTAAGCTCATCTGACATGGCTGTGGGGTTACATCAGGCGAAAACTACTGGGAACCACTGCACTAAGTTATGACATTGCCTCAGGAAAAAAAACATTTTCGCATCACAAATCCTAGCAGGCCTCTTGTGTAACCCTTAAACTGCAATAAACTCAGCTGTTCCTGGAAGCTCGGGCTCTATCACCATAAAGCGCTCAGCAGCATTAAAGCCCTGATTGGTTGTCCACTTGTGGCTATTAGGACATTACAAGTTTGGCAAGGATCCCAGTTTTTGCCAACCCTCTTTGCCCAGTAGTCCACTTTAGCAATTAGTGGTACTGGAGAGCAGCAGCATCATCTTGACAAAAGAAGGAGAATTTAAAAGGAGCTGGCAGTGAGAATCTTCTATATTATCACTTATTTTACATTCCTTGTGTAGCGTGCCCACTCTGACACTCTCCTCTCTCAGATCTGCAAGAGCATCTGATCTCCTGCTGTCATTTTAGTCTGGCTTTACTGCATATTTTAAATAAATTTGTCTTTAGTCAGAGCTGATCAAGACTTACCGTGCAAAAATAGCTGTGCAATCAAGATAAAACATAAGCTGCTCCTTTGCTCATGTTTGGTGGCACAGTTAAAATAAGACCTGTTCATGGTCTAAGCCGCCTCTCGTCCCATATCAGCTGCCCCCCTCCCCATGACCCTCAAGGATAAGTGGGTATAGCTAACGGATGGACGGATGGATGATTCAACCTTGGTTTAATGCGTGCTGAGCACAAGCTAGAAGTGCCACAGATAAAAGTGGGAGAATTGAGATGTTGGGCAACATCAAATGGCGCCACTGCACATCAACCAGAAAGCGTCAAAGAGTCTCTTGGTGATTCATAAATCACTTGGCACCAAGCTACCGCAGCACCTCATGCCAGAAACCACCCACTCACTCAAGGGTTGGTAGCTTTCTGTGCCAGCTGAGCTTAAGCCGTGGATGGAGCGGGCAATGCAAGGTGGCATCTGTCACCACTTTCAGCATATACCTGACTCACCAGTGATCGTAACGCTGCCTCTTACAGTCAGAGCTCCATGACTCAGCGTTATCACCCAGTCTAGTAAATGGTGTCACTTAAACTCTGCTCTGTCTGTCTATTACATCACTTTGGTCGTAGGTAACAATCCACAACACCAACACGCAAACACCTGCTGGTCTGTCGACTGAGGAAATGACACTCAGCTCCACTCAGGAAGCTGAAACAGCATTTCACATCTTTTTTTCCCCAGTTGTTTTTTTTCTGTCAGAGTGTGATCAAAGCCTAACTGTGTCTCCTGCATATTCACATCCATCTTTGAACTCAGTGGTTGGCTTTCTGTGGTAATAATAGAAATGTACATTATGAAATTATTCCTGGCCTGTCTGTCCACAGAGCAGCATGCCAAGACCTTGTCCAATTAAAGCTACACCCTCCATGTGGTGTGAGTTAATTAACATCATAGATGCAACAAAGGCAGCCAGGCACAGAGTTCTGCTGCAGGCTAAGAGAAAAGAGCAGGAGAATAGGTTTAGCTCCTTGAAAGTCGAAGTACAACTTTTGGCATTGCCAGGAGCAAGTGAGGTGGCAGCAATTTTATTTTTGGGCTGTGTTTGTGATCTTTTATTAGATATGTTGTCATACATTTACTTTGCAGTTTAGGCGTTTTCTCTAGAGTGCATTAGAATAACCTTCAAGTGGAAACTTTTATTTTCCCATCAACAATGCATTATTTTGGGCAGCAGAAACGAGTGGGATGTGATTCATAGAGGTGGGGGTGAGCTGAAAGCCTTTACAAGAATTACAGACTTGTAAAATATTCCTGTAAATCTGATTGCTTTTTGAAAAGCAGAGCTGCCACGTTTTTATTAGTCTTTGTGTTTTCGGGCTTTCAGCTGATTTTCAAGCCAATATGTTGTTATATAAAGATCAGTGCGGATCATTAAGCACACACATCGTTATCTGAGACGATTTCAGCCATGCAGCTAAAAACCATGTCCGTTTTGTTCAATAGGATCCAGAAGATTTTTTCCAAACTACTCATGTGGCAACTCTGTGGGATTTTATGATGCAGACGTACAGTCGGGGCTTTAGTATGGCAGTTTGGAGATGATAAAGCAATGATCTGCCCTCTGTTTCTTTTCTTTTACTTTTTAATAGTATTCGCTGTGTTTGTATGTGATCTTTGAAATGTCTACGTTTGCAGTCCTAAAACATTTGTTCCTCATTTGCTTGGTTTTCTGACGTAACAGCTTACGACATCAAATAAACCATCTTTGTTCAAAGATTGTCCTTGTGGTCGGATGTGAATAGCTGAGCTGATTCTTAGTCACTAACCTTTGACCCCTTCTGACTCAGTGCCGTGACTAGTTTTGGTCTGGTGTTCACAGAAGAAGATTTTAGGGGTCCTCTTTGGTTTGAAAAACAGAGACCTAATCTGAACCCAGTGCAAATGACATGCAGGTCAGCTAGGGTCTTGCTTTACTACCACAAGTCTCTGGTCTGTGTTTCAGTATTTCTAATACCCGAATGTAGCTGAGCCTACTCTGCTCTGATCACGTGGTAAGTCAAAATCAAAGCAAGAGATTTTAGAAAAGCAGTCACGTATGAAAAAGTCTGCTATTAAATGACAAGTACTTTTGAAATTTCCCTGATATTAAATTGGTAAGAAATGCATCTTATGTGTATCTATAACTTGACCTATGCTGCTTCACAAGTCCAATATTTTAGACCTGAGAGGACCGCTGGCTCATACATTAGCTGCTCTTCTCTGTTTTTCGTTGTGTCTTGTTTACTTAGCCAATGTAATAAAATCCAATAAAACAGAACGGAACTGGTCATAGCATCCGATACCAAAGGATGGTGTACCACAAAATCAAAAATAAATATTTTTCCTCTTGCCTGTAGTGCTATTTATCAGTCTAGATTGATTTAGAGTGAGTTGCCAAGTGTTGGAGACATCAGCTGTAGAGATGTCTGCCTTCTCTCAAATATAATGGAAGTATGGCACTTGGTCTGTGGTCCTCAAAGCAAGACAAAAAAAATAAATAAAAAAACAATTGAAAAATTCAACAGCAATGTCTCTTTCTAGAAATCGTGACCCACTTACTCAAAACAGTCCATAGACGTTGTGAGCAGTTTCATGTAGGGAACTATTGTCTTTCTATTGAATTGCACATGCAAACCGAATCACAGCACAGATAGGAGTTTGCATCTACTGCCAGCTGACGTTATGATTCAGTCCAGGAGGACACCATCAGTGTTTACATTTCATGCTGCCATGAGAACAAGCCTGTCATCCATAAGTAGATGAATGCTTTTTTTCTGCAGGGGAATACGGTTTGCGGATGTAGTTACGTAGAAAGAAAATAGTTCCTATATGAAACTGCTCCCATCAAGGTCTGTGGATTATCTTGAGTAACCAGGTCATCATTTCTAGAAAGAGACTTGCCATTGGGTTTTAAAAATTTGTTTTTTTGTTTTTTTGGAGCACCACAAGCTGAGTGCCATCTAGTTTCATTATATTCAAGAGAAGGCAGACATCTCCAACACTCTGCAACTCACACCAAAACAGTCTAGATTAATAGTTAGCCCTACAGGTAAGAGGAAAAATACATGTTTTTGTTTTCTGGGGTGAAATGTACCTTTATCCACCTTATTCCTACCCCCCATGATCCCTTACGTGAATTATGTGCGCAACTTCCAGCGCTGAACCGAAACCGTCAATTTCCAATGGTAACATTTT
>JAPZEB010000023.1:25272637-25284680 GCA_029783705.1 Chaetodon striatus
CTATAGGACTTACTAGCTTACTGCTACTTCCACTATCTCACAGGAAGTTGCGCACATAATCGTTTGTACAGTAGTGCCCTCAGGAATAAGGTGGATAAAAACAAACAAAAAACTGTACAGTGGACCTTGTGATAAGATTTTTTTTTTCTTTCCAAGAATGAACATTAATGCTCAATTTCTGTATTTCTGTCTATACAGAATGAAGTCGCAAGTGGACAAACCGAAGAGTAGCAACACCTTGTTTCCTTACGTGGTACGGAGGAGATGCCCCACAGATGCCCCCTTTCTGCACCACAGACACAAACATCAGTGGTGGGCTAGCCATACTGTAGTAGTTAGAAGAGACTACTGCCCCTTTTCGATGAGCACAAAACACCCACGGACTGACAGAAGCAGGCTGATATGGCATTTAGAAACCCAGCTGAACAAAGGCTGCCGGGAGACACAAGAGGACCGTACTGCTGCTACCACAGCAGAGGAGCGACACACTCAACTGCTCACAGGTGTTCAGTGATCCCCTGAAGCGGCTGCCAAGGCCTGGAGTATCCCAAACAGATCTGAGCTGAACTGGATAAACTGTACTCGCAAGCGAGGAGGCTTGCCTGTTTTTAAAAAAGAAGCTCATCTTTCTAGATATAAAATGTTTATTACACTGCTGTGTCAGTTTGTGTTCAGTAGCAGTTAGACACAGTTGTGGGTTATCTATTTGGTGATTTATTTATGTGAACTAGTCAGAGAAATATATGAGTGGTTAACATTCGGAACATGTAACAGCTTAGGTTGATGCTGAGCATCTCACGTAGACTAGAATGTTTTTGTTACTTACTGAAAGCAGACACAAAATGTCTCTGCAGCCATGTTATAAAACAGTATCTTGTATGATATGTTTTAGGTCTCCTTTCTGCAAAACAAGGGATTTCTCTATATTGTAACGTGTCCAAGAAGGACACAACGCCATACAGATAAACTGCTGTAGATCTAAAGGTTTTACATTAGGTCGTCGAGATTTCTCTTTTGGTTCAGTGATGCTGGGAAAAGGGATCTTGACTCTCAATAAGTTATTCACCCAAAACATCAATGAGGATCAGGGATGCCTTCACAACAGCAAAGAGCTTCATGCTAAGTTAAACATAACCTTAATCCTTGGCTATGAGCCTACAAACCCATTTGAGACCATTACTTATGAAGTTAGTGCGAGACAGTTGCCTCGGTAACCTCATCCATCGACTTGTTTGCCCTTCCTCATTACCGGAGCTGCCTGACAAACAGCTCCATTAGCAATATGATGCAAATGAATTTCCATTTGGTTCCTTTATAAGGAGCCCTCTATATCCCACATTGGTAATAGACAATTGTAAGCGATTAGCCATAATAGAAAATGTAAAAAAAAAAACATTAAAACCCCTTTCACTGTCAGCAATAATGTACAGTAGCTTAATCAGAAGGATGACATGGTATGTAAAAGTCAGAGGCGCCAGCCAAATGAGCACTGGGCGGGTAATCATTGAGGTGTATCGCAGAGCTTTCAGGTCGGTTTACATTTAATAAGAAGGTGAAGTCGATGAAATGGATTTAGAGTATTTCTGGATAATGAACTCATATCGACAAAGGTCTCCAACAATTTCTGTGTCGGCGTTTCTAAGAGGGAAAAGTCAAAACAATTACCACTTTTTAAAGAAAAACTTCAGAGCTGCAACTAATGAATGCTGTCATTATCAGACAGTTATTTTGTCAATTAGTCGTTGAATCATTTGGTCTTTAAAATGTCAGAAAATAGTAAAAACTGCCAGTTATTTGTCAGGGATTGAAACTGCGTGTTTGATTTCAGCAAAAGTCCAAAACCCAAGGATTTGCAGCTACACTTTATATAAGATAAAATCCTCACATTTGTGAAAATGACTTTAAACAAGTAATCAGTTATCTAATTGCAATCCTGTAGAGCAGTAATAAAGGATTAATTTAATTATTGATTAATGAGCCAATTATTTTTCTTAATAAACTGTTAGGTCTCTGAGGTGTCAGAAAATAGTGAAAAATGCTTGTTTACTTGTTTTATCTGACCAACAGTCCAAAGTCCTGAGATTTCCAAGAATCACAGTAGCCATAGAAAAGCAGTACCATAAGGAATTGTTTGTCATTCTTGCTTGAAAAATGAAACAATAAACTTATCAACCAAATAGTGAGTTGGACAAATTAATAAATTGACTGTTAGTTTCAGCTCTAACATCACCACAGTTTAGGAAAAGGGCACTACTTTGTGCCCAAATCCTAATCAACTACTGAGACAAATTCTCTGTAATCCATAAAATGCTAAAACAGACAAAGCAGCTGTTGGTGCCAGACTGTATATGAGCGAAAGCATACGAAGACCAGGTGGACAGACGTTAGCGTGGTAGGGGAGAGGTATCGGTCCCAATCTTGCATCTGCAACTGCTACTCTGGCAGCTGCCGAGCCTGTGAGTGTACAAAATCTCTGGTCCGTGCAAACATTAACATCCCTGCTGAAAGCTAACGGGAGATACCATTAATTGTTCAGAGTTGGCTATAGGCCAGCCATGAGACTTGGGGTCTCGCCATCATATTTCTCCTCTCTGTTTTCATGAAGTCTGAGTGGACCCTCTGAACAGAGCTCTGCTCATGCGTTGTTAGCGGGGCCTGCCGGCGTCACCCTCAGTTATCAGCAATAATATTCACATTTGCTGAGTTGTTAGAGCAAGTTAATTCCCATTTCAGTGGCTAAAGTTTAATTGCGTGTGTGCCCCAGCAGGTTCGTGCTTTCAGGGGCAGAGAAATAGGATGTGTCCAAGTGAAATAATTGGCCAAGGGTTCAGCAATTGTTCTAAATTGCAGTCTCTTTCTGTAGCTGCCTCCTTATTCCCAGAGTGTGAACAGCAGCAGCAAACAGGGAGAAGTTTTTAACACATGCAGCAGTACAAAGAAGATTAATTAGTCCCTAATGCTGGATAAGCGGGGAAGATCTGCAATGCTAGAGAACATGTCGCTTTTTAGGGCTCTAAGCTGCGTGCTCTGACCTGTCATAAAGCAAAGGTTTGTTCTTATCACCAATAAAGTAACAGTCACACCCAGGGAAGAAAAAACATTAATTTTGCCTCTGACAAGCAGTAGCAGGGTCAAAAATGGATTCTGTCCCCCATTTCTCAAAATGTTACAACTTGGTTTTGTGATGTTTTCTGTTTTGTTTGAAAACAGTCTTGACTCTGGCCTGATGTGATGTGGTACTGTAAATCGTATCAGCTCAACCCTCTTCCCAAAAAAAAAAAAAAACAATAATAATAAAAAACAAACATAAAAAACGGTGGGAAGAAGCGAGCACACATCTGTTTCAGTCTCTCCAGGTTGTCATGGTAACAGTTGCCTTACAGTTGAATACCCACCTGTACACAGAAGCTTTGTAGTGGTTGATACCTCACTTTTTGGGTGTGGTGGTGATGATAATGTGCACCACGTTCTGTCTATGTATTTACTACTAGATAGAATGATCAGTACCGTTTTCAGTTGGATTGTTATTGCACTTGTTGACTTTGTATTGTCACGACAGGGAGAAATAAAGTTTTATCTTTTCCAGTGTGTTTAAAACCCTCTGCATCAGGTGTTCTTTGAAAAAAAAAAAAACATGATTTCATTAAGCCTTTAAAGCCAAGGCCCCACAGAGGCTGGACACAGACAAAGAAGAGTAAAATGTTGACAGACAAGTCTAAAATATGAATGAATATATTAATAAATCATACTGTTTTTACTTGAAATGGAGCGACAACGTTGGTTAGAAACAGAGATAACAATTTAATTCTGTCCTTTACCCCGAATGATTTGATAAAAATAAATTAAAACTTTATTTAACTCTTTTATTTGTCTTTTCACTGCTGGTTAAATTGTATCATATTGCTTTTTAGTGCAGCGTAAAGCTAATTAGACCTATGTATTAATAGTAGTACATGGATAAATGTAAGATTAAGCTGTTATTCATATGGCATAGCCTTGTATGGATGCTTAGATTAAATGCTTGAATAAGTCAGCGGTTGGATTTACGCTGTATTTTTTAAAATTTTTATAGCATGTTTCAGGTTTAAACATTATGAGAGATCAGGTTTTGAGGAATCTAACTAATGCCTGGCTAACACTACACAACATTTCTGTCTGTTCCAACTGACTTGGCCAACAAACTGCACAATGATCCACACCAATCATCCCCGGCCATCTTTCACGACACGTGTGATGTCATCAGGTTATTCTTGTCTTATTTTTATTGTCATTACTTTTATTTCAGTCACTGTAGCTGTTCATGTGCCCGTTGAAATGTTGTTGTACTAACATAAAGAGTGCCACCAGATATCAGGAGCTACATCTGAAGTATCGTACACAATCCTCCACAACAAGTTTCACAATAAAAGCTTGTTTAGGAAATGACGGGATTCTCTCAACCGAAGTTATGATGGGCTTTTAATTTTATACAAATACATGAAGAGCTGAGTTTGAAATCACAGCATGATGCATTAACTTTATCAAGACAAACGGGAGTGGATAAAAAATAACAGTCTGTTTAAATGGAGCTGGTAGCCTCTGCAGTTGTGGTGCTAGCTTGATGCTAATGGTAGGACTCATCGGGTTAATTAAGTGCTGTTTCACGCAATCATTTTTCCCCTTTTTACTATGTATGGTAACATCGCTACAGGAAGTATCAAAAAGGCTGGGGTGGTGTTGCCGCACAGCAGACAGCTCTGTGTTTCTTTTGGTCAGAGTGATAGCTGTAAATGACAAAAAAAAAAATTCAAACATGCTAGACTTTCTGTTGGAGCATCGTGAGACGTCCAAGACGTAGTGTCGGTTGTCATCTACTATGACACACTCATATCGTGTAGTGTGAACCAGGCATAACTGGTGTGTTTGGCAAAGGTAATTCTCGTGTAATATTTCAAGAAAATGGCTGGCTGGGGCTCTGGAGTGTAAGTTTCCCTAATCCAATAATGAACACAACAGAGCCACTTCAGTTACTATGATGTAGTAGCATTCAGGTCAGGCTCCTGCTCAGTGTGACCAAGGCTTTTTGTAATTAAACCAAGACCCGACAAAATAATGCAGTTAGCAGATGATATGCTAACTCTCTGAGATAATGGCCATGGTATTAACTTTCAGTAAAGCGCTAGAAAAGTCTGCATGCCAGCACTTCCAGGTTACATTAGAGCAGATAAACAGGACTGACTGCTCTTACACTCATCCTACTGACTGGAGTACCCACAGGTATACTTTTTGTCATATTATACAGGTGCTTTATGCAATCATTTACATTTTTCATGACTCAGTGTGTTCCTAATATCATTGTTTTCTGTGTCTGTTTTAATTAGCACTTTTTATTCTGTACACTCTTCCAAAAGTACCAATGTGTTGGGGTCCTGGGCAGGGTCCAAGATTAACACCCGCCAAGTGCAACAAGCAGGTAGATTTCCATTTGATGTGTAAATCTCCAAAGACTGGAGGGTAAATGTTTGTACCACAATAGCCATGTAGCCGAATACAAACTATGCTGATAGTCTCTCCTGTGTTTTGGTTTCATCGGCAGGCACGTTGCTCTGCTGCTCCTCTCCTGTCGGTTTATCACACACAGACACTGTAGATGTGTTTTATGTGCATCTAAACGGTGCTGAAAAACCGACTGCCTCGAGCTCCTCTAATTTTGAGGAGCATTTTTACATAATCTGATCTACTAAAGTATCACTTGCCGCCGGTCTGCTGATAGCTTTGAGTTGCACCGCTACTTATAGAGGTAATAAAAATAATAACATGGAGGCTCTGCAGTCTGAACCAAGACAGCAAACTCTTTATGGTCTCCCACAATGTCACATCAGCGCATTACAGCTTCTCTTCATCCATTCTTACCTTGCACAGTAAAAGCCCTAGATATACACTGCATCACTGCTTACCAGAGGGAACTTATTCACATGTTAACGCTGTGTTGATGTTCAATATTTTCAAATAAATTTACATTAGATTTCTCTTTGGCCTCTTGTTGAAGTTTCTATGACCCATAATTCCTTATCATCTTAATGAAACGTAGCTCCTGACACAAAAAGGCAATTTATTATTTTGGCCTGTAAAAAAATATACTTAGCCAGTGGATTTTTTCATCTACCAGTCCCCTTGGCTGATGAGTCAAAAAGTTAATTTCTGACACAGCTTCTGGGAGACCCCAAGTCAATAGCACCCAATTCCACCTAAAAAGTTCAGCCAAATAGATGGAGCTATTTATTGAGTTCATGTTTGCCCTGGGCCCTAATTTAAAGTATCACACACTAACATATGGGGTTGGGGAACTCCATCAGTCATTTTAAAGGAGAAAGACACAGATTTCCTCATGTGCTCTGCTGACGACCAAACAGTAAATACTGCTCTTTCAATTATACGTAACTAAACTTTCACTATCATAAATAAAATAATAACAATCAGTTTTTTTCAGATGACATTTATTAGATGACTAATAATGTTTTGAGAATAAGTTAAAATTTTTGCTATGATGGTTCCTACAGTAGTTTATTCTTGGGGTATCTAGGGATCCCAGTCAGTAGTCGCCTAGTCCAGTTGTTCTCAAATGGGGGTACCTGAAGGCACACCAGGGGGTACGTGAGTTTTTAAAAAATATATTCAAAAGTAGCATCCATTCAAAAATCCTTTAAAAATAGTTATTTAATAAATATTTGATAAAATCTAAGTGCATGTTTATAAACTGAATTTTATATTCAGTAGACTATTCAATTTCATTATCCTAAAAACCCCGACTCTGGCACACGCCACCTGTCTTCACCTGTCAATCACTGCCACTCTGAAAACTTAAACAATGGAGTCATGGTTTAAGCGTAGCAGCAATGCTGCTGAAAACACGGAGGGACAAGTGCCAAAGAAGGCGAAACCAGAACCGGTAAAATTCCATCAGTATTCAAAAGAATATGTTTAGAAGAATGGGATTTACGTCCACGAGTTGCAACCCACCCAAGGCTTTGTGTTTTTTCCATGGGGAGAGATTAGCCAACAGCAGAATGAAGCTAGCACATCTTCAGCAGCATCTCAAGACAAAACATGCAAGCCATGTTGGTAAGCCACCTGAGTTTTTTAAGCAGAACTTTTTGAATTCAGGTCATCTCAAGACACGATGCGAAAAGCCTTCCTGGCATCAGCCAAAGCCATGGAGGCCTCTTATGTGGTGTCTTTGCTCATGGCTAAAGCCAAGAAACCGTTTACTATAGCCAGAGATTTAGATAATTATTTCTTTTTTAATAAGTCTTTAGTTATCTTTATATCTTTTTATTTCCAAATAGTTCAAGAGAGACCGCTACAAATTAGCAATGTTAAGCACATTGAGTGTGTTTGAAATGTTTGAAACTTGAAAGTGTCTGGTTACAAAGTTTAACAAATCAGACACTGATGGCACAGCGCTGTGTATTACATCTTTTTTTTTTTTTTTTAAACAAAAATGCTTTGCACTGGTTAGGGGGTACTTGGCTGAAAAAGTATTTCACAGGGGGTACATCACTGAAAAAAGGTTGAGAACCACTGGCCTAGTCCTTGTATGTTAAATATGTTGCTGGACTGAGGGTTAAATTTAAAAAACACACCACCGCTATCTGAACTCTGTATATACCAAGTATTGCTTTTAATACAGGATTGTGCCACAACTGCGGCATGCAGGGAAATTAAAGCTGAATAGGTGTGCCATGTAGTTATGGTTGCTTAGATTGAAAAATCACTTTCTGTGGCAGGGGTTTGGCAAACAGTCCTGTTTTTATTTTCTAACTGATCCAAGGCAAAGGTAAAAAACTCAAACGTTTTCTTTTTAAACCGACTGATTAGAGGTTACAAGAAAACTCTTCATGTTATTGATGTTTTCAGTAGTGTATTTGACTCACATGGTAACCTTTAACTGCCTTTTATGTGTTTGCCGGCTTTATAAGCCTCTGAATGAATGAGCGTTTGCCTTTTTTTATGGTCAATCAATACACCAGGAGATGAGTCATCCGGCCTCAAAGCAGTGACCCTACCAAGCTGACAGAGCCACGTCCAAAACTGGCCCACACAGGAAAATCATTAAAGCAAAGAGGGGATGGTGAAAGACGAAGGCAGTGACAGGCCGTGTCAGACCTCGACACCTTGCTTCAAATCAGACACCTGCTGCTGCTCGCCTGTGTCAAAGGCCCCCGGCAACCAATAAGTTGGTTACCACGTTGTCAGGGTCACTTTGAGCTTTCCTAATAAGCTCTGACTTCTACTTTTACCCACCCCTCATCCGCCCCTGTCAATCATCCTGTCCAGTTTCTGCCCATCACACTGCTTTCTCACTCTCACTTCATCTGTGACCTCCTTCTTCCAGTATACCAGTAACCAACGCACTTCCCATCTGCATATATGAAACCAATTACTTCCATCCATCACCATTTAAAAACCATTGTCTGGATTTCTACATCCTGCTGTTATTGAGAAACCCGAGATACATCCTGCCAACATTTATCTATTAAAACTCCATTAGGCCTCGTCTCTCCAATGTCCTGTCTGCTCAGGCCGGATGTTCTGTGGCACTGACTTCGCATTAAGATCCGTCTGAAGTAGATATTAATGTTACTGTCTCAAGATGTCCATGTAAACTGGCTGTTGTAAGTGCTCAAGTAATGCCGCTGGGGTGGACCACGTCTGATGCTAAGAAACACAAGAAGAAAACAGGATATTGCAAGACTGATAAATGGTTTTGGCTAATTTCTTGTATGATGTCACAGTGATGTTATTGTCTAATAGGGCTGCAGGATATGAAGAAAATATGTGGTCACATTATTTAATATCTCAATAACAATATCACTTGCAATAAATGAACAGAAATTAAAGTGTATTCACTCCTGCCTATCTGCTGTTTTCAAAATACCACTAAAATACAACAAATTACTGGTTAAATTTTAAAAATTGAAAAGAAATTAAACATTCTTTTATTATACAAATTAAACCTTGAACTGAACAAATAAAATGTGAATAAAATGCAGCAATGAAAAAAGAATAATTACATTATAGAGAGCAGTTTTCTACTGATATTATTTCAACTAACTTATCCCTGACAGCAAATATTGTTGTATTTAGCAGTGTATTTATCACACACATAAAAAACAACAATATATTGTGCAGCCCTTGTGTCGAACACAAAGAACTCTGACCTTTGACCATACTCAGGACTGTCTACTAGCACACTGTTTTAAGCGAATCAAACTCGACATTGCATACTCACAGTTACATACCACATTTTTCTTATTATTTATCACACTAGTCTAGAGGAACTTCGGGAGTTGCAGTATGAGGGTTGCAGGAGGACAGAAATAAGTGCAGATAAGTACAGAGAAACGTCAAAAAATAAATAACCAAAAGCAGAAGTGCGTAAAATAAAAACAGAAACTATGCAAGAGCAGTTAAACTCAAGATGATGAGGCAAACAGCTATACCCATAAACAGCATTGTGCTATAACCATAGATTGTATAAAAAGAATAGATGCAGCCACTGTGACGTTTGGCCATCGCCATTTTGTTTTTTGGGGGCCAGAAATGACCATAATTTGGACGAGAGGGTGGAGCTATGGAGAAGCTCACAGACTGTGGTGATTCCTTGCAGCTTGTCACTCAAAGCGGCCACAATTATGCGTAACTTCAAGCCTTAATATAATTTAAATGGGTGAGTTATATAAAAAAATCAGCCCCAGTACTGTTGTCATAAACGCGGAAATTAGCTATAGAGACCAAAATTGTTTTTGTACCAGGCTGTAAACATGTTTATTTCTGCTATAAAGTTGGGCATTTTAACATGGAGGTTTATGGGGATTGACTCACTTTTGGAGCCAGTCTCAAGTGGCCATTCAAAGAACTGCAGTTTTTGGCACCTCCTGTATTTGCTTTGTTTCTCAACTTGAACTAAAAGTACAATACCATGTCAAACAAAACGACACAGTGGATGAAGTGACAAAGTTTCACTATATAGCCTATTACTTATAAATGTTTGAATGAAGGTTGGAAATTAGCACACCAGCCACCAGCTAAATGCTGTTAAAATATGAAAATGGATGCTAGATTTTCTTCACTCACCATCTATGAGTAGTGGTCTTAAGGTCCCCTCGGTATTTTACGATAAAATGCAAAGACTAGTGAAAAGTCTGAAAAAATAATCACAACGCATGTAGCAGAAATATGATTTTGTTTGTGTTGTGTGTTATGTGTTTTTCTTCCGGTCTTGTTACTCATCTCACATCCCCTCCAACTGATTCAGTGACCCTGAGGGGGTTTATTTCATATTTATCAGTATAATATTACTGAACGTTTTCACAGGCTGTAGTCCTTGATGATATATTGTGCAAAATGGGTTTTGTAGTTGACGTGACATTAGAGCTCAGTCAGCTATCTCATATGAAACAGATTTATTATGTAAATAGAAATTATCTACAAAGCTAATATTTGGTATCTATTCTATCATCACTCCCCACATGCACACACACCAAGCTCAACATAACTGAGAGATTGAGAGTGACAGTTGTAAACCTAATTCATCCAAAACTGCAGGGAACATCCCACCATTACCACAGTCCACATGATTTGTAGTGCAAGCAGAGACATTATCTATGCAGCAGATATTTATTAAGAATATCAAACTCACAAAAATACAAAGCTTTATCAGCAAAGGATGCAGCTGAATGAAGGAACCATGAGTTCAGCGGTTAAAATGTAACTGATAGGTTGACATTAAGAAAAGTAGAGCAAGCTGTCACATAAACCCACTGCTCTCACTTTGAATATTCCTCTAATGTTCAGATGAATATGAAATGTGCGGAGAAGAAGTGACAAAAGCCACACTGAGCACTCCATGAAGCCAATATTACAGGATTATAATTATGTGAATGGGCTGTGTGCAGTCATGCTTACAGCCTTAAAGCCAACAATGTTTTATACAACAGACCCAAGCTTGCAATTAGCCCTCAAAACAAGCGACAAGCAAGAGGGGGGAATACACACAAAACCAATTCAGGCTCATAATACTCAAACATGTGTTTATATTCCACCACTATGTAAGTCAACAGCATGAAAGCCTCAAAATTTAAGTGCCAAACACCAAACAAAAGTAAAACAATGTCACTGTCATACACTTCAAGAAGTTAGTTACCAATTCTAACACTGTCAATAAACTAACAGCAGCAGAAAACAGCCAGCAAACACAAAACAAAGAAGACAACAAGCAGATCTGAGAGAAATATTTAACAGCTAGTCTCATAACTTCTTGACAAACACCACCTCAACAGAGTCAAAACATCATTTTTACAGTATTCATTTAAGCTCAAACAGCTAGCTAAAAAACAAACTTACCTTTGTGAGGTCAGGCGGTCATATTAGCAGGGCGAAGTGAAAAGGTTTGGCGACAAGATGGCGGCTAATGAAGACCTGCGACTGAAACTGGCGTTGAGTGTGGCGAACAAGCTGAGTGCTGGTGTCTTGAAGCAGTTGGGAGCCCAAAAACAATTTGTAGTCCACAAAGCCGTCGTAAAATAACAAAATAAGACTGTCGACACGCTAGTTTGTTTGTGAAATAGCGGTTAAAATGTTAACAGTGAAGGCCCAGACTAACTGAAAATGTCGCGCGCGTTCTGAAGTTCGCTTGTTTTAAACGGCCGGCCACGCGCGAGATAACGCTTTAAGCGCGTGCAAAGCACTGTGAATATGGACCCTGCGACCAAAGCTGCTTTTTCTGCCGCTGCTGTTAGGACAAACCTAAAAGAAATTTAAAGGTGGGGATTTTTCCGCAGAGTACAATATTTTATTAAAGAAATTAAATGTACTTACAAAATAAAATAAACAGAGCTCCACACACAGTAGCATGCACCCAACAGCCCTTGAGCCAGTGGCGGATCTTCCCACAGGCAGCTGCCGAGGGAGCCACCCAGAGGGGGGGGGGGTGGTAAAATATTGTAGTAAATGTAGGTTTTTAGAAAATACTGGGTGAGTTAATGCAAATACAAATAGTGCC
>JAPZEB010000023.1:25298406-25313334 GCA_029783705.1 Chaetodon striatus
CTGTTTTAACACCATAACATTTGCTCTGTCACTGCCGGTGGAGTTGAGAGAGTTAACTCCTTAAGCTACCTCAGCACTTCTCCTCCTCTCTTTGTTATACCTTCTTTACTGTGTCGACCTTGTGAGCCTCAAGCTTCAGCAGTTGCTCGATGGGATCTTCCCCTGCGTGAGCAGACAGCCAGAAAAGTGTGTTAAAAGTCATCGTGGGCCATAATGCTGCTTCGATGACATTCAAAATGTCAAATCGACTCAACCTCCGACAGCTTTTTACTCACTTTCAGTATTGCTGAGGGAGTCTGAGCCTGCGTCCCTGTTGAAAAAAGCCCAATAAATATGAAGTGTTTTCTCACATTCACAGAATGAACGCAGACAAAACAAAAATCTGCTCACCCCTCCTCCGTCAGGATCTCCGTCTGTACCTCTGATATGATTCCACTTCCAGTCACCTGCACGAATAGTAACCAGAATTAAGCTGCTGTTCAACAAGGTGTGTTTAATGCTGAGATTTAGGGGGAAAAAGTGAACTCACTTCCACAACTATAACTTCAACCTTCACATTCGGTGGCAATTCGAGTTCAGGCTGGAAAGATCTCACCATGGCAACCAGCAGATGAATAGTGGCCAGAAGGTCTTTGTTGTGGATGACTGACAGTCGAACAGCAGAGAACAAAACACACACACAAAAAACACAACTTGCACTGATACGACAGAACTCAGCACCTCCCAGTGTGACAGCAAACAAAGGCCAAAAGGATCTGAGTCTTCTGTTAAATGAACACTTCAATGAAATGTAATTACTACGAAAAACTTAAAGTTATAATCCCTAAAATTTTCATGAAATTAAATCCTCTTTTTGATACTTTTTATGGGCAGTTTGAAGTTTTATATATACAATCTTTGTCGTATTTTTATTGTTCTTGGCCGAGTCTGAAGAGGTCAAAGGTCATAGTATAAAGTACTTTAATGGCACATTGTGAGACCAACAAGTCCTCTCCTTTCCTTACACTTAAAAAAATTTAATCAAAATTACATTTATATATATATATATTTTTTATCGTCTTTTATGTAAAACCATTAGTGCATACACAACAAATACCCGCACCAACTGCAAACATAATGCAACAACACAGTGCAGGTTAAATTAGTCTAACATGTCCACCTTGAAAACCAGAAGGTGTTGTGCCAGAAATCCCCACTGCGCTTAGTGGCGGAGTCCGCCAATCTGGGGGCTAGACTTAAATTGCCTATACAATCGCCTACATCTTAAATGCACAAGGGATTCATTGGAAGCGAAGCAGCATGTAATTAGCCTCTTTTAATTAGCCCCGCTGTTCACTGCTCACTCTCCTACAACCTTATCAGAGCTGTAATAAGTTGTCAAACCAAAAATTTCCTTCACAATAAATTGAAACTTTGGTATTTTTCCACCTGAACCCAAATTTGTGACTAATAGAGACACCAATTTTTGAAACTGGTCCAGTATTGAGAGAGACCGCCGCAACCACAGTGGCAAAAAAGGCTGAATGTAATAGCTACCAGTAACTGTGCACCGTCATTTTACGTCAGTTAAAAGTGCTTGTTTTTGCTGCTGACAGGCTCAGATTCTAATTTTCAGTGTCTGACAACATTATGGAAAGAACCCTACAGTGAAATAAAATGTTTTTCTTTGCCTATTGTTGGTCTTTTTGTTACTGTGACAAACTCTCACTTAAGAAACGTGAGTGAGAGATGGAGAGAGGAGTACCAGAAAGTTTGTTAGAGTGCAGAAAGCTTAGCTTAGTGTTATCTAAAAGACTTTGAATGTCATGGCTGAATATTAAGCTCATTTTGACAATGTATAAAAGTCTGCAAGATTTCAGAAGGAGATTTCTCCTTGAGTGAGACTTTGTTATACACACTAACAAACAGACTGGATCAGTGAAAGGTAAAGAAAAACATTTTATCTCTCTGTAGGAAAAAAAGCAAACGGAGCCTGTCAGTCGCAAAAACAAACTCCTTCTGTGGGGATGCACTGACTGTGAAATTGTGAGCTGATACTGATAAGGATGTTTAAAATAACAATTGGCTGATAGCCTGTAACTGCTTCAAAAGCCTTCTCACTGTGTACAATATATCAAAATTCCCTCTCTAATATCTAATTCATATTGCTGTGAAACTATCAACACATCCCTCCTTCAAACAGCAGCGTTTATTCAAGTTTCTTGCCAATAACTACATTTTACAAAATTGCATTTAACATGATAAGAATGTTATAATTTACCTTCGCCTTCGCCAAATAACCGTTTTAACTGAAGAGAGCTTGAACGCTTGAACGCATCATAATGTAACTCATCAGTTGTGATTTCCTGCTGCCAGTTGCTGCTAGTAGCTAACGTTAACTAGCTCCCCTCCTGCTGGGTTTGGCTTTAGAATCTTACGGGACGCGAACACCGCTCTCTCATGTGAAACTTGGTGTTTATTGGACCCATCCGCAACCCCTCCCACCCGCCCCAGTCACACTTTCACCACCTTAACTTTCGTCCTTGTCTTGGCACAGGTCCCTCTGATGCCGCCAGGTGCCATTGAACTATAACGGCAACCAGCTGTGTATCATGCCGACGTTAAAGGATGTAAATAAGACACAGTTGCCCATAGGGATTACATTGCCACCTCTTACACTGCTGCAGGTGCCGCTCTCTCTCTCAATACTGGACCAGTTTAAAAATTGTTGCCTCCATCAGTCACTTGGACACAAAAACATGAGAAACAGGATCTAGGTTAAAAAACTCGGAGGTTTCCCTTTAAAAGCATTCAACGGGTGAAATATGAGGTGGTTTTTATTGTGAAGCAGTCGCAGTAAATAAAGTGTATTTGTCAGAGGTTAGTGCTCAACACAGTCAGTCATTTGTGACACTTTTTAGTGGATCAAGTTGCGTCCTTTCGGCTGTATGATTCATGAAGGGAAAGTTCACGAGTGACTGGAAACTGCACTTGAATTTCACAGTTAGGTTTTCAGTTGCTTATAAACTTCTGATTATTACCGCGGCCTCTCTTTTCTTCCCTAACATAGCACGAGGACAAAAAAAAGAATCCACTGACAGGTGATTAACACAGAACCCCGTCATGTTTATCTCCACAAAAATCCCTCACAGTTGGTGTAAACTAACATGGCACTCTTGAGCTAGCACCAAATCCCGTTGTAATTCCGAGTCGTTGCCAGAAGAGAACATTTGTTCTCTTGTTGCTTCATAGCTGAAGCCCAGTCAGCTGCATGACTCACGTTTGACGTTCCACTTGATGCGGCTGCTGTCCTGCAGGCCCAGTCTCCTATCCAGCTCCTCCAGGATCACTTCCAGCTTGCGGATCTGAGCGGGGCTGGTCAGTGCTATCTCCTCCACTGACACATGCACACCGGCCAACCTTGCTGTAGAAGTCAGGAAATTAACATTTGTATTAGTGTAGTTTTACTGGCAGAGACTGTGTTTTGGATATTAAGACAACAAACTTTTAGGCAAACAAGGGGAAAACATTTGTTAGTTTTATCTTCACATTCAAAGACAGTACAACTGTAGGAATGTGTATTAACTCACACAGCAGGTGATGAAGCACCAGCCCATCGTACAGATCCTCCTCCAGACTCTGAACCACTATGTGCTCCGTTTTCAAAGTACTATTGATCCAATAAACCAGTGCCTACCAAAACACAATTCATCACACAGTCAGACACACCAAACACTTTCATCTTTTTGCGTGCATTTTATCCCCAATGTGCCAAATGAAAAACAGCACGAAGCCTTGTTTTTTTAACATTCTCTTCGATTTTCAGAAATAATACGATTCCGAAGTAGATGGAAATGATGACAAATACAAAATACTCCCCCCCAAAATATCTGATATTTTATTTGTTTGTCCTCCCAGCTCTACATACGAGACGTGTCAGGCTTATTGAGTTATTTATTCATTCACCGCCGCTCGCTTGAAACACTTGCGCTGCCATCTTTCCCCAATCAAAACCTTGTTTTAAAGTCAGATCCAGCCGACTCTGCCGACGACTCCTCGCCGCGACTCTCTGATCTGTCTCCCATCACCTCTGATAATTATGCTCATTAAAATTTCACTGATCCTTCCACCTCTCTCCCTGCATCAGATATTATTCATGCTCTTCACTGCACACATATACATGCAGGCTCTGTAATGTGTTTCCTGTGTAGCGTTCATCTGCAGCCCACTCAGGACACGCCCTGTGTAGTCAAGGATGGGTTTTGATGTACCAGTAAATATTAAATAGAAGACAGAGTCAGACACAGTTATATGTGTAGATAACAGATTAATCTTTTACCTCCTTTAGCTTCTCAAACTTGGGGTCTTTTAAAGACGTTGGCTGAATCATCTTCTGCTTCTCTCCTGTGTGAATATATAAACAAAATGCATTGGTCAGATTGTATTATTTCTTATTTTACAACCTTTTCCATGCTATTATTCTGTGATTGACAGGATTCTAATAATTTCTAGCATTTTGCCTGTTTTATTTATTAAAAGGAAACACTCATGTTGCATAGCAGCCCAGCTGCCAGAAGAAAATGTTGCTGTTGTATATTTCTGCAAACCATGGTTACAATTGTGCCTTTCATAAGAATTATGTCAGTGTAACTAAAGTGATGTAGTTTATGAGTTGACTTTGTTATCGGGAGGTGGAGGGAGTGGCTGGTGGCGTGTCATCTAGGTGAGATGCCTGCCAAGCTGCAGACCACTGTTCAAGACCAACAAACCAGTTGTGTTTTCGTGACTCGTTGCTGTTTTACCAGCAGCCACTTGGCACCAAACATGGGGCTTTTCATTCATTCATTCATTTTCCATAACCACTTATCCTGTTGGGGTCATGGGGGCGCTGGAGCCTATCCCAGCTGATATTGGGAAAGAGGCAGAGTACACCCTGGACAGGTCACCAGACTATCACAGGGCTGACACAAAGAGATAGACAACCATTCACATTTACATCTACAGTCAATTAACCTAACCTGCTGATTGTGGTTGGAAGCCGGAGTTCTCGGAGAAAAGCCACGTTGACACAGGGAGAACATGCAAACTCTGAACAGAGGGGCTCCCCCACCCTGGAGTTCGAACCCTGAACCCTCTTGTTGTGAGGCGACAATGCTAACCAGTGTATTTCCACTAAGGAAAGTGCAGCAAAAACCAGTTATTAACAACTAACAACTAATCGCTACTTTTCCAGCGAGAATATTGCCTCTAAAATCATTGAATTTTGAGCCAAAGCACGATCTTTCCCTAACCATAACCAAGTGGTTTTTGTGCCATAACACTAACCACACAATGACCACATCATTGTTGAAACAAAAAGGTTCAACGTCCCTGCTACATAACATGAAAATATAACATACCTGTGGTTTGCAGAAAGGTACAATGGCAACATTTTTACTAGCGATGGGTTGCACACGGACAATGCACACACATACAGTATACTTAACATTTTTGATCGCATACCCTACATTCATTTTTGGATGTACTTTTCCTGCTGTTCAGTGGTTTCTTTAATTTCCATACGGGATAAAATTGTTTTTAGCACAGTCCTGAAACTTGCATGAGCTATGTAATGAATCACATGGAGCATTTACCTGCATCATTTTCTGTCAGTCTTATAATCGTGGAATGATAATGCATTTTAAAGCTGCTCTAATCAACAGTTTTACATTAACCACAAATACAGAAGATTTTAGCATCTTTCAGCTCATTGTTTTGGTTTTATTGCCAACAAATTTACTATTTTTATCCACTCTCAGTGCTCTAAACAGACTTGTTTCCAGATGCAGTCAGCTGTCTTCAGAAAAAGAACCTCTGATAAACCAACCAAACAGCAGACAGGCCAAGTTAGCACCTCGCTGGTGAACATAGTGAAACATTTAGCAGCTAAAGAGCTTAATATATGTCCCTCAGGAAGTGGTGAAGGTCAGACCGTAGCTCAGAAGAGGCTGCATAGTGGCCTTACATTCACCAGAAACACGACTCTAAGAGGAACAATAATGTTGCTTCATGTCTGCTGGATGCGTAAATGGGCAATTGTTTGCTTACACGTTCACAACAACAACTTAAACAGTACAGATTGATTTGAAAAGTTCCTTAAACTAACTAATCGAGGCAGCAGGAAACCAGCAATGTTTGACTTCATTTTCCCATTTCAAATTACTATGTGACAACAATTTACAGCGGTGAAAGTACTCTCAGTATAGCATAAACCTAAACTGATATCTACTTTTTTCAGGTGGCTTAATTACATTTTGTTGCTGACCCTTCCACAGTAGTTCATTGCTTAGCTTCCATGTCATACTCCAGCCTGCTTCACTGAACTGAGGGTGTGCTGACGGCCATCTACTGCATGTAATGTACTGTCTATGGATAACAACCTCATACAACCCCACTTCAAAAAATCTGAACTATCCCCTCAAGATAGACTGTGAACCTAAACGTACACAAATCATGACTGACTGACTGAGGCTGAAAATGACAACAGGATATTTATCAGTTTGCTGAATGCACACACAAACCCTGAAAAGCCTTGATGTCCACGGTGTCTTCCTCTTTGTGATACTCAAAGACAGCAGCCTCCATTGCTCCTCCTCAAGGTGAGACATTCATCACCTGTCAGCAAACCCTGCAGAGAAGAAGAGCTTGAATATAAACCACAGAAGAATGAATGAAAATTCTGCATCAACATGTTTGGCAGAGAGTGTCTCTCTCAATGGGGGGTTCAGGAAGTGTCCTTGACCGTATTTGCTCAACGTTCAGCAGCTGCAGACCGGCAGTGGGTGATACTGATTGCTTCAGCGGGCAGCTTTCTGTTGCATGAAAATCTTGTACCTCCAAATTTCTGCTTTTCATGTGCAAATAAAAACAGTCTTGTGCTCAATGCATTTCTGCAGCTGGGCTGTGAAAGTGTTTTCTTTTACGTCTGAGGGTGTTAAGAAGTTTCTAAACACAACTGAAGCGGTCAAAAACTTGTCAAGCTGAAATAGGAAGATGTTTTGTTTCCTCACTTCCTTTTTTCTCCTTTTCAGTGGCACGCTCAACAGATCAAGTGCTGTAGATTCCCCACAGGTTTGCAGGGCTGCACCTCTTCCTCTGAACGTTTTTCTGAATCATATGGTCTGAGACAAAGCACAGCAAACACACTCTGACAAAACAGACGTGACCTGGAGCGTGTCAAACTGTTGTTTCCTGGATCTGGAGACGAGAACAGCTACCGGCGAGAAAACTTTTCCTTTCCTGTGTGTTTAATGTGTGCGGGGCTTCCTCTTCCTGAGGTTGACAGTAACTTTCAAACAAGGTCATAAACAAAAAGTCTTTTTGCATGAGCTTACCTTCGACACTCCTGAGAGCGGCACGACAGAATCGGGTGACTTCAGCTGAATTGAGTTCTTTAACTGGTGTCAACTCCGCAAACTGTCAAAACAGCGATATAAGAGGTGGAGAGGGCTGTACTCGATCTGAATACAACCTCCTGTGAAGTCTATCTGCGCTAAAGGTCTGACTGCACTCAATTTCAAACCGTTGCTTTAAAAGAAAATAACATGTCACAGGGTCGAAAGGGAAGATAAGCACAAACGAGAGGATGTGGCAGAGAAGAAGGTAGCACTTCCTCTTTTTGATACTGGCTTTGCACAACGTTTTTCAGATAAGGGCGTTTATATTCTGTGTCACGAACTGCGTCTGAGACTTCAATACTGAGTGTGTGTTGAGAGGAAAAGAAAACAGGGAAGACTCATGGGTGCAAATGTATTGTTTGGAAAACCACACTTCGGGAGGGCCGAGAGAAACGTGACACTCAGAGGCCTCAACCACTCAGGCTCGACTCACACATCTCCATCTGTGACCGGATCAATTTGCTGTCGTCTGGTCTCCAGCCTTCTTCTGTCTCCAACAAACAAAACATATAATAAAAAAAAAGAAAGACAGAAAGAGATAGAGACAACACAACAAAAAGCTCTGCATGTGCACCAGCCTTTTTGGAAAAAAATAAAGAAAAAAGGACCACCCATCAGCCAGACGAAGGGGCAATTTTGGGGATGTGGAAGGTTACCATAGCAACAAAGGAATGAGACAAGAAAATAAAGGTCTAAAATAAACCCATAATTCCTTTAGTTAAACCCAAATTGCAGGAATTGGCTGTTCCAAAGCCAATCTCACTCAAAAGCCGAAGCGAATCTAACCTATCAGACAAGTAAGAGGCAAAATGAAATTCTCATTCCTTTTTGATTCCAGGCGTTTATTTCTTGATAGGCAAGATGAAAATAAATAAAAAAAACACACAGGGGTGAGACATCCAGCGCAAGCGCGGTTTAGATTGACTCATCCACTCTTAATAATTCAGCCCCGGCTCTGAAATGCATGAGTCGTCTGAACTGTACATCTTAGCAGATCTTCAGGTGGCACTGCGGGGCCGTACTCTGCTACAGGAGAACAGTGTGAGGTCCACGGCCTCCGCTGAGACTCGTCTGAAAGGCCGGTCAATACGAAGATACTCTGACTGGGCCTCTACCGGGACGGAGAGAGCACACTGTACTTAAGGCATCAGCTTTTAAACATGGCTTGAGATGTGGTGTGCATAGCTCGGAGTAAATGAGGCAGAGAGGTTCCGTCAGCTGTCGAGTTAAAGCAATTGTAGTAAGAATATACAAAGCATTTTCATATATTATATAATATATATAACACAAAGCTTTTTCAAGTTTCTTAAAGGAATAGTTTTGGGAAATATGCTTATTCGCTTTCTTGTCAAGAGTTATATCCAAAGATTGATAGCTACTGTGAATCCATTAAATATGAAGCTATAGCTAGTCACTGGTTAGCTTAGCTTAGCATTAAGACAGAGGCAGGGAGAAACGGCCCTGTTCTACAAAGGCAAAATGCAGCAACTACAATGTATTTGGTCATGAGTCAAATCCAGAATCTGACTTTTTGAAGTGGGTAAGTCGTGAGAGCACTGCTGCTAGGTAATGGCAACATGGATGCTACTGTCGGCACATAGACTTTAAAGTGTGTTGACATTACAGCTTTTGAAACCACTTTTCTCAGCGTGAAGAAATATAAAACTTCCATGGATCAAAATTTCATAAGAGAAAGGGTCATAATTGACCTTGTTTGCGGTTCGAGGTGTCCTGTTAACAGTCTTAAAGACGTCTCTTTCATAAAAGTGGCTTATGGGGAAATGCTTTTTGAGCCGTGATCCTGAGAACTGGCCGAGAAGCCAACAAGGGTAACAAATTAGCAAACAAGCAAGCGAGCAGGTAACAAAATGCAGGAAATGCAAACGCATAATGATAGTGAAAAAAGATGAGGCCGCTGGGAATACCAACATTTTTCTCAGGCATCTAAAATTACAAAGTACAACTCTTAACGACTAAAATTACAATATATAAACTTACTGTCCACCGAACAATTAACTTTCACGACCTCTGCCATGTCTGAAATGTCTGTAAACACATCACAACTTGTGAACTCTGGGCTTTAAGAAAATTTCCATTTACAAGCTGAATATCCTTACAGGGAAGCTTTCATTTGGACACTTCGCATGCACACAGTAAACACAACCCTATTTGAAAGGGGCAAATGTCAAAAGATTGCCAACTGAACAAAGAAGGGAGCTAACGTTACATTATTCCAAAGCTAGCTGGTGAGATGGCTAGCCTTAGCTATAATGTAACTTAGTGTTTTTCCTTTGCTGTTATTTATAAGTGAAAGTGAAGCTATTGACCATTTGTTTTCAACATAACTTAACGAGTGAAATCTAGTCCAGTTATGATGGAGCAAGCTAAACTCTTGCTAACAGTACTAGCATAGCAGAGTAGCATTAACTACCATCACAGTTTCGACTCTAAACATACTATGTGAATACCACAAGACGGGGGTGTTCATATGGACACTTAATATGAACACAGTAAACACGACCCCATAAGACAGTCAACTAAACCGTTAAGTAAGAGAGCTAACGTTCCATCATTTCAAAGCTAGCTGGTGAGGTAGCCATGGCTAGTCTTAGCTAAAACTAAAACCACATTAGGCAACATTACTTGTTGTTTTTCCCTTCACTGTTATTTGCAAGTAAAGTAACAAGTATTTCTCGTTTATTGTCCACACAAGTTAATTAGCGAAATTCAGTCCAGTCATGATGGAGCAAACTGAACTCTTGCTAACGGTGCTAGCATAACAGAGTAGCATCAACTGCCATCTTAGCTTTTGAGAAGACTGTGTTTATTAAACTACATTTAAGTCACGTATTTAATCAATACTTTCTACAGGGGGCAGCTAATAATCTAAATGAGTTTTCCTTTCTACATAATATCATTAAAATGACCAAGAAAGCTAAAATAACACATTTTGTTGGTTCCTTCTTTCATTTTGTGATTAGCCTATAATCCAAAGGCAAAATAAGCACCATACTGTATCTACATTTCCTTAGCAGCAGGTTCAATGGGAACACGTTTTTGGGGGCATAAAATATAAGTACCACAATCTTTCTATCTGGTGACCAATTTGTTGTCACACCAAACTTTTTTCTGTAGTTACTTATCATTTATGCACTTTTCTTTTAAATGGATTAACGCATAATGTTTGAGCCTTCAGATGTTGGTAGGCAGATTTTGTTATCTTTGGTGCCAGACCAAGGCACCAAGGAATGAAGGCAACATGGAAGTGCCAAAAGCTGACATTCTTTGAATAGCCTCTTAAGTCAGTCAGTCCCCACAAACATCCAAGTTAAAAGGCCTGACAGACTTAACAGCAGAAATGAACATGTTTACAGCCTGGTACAAAAACAGTTTTGGTCTGTTTAACTAAAGTCCCTCTTCTTTACAACTGTGCAAGGGGTTAATTTTTATATAACTCACCTATTTACATTTTATTACAGCTTAAAGTGAACATAGTCACTTCTGGCTCCAAAAAACCAAGATGGCGACACCCGAAATTCCAAGCTCGAGGCATTAAAACCGGAGTCCCCAAACCAATGGGTGACGTCATGGTAGCAATGTCCATTATTTTTACAGTCTATGGGCCAGACAAGTACTTTCCCCGTTTCAAGTCTTTATGCTAAGCTAAGCTAACTGGCTGCTGGTTCTAATGTTAGCTTAATATTTAGCATACAAAACCATGACTGTGGTATCAGTTTTCTCATCGAACTCTTGGCAAGAAAGCAAATATGTGTATTTCCTCAAACTATTCTTTTAATATTTACACAAATCAATTTTAGATACTATATAATATATAACAGCATTTCCAACTTTCTTAAATATTCTGCAGTGGGGAGTTAAACACACAAAGGCTTTCCAGTTTTAACATTCTGCCCTCGTTCATTTTTCCTGTGACGGCTGTGTATTCAAATGCAGGCTAAAGGTCGCAGGGTTTCCTGGGTTACATTTAACATTCGAGGATGGAATAAATAAATACTGACATTTGGGGAAGATTAAATACTAACATTCAGAGCCTTTTTTCAGGCTTCTCCCCATGGGTCATTTTAAATCCCTCATAATGATGTCTTTCAGTCCCAGTTGGTCTCCTCCAGTGTCCAGTGTGTAATGCATAATATCAGCGCAGGCACGGGGGCAGTGTTCAAGAGAAATATCAGGGGCTGAAACCAGAAAAGTTCACTCAGAGTTTTTGTAGTTGGTGAAGAGGTTGTAGAGGACTCTGAGGGTGGACTTGAGGTTCAGATTGACAACATCTGGAAAAGAAAAAGGAGAGAGCAGGGATCATTAGAGACTGCCGAAGTTGTTATGAGGAGCTGCAGGAAGAAAAATTAGACCTTTGACATGCACAAAAACGAATGCAATAAGAGAAAAATTGGATCCTTGGAACACTGAAGCACAAAATAAATGGACTGTGCCACCATAAAATTATATTTACAATGCAAAGGAGCTTCTTCTGTGATTGCTGTTGGACTGTTTACCTTCAAAAGGTCATTTGTAATTTTGGAAAATGAAATGGGGCTTAAAATAGCACCCAAGAATTTGCAAATGATTATCATATGATGTATTACATCTTACCAGGAGAGCTTCAAAGGCACAAAAATACTTTCTGTTCTCTTCATCAGTAACGTGATGTACTACACAAGAGCTTTATTGTAATTTCTCATTACAACTAGGTCTTTGTTAAGTGATTCAAGCCAGACACCATTTTGTTACAGCCGTGCCGTATTGCATCACCAGTTTAACTACGATGCCTCAAGCTCTTTATCCTCTGCATTTCCCTGTTAGCTTGGGTGACACTGTTGATATCATTAACTTTCATTTATAATGAACCTGCAGATGTGCATAAATAAACCTCAGCAAACCGTATCCTAATCAGAGCTCATAAACTGCAGTTGGAAGACAATATCAAAATAAAGATAATAGCAATAATGTCCAATTACGGCATAAACTGTGATGTTTTTAGTAAAAAAAAAAAAAAAAAAAATCCTTTTTGATTTAGTCAAGAAAATGTTTGAAGAATGGAAAAGAATTTGCATTAATACAGTGTGGAGAGAAACAATATTTGCACAATTTGAATGTTAGCTCACACTGATTCAAAATTCACATATTTATTAATCGCATACAAAACTGTGCAGTATAATACTTACAGTTTCAATCTCCAAGGACTGTGCACAGTACAATTATAATAAAATGGATCATATACAGACATAAAAAACCCCACTGATGTTAAAGGAACAGTTTAAGCCGAAGAAAATAATTAAACAAAGAGCAAAAGCAAAAGTAAGCACAATACATTAAATAGTATAATGTGAGAAAATAATTAAAAAACTGGGTATGGAATGTAGGGTATGAAATATGGAGAAATATGGGACAAGTATGTGGAGCAAAACATGAATATTTTAAGCAGCTCTGAGAATTACGTAAGTACACACAAGACAGAATTACACTGTACAGTTAAATAAATATTCTTAAATACATTATGCTGAGATGTTTGAGAAGATAACTATGGCTGTAATTACAGTTACCATAGAGCACATTAACAATTATAATAAAATCATACAAAAACAGAAAAATCTACTATATTGTTCTTTCAATGTCATTGTTAGTGACCAGCTAGTGCCTGATATTAATTTAAATGTTTCAGTGGAGTAGATACTGATTACATTTCAAGTACATGATCAGTCAGCTGTATAAGATCACACCAGAGGCCTTTTCTGTAATACAGCATGTCTAACTCTACAGAGGCTGTGCAGAATATAATGGGCCCCAGAAATGTTTTATAAGGTTGGCCAGACGGAGCCACTGAAAATCTTGTAATGGCACACCAAAACCAAAAACCCATAACTGAATTTCAGGAATTCTATTATGCTGCTGTAGTATGTATACATATACATATATGTGTATGTATTAGTGGTGGGATGTGATTAAAAAAATTAATCTAATTAATCAGGGGCTTTGTAATTAATTAATCTCGATTAATCGCATTTTTTTTTTTATCAAATAGCAATATTTGACACAATAAGCAAAGTTTTTCATGTCAGATAAATTGTGGTTGAGGACTGAATCTATGAACAGACATATACGTGAACTTAAACAACAAAAATGTTTACTTTTCATTTTGCCAGAGGCCCTGAACCTCGTCATCTGGTCTATTGTGGGCCACAGTGTGGATGCCCGGCCCAAGCCCAACAGGCCCCGACAGGAACCAGTGGACCCTGACGGGTTGGGCCGGGGTTTGGATAACAAATCAGAAATTTTGCTCAAGTTCTGCCCGCTTGACATCCTGCTGTGTTGTGCTATGGTCTATTCAAGTGCTGGAATTTGTTTTTTATGTGACAAGGCCTGAACGCAAGACAGGCTCAAGACAGGAGTGTGTGTGCACACTGTCCATGTGTGATCATGGTAAGCAGCCAAGCTGTAACCATGGTAACAATAACTATGTCAGGTAACAAACTGCGTCAGGCTCGGGTCGGGTTCGGACATAAAATCAGAAAGGCTGTCAGGTTCGGATATAACTGTGTTGGGTTCAGTCAGGAAAATGCAACCCAAGCCACGCTCTATTGTGGGCTGGCTACACTGTGTGTGCATCAGTGTTAGCAGTGTGCCAGAAATTAGGGAACTGAGAAAGGTGCAATTAAATGCATCATTTATTTTTTTTAACGTGTTATTTTTCCTGTAATTAATTAATCAAAATTAACGTGTTGAAGTCCCAGCCCTTATTTAGAATGGTGTTTTTGATGCATTGATAAGGTCAAGTGCCTCGAGCGTGGGAAAACAGCAATATGCATGCGCAAAGCTGTTGTCGCTGTAGTTTGATGAGGTAGCCTATTTGCCGTTTAATAGAACTGGCAACAGCTGCGGGCACCATGAACGGTCAGGGACGAACGATGTAGATTATTTTATACAACACAAATTTGAAAGCCTGGTCTTTGAAGAAACTGAGATTAAAACAGGTGGGATTAAACAATTTGGTGACAGCAGCTGCGGGATATTGTTATAAACAAAATAGCTGGTAAAAATATTAAAAATTGAACTAGTGATTCTTAAGGAAAAATGGCTAACTGCTAGTTAGCTTGATAGAAGACGCTTTTCGCATCCTCCGTGCCTGGTACACTGGTGAAATATTCAAAGGAATATAACACCTGCCCGAGAACAGTGTTTCAGGATATCAATTTAATGCAATAATCCAAGGTCAATGAGTACATACATATACATATTAGGGCTGGGGCTTTAACGCGTAAATTTCGATTAGTTAATTACAGGAAAAATATTTGTACATATACATACAAAAAGTAATGCACCAGAATACATATATAAGACGTGATCTTGAAGGCTGGTGGCACAGTGATGCAGTGGTTAGCATTGTTGCTTCATAGCAAGAGGGTAACTCTAAATTGCCTGTAGGTGTGAATGTGAGTGTGAATGGTTGTCTGTCTCTATGTGTCAGCTCTGTGATAGTCTGGCGACCTGTCCAGGG
>JAPZEB010000023.1:25325604-25339450 GCA_029783705.1 Chaetodon striatus
TATATATATATAAGTAAAATTTAAAAAAGGCTGCATGAAGCTTTTCTCTGCGTTAAAGAATCGTGTATTTACAGACCTTGATGGACTCAAAATACTCAAAAAGAATTAGAAAAGAATAACAAATAACTTAGCTATTTAAACTTTTCTGTCTCATACTTGGCACTTAGAAAAAGAACAACTCAAAGACTATAAATAATTGGCAATTATTATTCAGATAATCAGATTATCAAACATTACATTAGGTAGGATAATTTGGCTCTCAGCTCCACATTATAAAGTACATTCCCTCCGTTCACTCCTCATAATGTACCGTATTGTGCTGAGAGGACATTATGTAAGGGCTGCACTGTTGTCAAGCTGTGAGCTGCAGAAACTTCAGTTGGTGAAAAATGTTTATCCAGGGATTTTGAGCTGCAAACTGCGCTGTCACACGTCTGTCACTTCCTAAATTTTTCTCCACCCATGTGACGCTGTGTGTTTTCCACTACAGACTGCATTACGGGGCAGAAGTGTCCACTGAAAGTTGAATTGTATATATTATTCAGTTACTTTTTTGGTGTTAAAATACTCAAAATAATGTTAGAATGATAATTTAGTCTGAAACTGTGAACACTGGAGATGATTCAAGGTGACAACAAGACACAAAAAGTAACAAACACAAACACACACTTTGAGAAAGGCTTTCAATAAAATCAATTTCCACTGTGATGCTTTCACTTCTGACTGCAGAGACACTCCAGGGATTTAAAGGCTCTCTCTTCTTAATGGCCACGCTGCTTTTATCATCCTGCATTTCAATTTGTACGACCTGCAACACGCTGGACTGCAGTCAGTGGTCTCAAATCTGTCATATCATTGACTCTGCTATTAATAAAGCCTGCGAGGAGAGCCAGTGGCTGCATGTTGAGCTCTTTTTTAAAATCAAAAGCATTTTTCTGATTGGAAATATAATAAAGGAAAGTCGAGAACTGTGTGTTTGTGATACAATCTGGACAAAATCTCAACTTCAAAGCCAGTGCAGAGAGAGGATACACAGAATTACCCCAGGAGGAGGGGTCCCCATGGATTTCCTATCTGATTCAGCCCTCTCATAAGAGCTGAATCTCACTACTGATCAGCACTTTGCTTTGTAATTACAGAGCAAGCTTGCTGCATTTCATCATAATTGTGCTGCTTCCTCCCTCCGTGTCCGTCTGACTGCATTACTGCTGCTGGCACTTCACACAGTCAAGTGAGACGTGGGTGAAAAATGGTCACATTTTACCATATAATTAATTTGCTAGAGCAGATTTATGCAGAGCGATTTATGGAAATAAAAATATTTCCCCTTACCGATCCAGAAATAAAACAGCAACCCTCACACAGTCGATTCTGTTCTGTTAAATAGACATTTCCCAGCGACTACTTACATCTCGATGACCTCTTAGAACAACCGACACAACACATTGCTGGATATGAACCTACAGTTGCACCAAGGTAACAGGTCCTGCTTCCCCATTTCCACTTCCAAGTTCCTCAAAGCCCAAAATCAAAACCAAATTTACCTTGTTTCTTCCTCTTGGTCCCACACAGCAGCCCCGCCATGTCCCCACTATAAACCTCCTGATTCTCAACGACGGCAGCGGGCAAAGGTAGAAAATGTGGGAGTGTGTGTATGTGTGTGTGTGTGTGAATCGTAGTCGGTGGGACTGAGCAGTGGCAGGGGCGTCATCACGTGTTTATTTCTGTCACAACCCTCCACCCCACATCTACGGTCCAGTTACAAGCTAAGGGGTGTGTGTGTGTGTGTGTGTGTGTGTGTGTGTGTGTGTGTGGGACAGGAAGGACCACGCTGGACATGAACGCACCAAACTGTGGACACAGTACAGACTTCACTGACCTCCCACAGGTAGGGAGTCGACCGGATATCGTTTAATTTGAATATAATATCCGTATAAATGCATGCAGCATGGTGACCGCTCAGGATTTTGTTGCTGTAATTGACTGTTTAAATTGCAGTCTAGTAATTTCACAGCAATATGGGAGGACAGACTTGTTTTCGGAGAATAACTGAGCATGTGAACGGAGACTTTAACATGTTTAGCTGCAGTGGATAATCAATCAGGCAGCGGCTGTATTCCTGTTAACAGAATTACACTAATTCAATACAAATCAAAGCCTGCAGTCAATCTTACGCTGGCTTCATTGCACAAATTCATGGTTTTTGCAAACCATTATGTTAGAGGACAAAACAACAACAACATATGGTCGGACTTATTTTTGCTTTGGAGATAAAAAATGTTCTGAGTATAATTAGTCTGCATCATAAACAACAGCGTAAAGCAGATTGAAATCGACCTCGTCTTGTTTGGTTCCACTGCTCCCGAGGGGGGGAGGCGGTTCACTGTGGCACTGGGGGAAGATATAAATAATGCAGCAGTATGGAGAAGACAGGCCGGCCCTTAAATATAGCTCTGGTTATTTACACCGACACAAGCAGCAGTGAGTAACAGCAGCCAGGAGATGACAGAGTCACTGAGTCTGTTCCACAGGGGGCCTTCAGCAGATATTAACTCTATCACTTATCACACTTAATATTTACTTATCATCACATGATGTGCACTTTATTTACTCAATGATGTGATGCTGTTTTTCTCCATATTGCAATTCTACTTTTTCTACTATTGTAATACTTTTGTGTGTTTGTTGTTTCTTATCCAAATCAAGGGTCAAAGGAGAGCGGGAGTCGAAAGTTGCTCAGACTGTAAGATAAATTGGATACCGACTAGTGTTGTCAGGATAACAAAATTATGACTTCTTTACGATACCTGCCTCAATATTTCAAAAATGATACTGAAACGATACCACAGAAAAAACCTAAAACATGGATTAAAAAATAAATAAAAAATTGATACAGCATAGTATCGCGATATTTTTGTGTCTCAATATCGTATCATCACTCACTTTAGGTAGCCTACTAGATTAATAAAATCAATTACTGTTTTGGTCGGCTACATACATTCTGCTGCAAAGACAATTGAAGTGAGATGACTGAAAACACCTTGATGAAAATTATAGTGTTAAAGGTTTTACATGCTATGCAGTAATCTGGTGTCCCCTACACTTGGGTTTTTGTGATTTCTTTGATAGTTAACTTTATATCTGCAACCAGATACCACTTATTAACCCTTTGAAACATGAAGTGAAGTATTTAAATATTTGAATCCTGAGCAAATTGGTGCAATTTCTTTCAAAAACATAACAAAAAAGGCAATGAGAAACTTGTTAAGAAATGTCACACAAATTGCAAAAAATAATAGATTTAGAAAATTCTAAAAAATAAATCAAATGAGGGAAATAAGAAAAATTACATTTGTAATAATTATTATTATATATTTAAAACTATGGTGAATAATGATTATATAATTTTATTTTTTTTATTATCATTATTTTTTAGGTACTTTTTCCAGGTCAGCTCCTTGTTTGTTACTTTGTTTATAACTTTCTTTCTTTTAACTAATTTCCTTGTTTTGAATTATTTCAAAACAAGGAATTATTTCCTTATTTCTTGCAAAATGTTTTGGGTCACTTCTTTTCATTGCTCGTTGCCCTCTGCCCATGTTTTTGAAAGAAATCAAGCCAATTTGCCCTGGATTCAAAGGGTCAGACAGTGTTTAATAAGACTCTGTAATCATCAGACACATAACATACACAACCTTATTTTTCTAGAGTCTTTTAAATGTTGTTAAATTTAGTTTTTAAAAATTGTGACTGCGATATGTGCAAAGTGGGACATTTTATAGATAAAAAATAAATATTTTCAGGGCTCTCTGGTGAAGAAACTGTGTGAAATTACAGTTTTTCAAATACATCTTTGACATTTCTGTGCTGCAATGTCTACTTACAATATCCGTCGATATTTTTGCTGCAACCCATATTAGTAGCTAATATCAGTCACTATATTGGCTGTAATATATTTAAACATGACTTGACTCTTCAGGTGCATAATTGCATCAAATAGCAAATATGTTTTTGTCCTTTTTTTGGAGTAACTCTACTCTTAAAGGTCCAAAATATCAGTGATTCTCCTGAATGATTTCTACTAATACTACCATAACTGTTAAGTCAATATAATTTACCAGCAATGTGGACATTTTTATTATTTATACAGTTATTTTAAGGATGTTGAAATCTAAAATCACCAATATAGCATCGTAAAGAGCAAAACACACAAAGCAACAGTATCAAAAATATATATTTAATGTAGTAATGCTGGTTTAGGTTTCGTCTTTTTTTGGATATATGCACGATACATTAATAAATGTGTCATATTTCAATTAATCTCAATCTCTTTTTGATAGTTGTGTAACAAAAGCAAGAATAAAAAGAGCAGGTGACGTGAGTAAATAAGATAACAAAGCAACAATAACCACATGACTTACTATTATCAGCCTCCATCCTGCACTTTAGTTATATTTTGTATGAGTAAATATGCTTCGCCCTGAGATAATACAGTGAGGATGTGGCCTGACGTTCATCCTCTCAGTCCTTATAAAGCAAAAACATGTTTTTTTGTCTTCATTAGACTCTCAGTGTCACAGCACTGCCTGTTGCTGACAGAGGGAGCTGTGCCTTGTCAGAGAAACACAGACTTCCTTTCAGTTTATCAGGATACACACAAAGAGCCATGAACGTGCAGTATCTTTAAAAACTAGGTCTGTAACTGCAGGAATCTGGGCTTAGTAAAATACTCATGTTCCTTTATGTCTTGCAGAGTAACCTGAAGCAACACTTTTCATCCCATTTCTGATCCAAGAAGTAGAAGAGGAGGGTTTGAATGGGTACTACTACTAAAGGAGCACATGTGGTTGCTAAGGAGTGTCAAAACAATGTAAGAAACCATAAGTCCCTCTCTCACAGTTACACTAGTTCTGATTATTCAGCAAGTGTGAAGCAACCTTTCCAGTGACAACTCGTCTCTCTTGGGTGTTCCTCTTAAAGATATACAGCACCACACCCAAACGTAACAGAAACCACAACAGCAGCAGCAGCAGCAGCAGCAGCATGTGAGACCACAAGCTGGGCTGCTTAAACAAAGACCAAACTCACATACTTTTCTCTTGTTGTACCATTTTCTACCTCCAATGTCACCAAGACTCTCTAGCTTTAAAGTAACCAGGGCTTTGATCCACTTTGACCACACAGGGGCAGTGCGCTCTCACAGGCTGCACACTCACACTGACACTGTGGTGGGATTCCCTTCAGTCCACACTGCTGCCCTGGGCTACAGTGATATGTTGGCAAAGTTAATGTTAAATGGTTTGGAAGGTAAGCTGGAGGCTGATGAATAAGGGAATAGTTATATTTTCATGTTATATCATTCATTACATACAGCGTTAGCACTAAGAGAAAATGATAAAGACTCCTGACGTGACAGAGGTTCTATTATTTCATGGTTATATCGATGTAGTTGTTGTCCATAGTACCCATCTTTGATGGTTTGAGGTGCCCTCTTACAGGCTGAATACTAGGGATGCATGATAATGTTGGTACGTCATCGGTTTCAGCTGGTATTGGCTTTAAAATGAACTATTTAAGTTGGCCGAAATGCTTTTTCTTACTTTGCACCATGAATGTATACTGCATATATTGAAAAGCATTGTATTTCATATCTCAATCTGCTGGTGGGCCGTCATGATAAGAGTATGTGGACGTAATATGATGTTAATGCCACTACGGAGGAGACTTCACAATCACTAAACTTAAGTAGGGAAAATGTGGATATAACCATATTGGTATCAGTCATTGTCTAGATAAGTTGTTTTATATTGACACATTGGATACTGGCAAAAAATCCTATATCGTGCATCCCTACTAAATACACACAA
Source organism: Chaetodon striatus (assembly GCA_029783705.1). Taxonomy (NCBI): domain Eukaryota; kingdom Metazoa; phylum Chordata; class Actinopteri; order Chaetodontiformes; family Chaetodontidae; genus Chaetodon; species Chaetodon striatus. Next base: position 25,331,472 of record JAPZEB010000023.1, read on the forward strand.
ACTGTGGGACTGATTGCAGTGACGTCATGGTCGATGATTGGTCTCACCTAAGGAGGTGTTGTTGTGTGTTTTTGGATGGTATTTGTTCCATCATTTTACCTGATGAAGGTCTGAGGACCGAAACTGTGTATTTAAGTAAAGTTTACTGCAAGTAAGTGGACATCGTGCAGGAATTGTCTTCTTGCCTATGGACAATTTCCTCTCACACACTGGTTATAAGTTATTGAACGCTTGTACGTGCTTCCACATTTCTGTCTGAGAAACTAAAAGGTCACTGTAAAAAATGTCCACCATACTTCCTGTACCTTTAAGTGGTGTCTTAACATTGCTTTTTTTAACTAACTAATCTGCCAAAAATCTGAATACACTCAAATACCGTAACTATAATAGTGACAAATAAAAGCGGCAAATATTTTGCTTTTTTTTTTTGCTTTAAAAATTAATAAAATTGTGTTTGTTTGTTTGTTTTTGGTCTATGTTGATTCTGTACTGTGTTATATGAACCAACAGTAAATCTGTATCACTGGTTTCAGTTAAGCTTTCAGCACAAGCTGCAGCAGGAAGGCAATTATTCTCATTTCCTCATTAAAATAAAGATATCATCCAATTAACTCACTGCACTGAGCTTTCTGTGGCTTTCTCTGTTTAACTCTTTAACAGAAGGATCGGAGGTCACTCGCCAGTTAATTTTAAGCATCCAAATCTTGATTTCCTGAATTGAATGAATTTCGATGCACTGATTTATGTTGTAGATGTCTTTAATTATGTCAGAATAAAAAGTGACATGCTACTTTATGTTTCTATTGAGATGGGAATAGCACGTTCTAAATATTGAGTTAAAATTCCACATAATAATTAGTGGGAACCCGCTGTATCTGCACTGGTACGCACATATATTTATCCTCAACTGCATTCCTACCATCCATAGCAAAGTCTTCATTACTTCTGCACTGCTCTTACACTTTAATTTAATCACCTTATATTATAGGACCTGCATAGTCAACCACACATTTCTACTACCATCATAAGCACATCAGCTGTAGCTACAGCTCTCTGTAGTGTGTCTTTATTCTTATGTTTATATTCTTTTAACCTATTTTCTCTATCCAAATGTGAATCTGTGTTTTTGTATGCACTGTGTAAAAAGCCACTGAGTGCCTTACATTCCCTCGGGATAAATTCAAGTATCTATCAATCTATCTGTTTTTAAATTAGATGTATAGGATTCAATACGGCTCTTAGACAATTAATATGTCTCTGTCCTCCTGCTGGTGGTGAACCTCCTTTAATGGAGATTACAAACACATGGCTGTGAGCACACACACACATACACACACACACACACAGAGGCGTTAAACCTTGCAGCTGTCTGTCTGACCACACACTGTCTGGCCTGTGAGAGGGCAGAAAATAGTTTGACCAACAACTGGTAAAGTAGGAGAATAAGTTAAAGCCTATGTTGATATCCCAAAACAACACAGTGAGCACAGTCATGGTGTTTTCCCACCTTTATCCTCACATCCTGTCACCACTGTGTGACTGTATGATCTATTTATGTTCATTACCTCATGGTAAATGCCTGTGGAGCTGCTCAGAGTGCTTTGTCTCGCCTCTCATTCACTTTGAAGTACTAAAACTAGACTCAAAGTATGTTAATGAATGAATCTATAATTACTTATGACACACCAATCAGGAGAATACATGTGGAACATTATAAGATTATACCAAAGAAAGCCAAACCATGTTAAATATATTCATATAAATGCTGTAAATCATGTGAGCAGTGCATGATTAAAGTGGCAGTGATGTCCCAGAGCAGAATATTTTAATAGCCCATCATGTGATTGCAGCACCATGGACAGAAGCCCCTACAAGCTCAAACAAACACAGGCCTTTTATAATGTTCAAAAATAAATAAAAACCACAAAAAAAACAAAAAAAAATCACACACCTTCTTTGGACTTTTTCTTCCGCACCAGGGTTCCTCCTAATTTCCCGAGGAAAGACTCGTCCTTTTTCATCTTTGCGGGCTGCAGGGTCGCAGATGTGTTCGCGGTCCCAGACATCTTTCTGTGTGTTGTGTTTCTGTGCTCTCTGTGATGTCTGTTAACAATGTCACTCCTCCTCCTCGTGTTGCATTCACGGCACCGGCGTAAGATCCAGTCGGAGAGAAAAGACTCTGAATTCACAGGCAGACGGCAGACTGAAGGAAGAAGCGCCGGTCCAGCATCAACACAGAGCAGTGACTCACATGTGAGCAACAATCTGCTTCAGTGTTTACTGACGGCTCATCTCACAGCGCCCCCTAACGGCAGGGTGAGGAAAAGAGATTTAATTTATTTAATGTTAAGTGTGACAACAAATAAATCCATCTTTACCTAGTGGAGAGAAGCTTTTAAGGAAATGTAGACCATAAAAAATGTGTTTGAAAACCCTCCAACAACACACAAGTGGACCTCTGAAGAGAAATGCAACATCTACTTGGAGAAAATAGTGTCAGCGCCATAGATGCAGCAAGATATGTCAGTGCATGTCACAGCCTGAGACAACCAACACAACAACGTGTAGTTCATCTCCTCACAGATCACAGTCTGCCTTTTTTATTTACTCCTTCACTTAATGATTTTTTTTTCTTTAAAATGTATGTCTGAAATCAAAAATTAATTTGGATGTGACTTTAGCATGAGCAGGATGATGACACATAAGCCAACACACTATTAAAACAGCCATTGTTGGCCTAAAGAAGAAGAAAAAATCTGTTTGGAGCCACAAAACCTATTTAACAAAGGTAACAGCCTATTAAGTCTACGTTATCTCATCAACATTACGAATACTACACACTGTAGACAGGCTTAGGCTATTTATCAATTTAAATTAATAAGCATTTTAATGTATGGGATAAACAAAAACTTGCTCAGCTCTTCATCCAAATGTGCTTAAAGTGTAATAAAATCTACAAATCTACAATTAAAAAAAATAATAAAAAATCAGCTACAGGCTCCGACCATGATGTCCACATACTGTACAACTTTTTCTTTCAGGGTGTCTTCCTCCAGCAGGCCTGTTAAAAATGTTGGCTAAGATAGCTAGCAATGCTAATGACTGCTAGCTAGCTAGCCAATAAACTAAAATATTATACCACCACTACTATATATAGATATGTACTATATAATGGCACATTTGACCATATATACCAAGAAGTCTAACTGAATAATATATTGAGGCAGGATACCTTAAGGGAGCTTCTTGTTCCAAGGGGTCTAACTTTATATTTCTTCTTCAAAGAAGTAGCAGCAGTGGTGCAGTGGAGGGTTTACAAAGGTACTGTAAAACCTCAATTATGTGCTTAAATCACTGAACTCAACAGGCTTTTATTTAAGACAGGCCTTTATTTCCTTTTATACAAAACTGTTCTCAGCAAAGATAGGACATACAATCAAATTGTGTATTTGAACCAGTATAAATATTACTTGTATAAAAATTAGGCTTCAAATAAAATCAATTATGTGTTATAACTCTTGTTTTACAGCACCTGGTACACAGACACAACAAAACGTTATCCTGTTAAAACAATATTCATAACTTGGATTAATTTTATGAAAAACACTTTTGATTGTTTCCATCTGAGGACCCTTACAGACTAGAGAAATATACATAACTAACCAGGTAATCAAAGAATGGACATATATTCAGACTTTATGACAGCTTTAGAGGGGAGTCACCACTTGTTTTTCCATCATGCAGGTAAATCTGAATGACTTGCGGTCTTCGCTGTGAAAGTTAAGTATGAAAAGTCATTAGTAACATTAGCTTTAAAATAAATGTAGCACCTCAAAACTGTATGATTACTATTTAATAAACTACCCACAGTAATCATCAAACCAACAAATAAATGAAAATGTAAGCTTTTGACAACATAGATGTGAGGTGAAGTCACACAGAAATAAGAGTGTGAGTTAATGTATCGACTCATAACACACACATGTATTTGTTCAGTATTCACAGATGTTATGAAAGTAAACAAATCTTTAAGAAGACCAGAAAATATTAATAACTTTGACTGAGTTGTTGATCTCGGCATCAAAAGCCCTGTAAATTAATTTGAAAATCATTTTGATTCATTGTGATCATACATTTTGAAAAATACAGTTTATTTTAGGGCACAGTGTGAATAATAAAACCAACATTTGAACAATAAAACCTGGCATAAAAATACAAAACTGTATCATGACATTTGATTTCTGATTGCCTTACAGAAAAGGAGCAGGATCTGCTTCAGTGCTCACCACCTCCTCCAGTTTCTGGTGCTGTTTTCAGGAGACAAAAGTTCAAATTAATAAAGTTCAGGTGACTTTAAACTCTGTGGATGTCACATTTAATCTGTAATGTTCATATGTGATGCTGCTATCGTGAATTCACCTGTCGTCTGCAGTAGCTTCCAGTCCATCTGCAGTTTGTGTCTCAGTCTCTCCAGCGCCTCCACGTCCCCTGGTAGAGGAGTGTGAAGCTGCCCCAGAGAGGGGGCAGCATCCCCGAGGAGAGACGAGGCTGTGGGACCGACACATGCCGTCTCACCTTCCTGAAATGACAAAATTAAAGTGGCATTTAACGCTTGTACTTCCACACTATCAAAGAATGAGATGGCATTTACCGTACTGTCATTTAACTTCTCGCCCCAGCCTTCTTACCTGCATGAGCACCAGTGTGTGTCCTTGTGCGAGGCCCTGCAGCAGGCCTGTTAGTTGTTGCCACACACCGTCACACAGCCCGCTATCTGGCGTCCGGACCAACAGAACCAGACTGGGGTCATACTCGTATCCCAGAGGCAGAAGGAGGCCCAACACTGCCTGTGTGAACCCTGACACGTCACTGCAGCCCTGTGGGACAAACTGTCATTTAACAAACACACACGTCCCCTGCACATAAAACACTCATGCACATATCACCACAGCATTACTTTAATATACTGTTGAACGTTATTTTACTGAAATATCCCAAAGTACATTAAAGAAACTCAAATTATATTAAAATTAAATAGTTAAATTGTGTTTAAGTGGTCAGAACAAAAAATTAAAACATGTTTATTTGAGAAGTATTAAACATCTTGTGCTTTGACAGGATTCATAAATTATACAGATAACTTAAATAGATATCTTTTGGCCACAATATCTTCATATGAGGAGTCACATTACGATCATACAGACAACAGAACAGTTATACTGAATTAGCATCATCTACTACAGAACTACATGCACACAGAAAATGTCAAATCCTATGACTTGTGGTTTCTACTACCTTCTTCAGACACACAGGAATGTGATATTTGCACGTCTGTTCCTCTGACTTCTTGTTGGTGAAATGCACCAGGAGTATTTTCCTAAGGATGAAAAAGACTTCTGTCATTATATTGTTTTATCACAAAGTTTAATTCAGGAACACACGAAAGATACTCACCCATCCTCTGTGCCGTGACTCGGGACCTCCGCGTCTCCAACGCACACGAGCAGAACCCTGCATAAGCAGAAAGTGATATCAAATTAGTCTGATTTAGTTTCACCTCTTGAAAACTGCATCTACAATGGAAATCCCCTCATGTAGCAGGAGGGAAATAAGAAAGCCAAACAATAAACTGACCACAAAAACCCAGAAACACAAAACAGCCTATACACATTGTTTTCTGAGAGATACGCTTACCCTGATTGGATAAAAAGATGGATACCACTCTCATATTTGTCCATTAAATCTAAAGCTATAGCCAGATGTTAGTTAGCTTAGCTTAGCTTAGCACTAAGACTGGAAACAGAGGGGAACAGCTAGCCTGGCTCTGTCTGAGGGTAACAACAAAATTAACTTTCCAGCATCCCTAAAGCTCACCGATTAACACATTTTGTCTTATTTGATTACTCCATACAAAAAAGTGTAAAATAACAACTTGTATTTTTATAGGGTGGTTATGATTATGTGCAGTTTTACAGATGATCAGTTTAGAAAAGAGCAGCAAAGAGTAAGTCGCTCAGATGTAAAGAAAAGAGAAATATAAAGAGTAAGAATAAGAGTATGAAATAGAGGTATGTAAATATAAAGCAATAAAATATAATAAAATTGAAATGAAAATGTGCATTGAAATAAAAATAAAATGTGTATTATGCTACAGAGCATAAGTGCAGTGCAGCCTTATAATTGCACCCAATGGATAATTATGAATTATAAATGCAGTAGGTTAAATGCCAGTATATCGACTCAGAGCAGCTGAGAGTTGATGGCAACCAGCAGGAACGACTTCCTGTGGCGCTCTGTGGCGCATCATGGGGGAATGAGTCTGTCACTAAATGTTCCCCTGTGTTTGACCAGCACATCGTGGGGTGGATGGGACACATTGTCCAAGATGACACGGATCTTGGACAGCATCCTCCTCTCCATCACTACTACCAGAGAATCCAGCTCCACCCCCATGACATTACTGGTATTGCAAATCAGTTTATTGGGTTTGTTGGCATCTGCTACCCTCAACCTCAGTGGGCAGATTTACCACCCCCTTTCCCAATTTCCAGTCTTTATGCTAAGCTTGGCTCCCTGCCTCCTGAGTGTACCTTAATACTTAGCGTACAAACACAAGAGAAGTATCAATCTTGTCATCTAACTCTTAGTAAGTAACCAAGTCAGTGTATTTCCCAAAATAAAGACTATTCCTTCATCACTACATCACTCTTCTGTCTTCGTAATATAAAAACACACAGTCACTGTGCATATGGATTAGATCCACATTGCAGTACCGGTTGGTGAGAGCAGCTGCAGCATGTTGGACAACACACATCATCGCCATGGCGACATCACGGACCAGGGCCAAGCCGCTGCGGATCTGAGAGCAGTGATTAAATGTAATGACATTAGCTTGCAGCTCATGTAGGCAGGTCAGCAAAGCAGATCACATCACAGCAGCACTCGACACGACAAGACACAAATAATATCCAGACTGTACCTCGTTCTTCTGCATCTTCTCTACGAGGGCGATGAGACTGGAGAGGGTTGTGAGAGCATCACTGTCATCTTCTTTGAGGAAATTCTCCCTGTAGGGAAGAAAAAACACTTTATGATTATATTCCATGATCATTTTTTCCTGTGTCAGTAACAAGAAATAAACTCTGTAACTATTAATAGTGCTGAATGAAATTAGCATTCACAGCTCCATACCTGAGTTTGCTGACTATAACTGGGTCCTCTGATGAGCTGAAGCGTTCACATCCATCAGGACAAGCCACGCCATCAGGGAGGATTAAAGCAGTGCGGACAGGAGGAGCGACACGTTTCGGAGGCTCTGGCCACACCTTTTCTTCTACACGTTTCTCCTCCTCTGTCTTCTCCAGCTTTTCTACTTCTTCTTCTGCTAATTTAATGCGCTTTGTGCTGATTTCAGAGGTGGGTAGCTCAGCTGGAGACAGATGTAATCAGATGGTTTTTGAGGCAATAGGCATAAAAGTCATCTCTGATTTATGCATAGAGCTAGATTAGTCACGACTAGCATAACACACCTGAATTTCAGACCGAACTAAGTTGTACTGTGGGTAATGCAGGCGCCAGATTTTGATAGAGAAGAAGAATGCATGGACTAAAGAGGACGAGATCTCTGGTTCTGCTGCATCGACTTTAATCCTTTTTTCAAACTGTCCGTCATGAGTCTGACCACGCTAAAGGAGCGCAATGCTAAACCACTTGAGTGCTCTTTTAATGAATAGCTCAAACAGCTCAAAAAGAATAAGGTAGATGTTTTACCTGCATGTTTGAGGCAGGACCAGTACTTCCTGTGAGCTGATCGGACACAGTGAAGGGACTCAAGTGCACTGGAAAGATAAAATAAAGTCAGTACAGTTACAGTATAAAACACACAGAAGATAAGGCATCGATCACACAGAGAGCGCACCACATGGCCTTTTTTTTTTTTTACTGAATGCCACAGGTAAAAAAAAAAAAAAAAAAAAAAA
>JAPZEB010000023.1:25421342-25434478 GCA_029783705.1 Chaetodon striatus
CATATGTTTTTTGTCTAATAAGATAAAGTTTTCAGTGTGTTTAATTCACTTTAATTAATTATTATTCTAGTCTGCTATCAAAAATGTAATTTGTATTTGCAATATTAGTAATTCATATAATAAAAAAACAGATACTTGGCATCCATGAATTGATACAATACTGCCACCCAAAATATAGCAGTATTATGCTGTATCATTTTTTTCCCCCTTGCCGCTCGTACACTCATGATTTACTGTTATTTCATTGGCCACTGCAAGTTCTCTTTGTCGACTTTGGATTGCTTTTAACGAGCTTATGCACGCAGGGCTGTTACCAGAACTTTTCAAACAGCACATGGCAGTAATATTAGTTGTACAACTTCATTCTTACTGTCTTTACTTTGTTACTACACATTCATTGTTTTCTTTAATTTGAAGGTTGACTGGTGCTCTTTTGATTATGTCATCTCGCTGCATCCTCTTCTGCACCTGACTGGAGAATTAATCACACCTGTTGCTTATCTTAATGAACCAACTCCCAATATTTGCATAATAGTAGTGGATGAAAAACCTAATGAAATCTGATTTTGTTTTGCCGATTTTCTGAAAATTTCAGTTAAAATTTGTGCTATATTTGGACGAAAACTCAACTACGAGTCAAGGCGTGAAACCAGGGTTGGAAATCAGCACCAGCAACCAGCTAAATGCATGTAAAATCTGCAAGTGGCTGCTAGATTAGCTTCATTCACCAGCCCAAAGAAACAATAGCAATCTATTTAGTGGCTGGTAGATTATGTAATCCACCAGCCACAGTAGCATGTGGATGAAAAATTTAATTTCCAACCCTGCACGAAACGCACCAGTAATATTAGCAATAGCTCCACTGAGCTGTGCCAGTACACCTTCATTAGTATTATTAGTCACGGCTGTGCTTTTCTGATTTTCCTTGAATTTTCTTTCTGTCTGGTTCGAACTTCTAAAATAAAATCTAACAACCTACTTTCAGAGTTGTGGACTTGATTGGTTGAACTAACGGTTAAATGTCACAGTTGTTGTGGCTGTTCTCAGTTTAATTATATAGGATTCACAGAACGTCTTGCAGCATGAGTCAGTTTTGGTACATAATGCCGGTAATTCAGTAGACTGGCATTACTGCGAAGCCTAACACAAGTATATGTAGACTTCTTGTACTGTGTCCTTGTTTCCTGTTGAGAAAATCATTATCTGGTCCATATACAGCCCCACAGATGAACATACTTATATCACACTGGTAAAGAAGAGAGGACAGCTGATAGGAATGTTTGTGTCTCTGCTGTATGTGTGCCTACTGTATGTTTGCATTAGCATTTTACATACATGGACATGGATTCTCCTGATGCTTGCTGAAACTGAGTGTGGGCGTACGTAACCTCCATAATGCCAGGCTTTGTGGCTGGCTGACGTCATTGGAATGTATAAATACAGAACGCACTGAATGAGTGCACTATATACTGTAGAAAGGAGTGAGGGTAAAATGCACCGCACAATGAAAGATACAGCAGATACCCGCCGGCTGTGTGTGGAAGAAATGTTTTGTGTTTCTATACTGAGCAGAGGAAACCACGATGAACCCTAATGGCTTTTTGTACAACACAAAACACACATGATGCACACAAAAGCACATGAATGTGATTTTCTTGGTGCGCATGTGTGTGTTTGTGTTTGGGTATGTGGATGTTTGTGTTTAGGAGATAGAAATGTGCTTGTCCTAGTCGGTCTGCAGCCATGTCACTTGACTTGCACTGCCTCAAGGCGCTGCATGTGTGTGTGTGTGTGTGTGTGTACACATGCGCACACACGCCACCCCACCAGCCATGTAGAGCAGTGCTCCTGTTTTCCAATGCAAATTTTATTCCTAGTCAACTGGTTTTATCACAGGGATTTGCCATGCAGTCACAGATGGGTGTCTAAATGCTGCAGGTTTATTTTAGTGCACCAGCATCTCTCTATATTCCTGCGTGCTATAGGGGATTGCATGGATTTTGCTCATTAACCTTTGTTGCCTGTCATCTTAAAGTGTGTTTGTGCCCCTGTGCATACGTGTACGCTATGCATTATATATCTACTGTGGAGCTCAGTCAATGCAGCGTAGCGTGTGGTCTTGTATCCATCGGCCGCCTGTGGGGAATATCAACAGCAGTCGATCCGGACTCTATAGATTGGTGTGGCCTGCACCCTGCGGCGCAAAGCACAGTATTTATGTTTTTCTGTGTCTCTTAATTAGACGCTACACAGTATTTAGCTTAATCATGGAGAGCTGCACAAAACAACCCCGTTATAATTGTTGCAACCAAATTATGGCTTACAGTTTAAATTTTAGCCATGCTTTTATCCAGAGCGACATATGGTAACAGCGAGGGGGAAGCAGGTCATTGTCTTGTGTAACAACATCTCTGCAGGATGCTGTTGATGAAACACATATTTATGGGTGTTAAATGCAAAGATTCATTCAGTTGCATTGTGTGTATTTTGTATTTTTGTCGGAGCGAGCTGGAGCGCCTTGGTTATGAAGCAACTTTATTGATCCCTGTGAAGGAAATTCAATTGTTACAGCAGCTCAGTGAACAAGAGATAGATGCACACAGGCAGTCCAAATCTCAACATGAAGAATAACCCGAGAATAGAAATTAAAAGAAAACCTGCATGACAAATACATCAAGTTTTGTGCAGCTGCAGCTGCCAGAGTGCTCTGTAATAAATGAGTAAGCTGTGATATTAGCTTATCTAATGGTGATAATACTTTTCTATTGATCTGTGCTCAGAGGAACCAGTTAGATTATAGCATCTGTCCTGCCCTCTCCTTGATGACAACACGCAGAATCAGTGAGAAAATTGACCTCTAGCTCCGCAGTCCTGCTAGAGATGCAAGTTAATCTTATTACACTGTTTAATTAATCTTTCTGTAAGACCTCTGTACCCCTTTGCAGTATTCTCATTGGTGCATCTGGTGATAGAGAGTCATCAGAGGACATTTAGAGGTCAGATCCACAACATGTGCAACTTCGCTGCTTATTTTGTGGTGTACCTGAAAGCTTCTCGCCAAGCCTGATGGGCCGGATGGTTTTGGAAGCACTGGAGAGGTCAAACGGTCAGGAGGCCTCTGTAGGTGACAGTGAAACAGATGTTTTCTTACCAGAGACCAAAAGGGTTTTACAGAGTCAGTCAGTATGTTTACATGCACAGTTAAAGCTCGACTAGGCCATCTAATGGGAGAGGAACCAAAGTATGTCCGATTCTGCTACGATAGGTGGTGATATGCCCCCTTACAGCTTGTTACTATTGGTCCTTTTTCCTGTTGACCCGTTATGTCACAGACCAAACAATCAACAAACAAGTTAGCTTCAGTTAGCTAACGGCAAACTGGTACCACGGTGGACAACTTAACAGCTCTTTAACATTTCATATATCCAAACATACACAGCTGTGGATGTAGATTTTGCTATTCTGTTACGCATTTAATGCTTTCTACCTCCATGTCAAAGCTTGAGGTGGACACTGTGGAGCATGTGCCGAGCAGCGAGGCCATGAGGCCATAGAAGTTATTCAGTAGTTTAACTTTGCAGCATTGGTGGTAAAAGCAAACAAACCTGTCCACACCCTATAAAATAGTCTACGTTCCTCCAAGACTTCTCCTTTTTTGGATTTGGAATCCATAGCTAGCCTCACTAGGGAGACTCAAGACTAGCTACTGCTATTGAGGTTTAGCAAAATGTAGAGGAAAAGGCCATAGATGTACAACGAACACCTTAGCTGATGAAATGTTAAAGCATTTTTCTTATTTGATGTATAGGCTACACACTCTTACTGTTGTAGAATGTAAGAACTTCTTCAGGTTTACAATGACGATAAATGAAAATTTAAAACTTTAAAAACAATTGTTTTTCATTTACATATTTTTTGTCGAAGCCACAGGGAGCCACTGGAGCCACAGGTTGCCTACCACTGCCTGTCCCAGTGAATGACCAAACACAGTGGTCAAATATTTATTATAAGGACATCCATACATATTTGACTGAATAAGCAGGTATTGTCAGGTCAAGTGTTGTAATTAACCTGTAAATAGCCAACTGTTTAATCCAGGCTAAGATTTGGTTGGAGATGACAGTTAGCTATTTATCAGTAGTAACTTTCAACAGCATCGTTTTATGATTTCCCAAATTGAGCTAAAGTTTTGGTAAACCTGCTATACAACAGCTTTTTGCCATTTTCCTGTTTCTCTTCACATCTGAAGGTGCATTTCTTTTCCCCCAAAAGGGGGCGTGGCCTTGAGGATGACGCTATGCCAGTCTGGTCTATGCATAGATTAAAAAAAGATGATATTTGTGCTTCTGTTGAATCGATTTGCTAATTTAAACTCCATCATTGTTATAAGAGTGCACTGCTAAATCAGTGCAGTACTCTTACATGTCCTGGGGCTGATGTTGTTTAGGCCTCCCTTGCCTTGTTGATTCTCTTTTAGCTGGTGAAAATCCCTCTGTAGCCAAAACAGAAGTTGAAAGATGATGGCAGCGGCCTTTTTTTCCACATTCATAGTGCATACTGTATGGGAATCTAGCACTGCACCTTGCGATAATGTACCGAATTGATGGCCGTTGGTATGAAACAGGATCCTGCTGAGCCATAATGTGCAGCTAGAGGTTATGTGGGGGCAGTGCAGTCAGTGACGCCAGGCTGCGTCCTGAAAATAGCGGTGAGATCTCAGCTCTCCACACAGACACATACTCCGGAGGAGAGGAGAGAATGAGTCAGCTGTCCTGCCGACTCGGGCCAAGATGGAGAGACGGAGAGAATGAAAGATTAACGATGAATCAATCAGAGGTAGAGACTGTTGGAATGGTTAAGCAGAGCTGAAGGACACCCGCGGTCTGAAACCCACGCCTTAACATTGAGAGTGGAGGACGATGCTCTTGTTGCTAAGGAATACCTGTTACCTTGGTGATAACGAGACATGTTTAAGGATGAGTCATCAAGTTTGAACTCCAGAGCGGTCAACTGTTCTATACGGCTTCTTGGTGGTCGGAGATGTGTTAGCAACGCTCTGTGGGTTTCTTTGTCATTAACAGCAGGGAACATCTCTGATGTCAGGTCTCACGGGGCGTGCGGAGGAAATTATAAGTTCCAAGTAATAAAAGGGCAGGAGGGAATACAGAAAACTGCAATTAATATTTTTCTTGCCATTTCTACAAGATTCAGAGAACAGAAAAAAGATGAAAAAATTAAATTGCAAAGAAGATATGCAGTGTGACAGTGGGTTCAAGATGCATTTTAGTCACTGTTAGGATTTTCATAAGAATATGATAATGGGAATAATTCCACAGCTGCATGTATTTCAGCCTGGCTATCGCAGGAACAACACAATGTTCAAAGCAAAAGTAAAAAAAAAAAGGCACCCGTGGTTAACTCAGTATCATTTTCATGTCTTTTCACTGATGTTTTCCTTTTTTTCCTCCCTGGTAGATATGTGTCATTAAATGGGGCAAACATAGTGGGACCCAGATTCCTCACAAGCGAACAGGAATAAACGAGCAATTGTGGAATTCCTTTAACTGGTTCAGTCACCGATTTGTCGTGGGTGGAGGAGTCGCCACACAAGCGACAAAAACAAGCCAAAACAGGACAATAAAAATACATAACACTCAAAGGAAACTCACAAGCTTCCTCTGAAAACAGAGACTGATTATATTCTGTCTGTAGCATCGTCATCATTTTAAAATAATCAGATTCAGTGGAACATATTGACACAGATACAAAATCATACTTTTAAAACAAAACAGGGAGTTTTCTGTATCTGGACCTCAAACTTATTAATGCATTTAATGACCCAGTTTCACAGTGATGGGATTTAACATGAGAATAGCATATGAACTAGTTGTTTCTCCATTAAAATGAACACGGGCACTGTGGTTTATTTTGATTCCACCTACACTATCCTGCTCCTGTAAATACACACCAGAGAACCAAATGATCACTCAAAATAGTCCTCAACAAAAACACTATTTACTCCAGAGAGAGTAATGTTGATGACAAGAAATACAAGCAATTTATTTATTAAATGTTTTCAGTGGGAGCAAAATGGGTTTGGGAATGAGAGCCAGGGAGGCCAGAGAGTATTGAGAGGTGTACTCTTTGTTGTCTTTGGAAAGAAAAAAAAAAGAAAAAACATTATTACCAACTTTATCCTTTAAACCTGGAAATACAGTCACATTTAGGCTAGAGTTGGGTCAGCGCCCATTTGCTGTTAGGACATCATGTCATTATGTTCCACTCTGGAGCAACCGCTGAGTCAAGTGTGTGCAGTTTGGTATACTGGTCCGGTCCGGTCCGGCTTTTGATATTAAACCAGTTTGAAAACTTTTACACCAGCCTATAGGCTTTGTTTGTCAGGCATTGAGGGATGATTATAGCCTTACCAGCTCTAGATTTTTAAGGTAAATGTAGATATCCATAGTTGGGAGTTTAAAAAAAGAAAACAAAAACCACAACCATTTATCAGCCAATTGTCATTTTTCATTAACACATTGCATAAACCAACAATCTTGATACGGATGATCTTTTTTATGTGACCAACACATATACAGAGTGCGGCATTTTATGGATATCGGCTGATCTGTTGGTCCAGCTCTAGTAATGATGCTGCCGATCAACCAGAGCTTTATATCCAGAACTTTGCTGAGTTCAACTGAAGTTGGAAACTTTTTATTAGGTGCATTTCCATCCACCTCTTTTTATGAAATGTGTGCATAAAAAACAGACTTGAAAGGCCAGTTAAAAAGAAAAAACGACAAAATATTTCTTAAGAAGTTTTACGCTTGTGGGAGGTAGAAAAGTCAGTGTATCAAAAAATATGGAAAGTAACTGCAATGGAAACTGATTCAGTGAACATATGATGACGTACAGTCACTGAATAGGCCACCTCAAGCTCTCTTTGTCGTCTCTGGATGGCTTTTAACATGCTTATGTCTGCACACAGGGCTGAATTTTTCGAAGATAACAGAGAGTGTAATGTTAGTTGTTCAAAACTCTGTTTCCTCGTTGTTGTTATCCTTTGTTTGAGATTTGACCAGCAGTCTTTTAATTTCATCATCTCATTGCTGCCTCTTATTCTGCAGTGGCATCTGGCAGGAGAATTAGTGCTGCCTAATGTTTGTCTTGATCAAGCAACTCCAAGTATTCCCGTAACAGTAGTGGATAGAAAAGTGCAGAGATTTGAATTTCCTTTTGTCAATTTTCGGAAAATTTGGCCAAAATTTGTGCTTTATTTGGATGGAGACCCGACTACTGTCACGATGACAGTGGATTCTTGTAATTGTGGACACAGAGCTGTATTTATACCAAATGAATGCTTGTTTTGAGGGTAAATCTAGAAGTTGTTTTACCTCTACACGGTTGATATTTGCCCTGTCATGTCAGCAATTTACAATGCTGTTGAGACACAGTGTGGTACGACGAGGAATTTACTGGTGGGAAAAATTGCCAGTTTGCCAGTCCAGTCTTCAGTGGCTTCTCAGTTTCCATCTCCTCCCTTTGGATTTTGTCAAATGAAATCATTTCACATCTCTTTACTTTTTCAATATTCTCCACATCCCTCAGCACAACATAACATTTCCACTGCAGGCATGACAAACTACTGCAGATGACAGAACTGGTTTTCAGGTGTGAGTGATGGAGCTTGGGCATGACCCTCCGCCGACAAGCGACGAGACAAACCTTTCAAGTGGGCTTAGTGCAACACAAAATTTAAACTAATCACACCATACGGTAGATAAGCTGTTCTACGTGTGAGCTGTCTTCTTCAGTGGTTCTTTTGTGTGCTGATTTTCAGATAGAGCGCTGTGCAATCAGAAAACGTGCCGGGCTGTTAAAAATGTAACGCAGGGGCTACAGATGCCATTGTGGGGCGTGAGAGCGGAAAGACTGACACTTAAATTGGGCAGTGTGTGTGTTAGTGTGTTCAGATCCGTCCAAACACTCGCACTTGGGTTTGGGTGTAAGAAGCAGCCTGGGCATGTCCACACACATAACAAGATGTTGAAGGATGTACAACACATTCTGCAGTCATTTACTTCAACACTACAACGTTATAGACTCTTGTCTCAACCTGTGCTCTACAGTCAGTAGAAACAGTTTAAAAATAGTGCTCTGCCAATGTAGTTTGTGCATGAAAAACGTAATTAAAATATGTATTTATCGTCCTGTTTTAAACGTGCATTACTGCAGGAGTGGACGATGATTTTATGAGCTCAGCAACACAAACACACAGACTTTTATATGAACATAAAAATACTTATACAGTACACGCAGGACATTCCTAATGCTTCATATTTTCTTCTCCCACACTGCCCTGAGGCAAGGTGGTTACACACACACAGGCACAAACACACACTTGTCAGGCTGAACCACCACAGTGTCTATGCCATCTTGATTATCAGCACAGCTCCTCCATTATACCCACCTAAAGTTAGTGCTGGGTTCATGTTGTCCTACTGGTGGCTAAACAAGTGACTGTTAGGTCTGCAATGAGGAAGATGACAGTGATCATCTGTTAGTGTCTTGGTCGTAAAACCTTTTACAATGCTGTGTGTGTCACACATGTGCACAAAAATAAAAAGGCACCAGGCTTAGTCAATACAAAGACTTTGTTCAGTATTGTGCTTAGTTTGAGCTATTTTATCTATTAAAAATGGCTGAAATTAGATTTAAAAAAAAAGTTGTTTAAAAATCAGATTTAGATATAGAAAAGTACTTACCTGATTTAGGAAAGCTTTGTTAGCTAGTTACACTCCATTTTAATCTTCAGTCTGACATTGCGTCCACTCACAACACAAGGTATCAGCCTAAATCTAACATCATTTCAAGCCCCCACTGATGCCTATCTAAGAGTAGAGCAGAGCAAAGTAAAAACAATCTATGATGTTGTGTGATATTAAAAAGACATGTAAATAGTGAGGTCATTTTTGTCTATAGCACTCAGCATTGTTGTTATAAATCCTCCTTACTTGTGGCGCACCAACTGACAGTTGCTTGACAGTGGCGCCCGCGATGCTGATTAGTTGTTTTTTATTTTAACTGAGAAACTGTATTTCACTTCATAATGCCAGATAAATAAGTCTGCTCAAACTCAGTGTTGAGGCTGGATTCAAAGGTAAGGACCCAAAAAAGTGCAATACAAAGATGTCATGGTACCAGTAGCGAGATTGGCTTTCAAATGTTGTTTGGGTCATGTTTATCTTTTCTCCTGATTGAGGCCTCTCTGATCCACCTGTGCCTTAACACGTTTAGTTAATTAGATTGTATTTTCATTTTTCATTAATTTGCCGCCTATTTGCCTCTTCCCACATGGGGTTCCAAGACACCATTAAACATTAAAAAATATATAACAAGTATCGACCAACAGGGGTTGTATATTAATTTTTCGGGGTAGCATGATGGTGCAGTGGGTAGCATTGATGCCTTCTGCCCATCTCTGCAAGTTTGCATGTTCTTCTGGGGGCTCCAGCCCCCCCGCGGCCCCTAACAGGATAAGCGGTTATGAAAAATGAATGAATAATTGAATATCTGCCAGTAACATCTTTATCTCCCAGTAAAACATAATATCTACTTGTATATAGTTTCAAACAGCATATTTATGTGGAAATAAATTGTTGTAAGCTTAAAGTTTATCTTAATGGGGGATTTTTTTCCCTCATTGCTTTCTTTAAGTAATTGGCTTGTTTCTGTTTCACATGTGAACAGCCAATTAATTTTTTGTACATCATCCACATCAGTAAAAATAAATTGTATTATTTATCTTATGAACCCAAGTGTTGCTCACTGCTCAAGTGCAGAAGTATAATTATATGCTCAACGCATAAAAACTGCACCAAAATGAGTGTAACCCAATAATAACCCAAATGATAATAATAATAATGATAATAATGACTGTATTAAGGACACAGAAAAAGGTCCACAGTGTACCACATAAAAACAGACAATCATCTATGAACAAAAATACAATATAATAAATACAATATGTGTGTAAAAAAGACAAGAAACACCCAACACAGTCTAGATGAAAACCTGACTAGACCAGGATGATACAATTATCTGAGACAGAGAGCCTGTACATATATCTATATGAATGATATTTTGTATTATAGTATTAATATTATCTGTAAAAGAAACTAAAATGATAAGGGCTAAAAATTCAGTAGCTACTGTGCATGGTGAGGTAGAAGTACACCCTTCAGTTGAGGAGCAAATTGATGCTACTAGTGTGCAAATTAGTGCAAATAAGTGGATGAAATTGATTATTACACCTTTAACAAGACGAGGGAGCATGGCTAGCATTAAACCCTGCATACTGTTGAACCTCAGTGGCACATTTTCACACCACTAGTTTAAAATACTGATTGTGATCATTCAGTATACAGCGGCTGTACAGATTTTGTACTGAAGGGAATCTTAGATGTCATTTATTCTTGCAGAGAATATTAAACAAGGACACAGTGTTACAGATGCAGTCGTGATGCTCCCTGTACAGTCCAGCTGTGCAGTTCTGTTCTAGCGAGATGTCTGTAGACTTTGGCAGCCATTAACAGTCTCTGGAGGGGGGCAGATTGGCATGGCACAGTGCCTGAGTGAAAGAATGAATTAATACAGTATCGGGAATACAGTCTGTATCAGTGAGTTACTCTCTGGATCCCTGTGGTGATTTGCATCTTTAATAAAAGCATGGAACATTTTACCTTTAGCGGTAAAGAACAGATCACTGCCACCATCTTACTTTCTAATTATGCCGCGCTGTATGTTTGAAGTTAATGACCTGAGTCCACTGTTTTGTTTCAGTGTTCAAAGATAGGCTCCGTGTCAGCCTCCTGTTTGTTTTCCACTTGCTCAGCAGTAATGCTTTCTCCACCTCCACCTGTTTTTCAGTGTAATTTAAGGTGGCATGATGTACAGTATGTCTCAGTGTGGATCGATGATACAAAACATACACCCACATACGAGTCAAAGTCTTGCTTTGTTTTGTATGTTTCCCTCCCTGATTGTGTCCAAGCTGTTATTTATTTTCTGCCTGTCTCTCTCTCCTTTTCTCTTTCTCTGTTTCTCTCCGCGTGTGTCTCTGTTTTGATCCGACTGGTCTCTCTGCTCGTTCTCTTTCTGCCTTTCCGCCTCTCTATATCTCTGTCTCTGCTTGTGTTTGTCTGCCTGTCTCTCTATCTCTCCGTAAACTGTCTCTCTGTCTCTTTCTTTTTTCTGCAAGTGTTTTACCTGTCTCTCCACATCATTCTGACTCTGTCTCTGCATGCATATTCTTCTGTCTGCCTCTCTCTGTTTATGTCTCTTGGGTTTCTGGTTTCGTCTGATTATGCTATATCTATATCTGACTTCCTATTTCTTTTTTTTTTTCTGCCCACCTTTCTGACACGGTTTCCTGGTCTTTCTTCATCTCTTTCGTTCTGTTTTCTGTCTGTTCACCCACTCGAGTCGTCTTTATTCTGTCACCGTCCTTCCTCTGCCTGTCTGTCTTTTAGGCTGTGGCGTCTTTGCTATCTTAATGTTTTTGCTGCTCGGCTCGGGTCCAGAAAGTTATGGGAGGCTAAGTGTTCGTACAGCCAATGGCAAGATGAGCCTTATAAAAGCGCTGAGCTTATAGACGTGATGTATGACACCCTACGTGACTGCTTTGGTAAAGAAGCAGCAGCAACCCACTGCAAGGACACAGCGCTCTGCTGCATGTGTGTGTGTGTGTATGTGTGTGTGTGTGTGAGTTGTAAAACAGCAATGAAATCTCAATGCCAAGTTATCTGCTGTCCTTCGCTGCTGCATTGGAAGAACCATCGCCATGGTGTGTGTATATGTGTATATGTGTGTATGTGTGTTGGCCTTGCCACCAACATTAACGCTTTGTGCCCTGGATCCCCCCACCCCCCTCCCCTCCTCCTCCTCCCTCTGCAGTTGCCATGGCAACGCACCAAGAGGCACCATCATGTGTCTGAGCCTGTGACCGCAATTTTATAACAGCTCACAAGCGCTGGCTTTGTGTGTTTATATTTTCTTTTCTGTCTTTATTTAGTATTTGATCATGTTGTCTGTAGCGTGAGGTGAGGCTGAATAGGGAGTGTTTGTCGAGCTCTTTCAGGCTCACGTTGTCTAATTGAAGTCTTACAGAGGCGTCATTGAAAAGACGAGCTGTCTTAAGGTGAAGATTGAGTCATGATGATCAGGAAATGTCATACTGATTAAGAATGTCAGCCTTTTTGCCAGTACTGATTAATGTGAGAGCTACAGTATATCCTCACCTCAATGCTGTTTTACAGAAGTTCTTATATCACAGGATTGTGACAGGAGAGCTCATCTGGCAGAAACAAAATGAAATGTGCACTCTGCCGGTTACAGTCAATGAAAACATATTTGGCATTAGTACATCCGCACTCTTGGTACTGCACGTGCAGCATACAGTGGTAGAGTTTAGTGCTCAGTAATCCAAAGCAAGGGAGGGTTCCTGACTTATTTTGCTCATGATCCTTTTAAATGACTGTCGACTGCTTGCACGTGTTGAGAGGAAGGTCAACCAAAGAGTGATAAACGAGGTAAACGTATGCTGTAGTTTGCAAGAACATAAGCAAAGATTAGAGAGCCTGAAAACTGAATGTTTTTACTGACCCCTCAGATTGAGTTTGCGCAATCCAGCCTCCAGATTGTGTTTCTGCACACTTTAGATATGTTTCATTTGTACGTTATTTTGTAGCAGTCAAACATTTTCTGAACAACACTGTGGTTAATTTGTGGTTATGTTAAGGCATAAAAATGTCCTGGTCATGGTTAGGAAAATATCTTATTTTGGCTTTAAACACCCACATTCGGTGGCTCAAACATCGCTAGCAAACTGTGCAATATGTCGGTAACACACACAGGTTTGGTGCCAAAAACGCCACTTGGAATCGCCGTATGTGTCCGTAAAAAACATCCAGGTATGGGGTGTAAAGTGGCACTGAGACATGCCACAGAGTGTCCCCCCCCCAAAAAAAATCGGTGTTGTTTGTTGGCCCCAGACAGTGCTCTGCAGCCTGGCAGCCATCTTGTACAGGTGTCACGCCATCCACCATCCCCTCCGCATCCCAACGACAAAATCAGCT